>JARVJO010000394.1:3466810-3490452 GCA_031762555.1 Cynodonichthys magdalenae | reverse complement strand
TTCTGGCTGTAATCATTCTATCCACTGATAAACAGGGTGTCATGAAAACCTGGGTCATTAAAGTATGTCATGATTTATTGGCATAAACCAAAAAGTATTATTTCTATTACAGGGACACATGCAAAATCCACTTTTTTAGCTGTTAAAAACATATTGTTCTGTAGTTGATGTCTCTAGGAGTGCAGAAAAGTTTAATTTAGTTTCTTCCGCTGCTACGTCTTTCAATTTATACATTTTGTTGACATCTTTTAATTAATTTCCAAAGAAAACATTTCTGCACCGCTATAAAGTCATAAACCCCTCTATCAAAGTAGAATGGACTGCTCTGGAAGCTGGAGGGGAGCGGGGTTTGGATTTAAAGAGACAGCCTCAAAACGACTTGATCAGAGACACACCCCAGAAAAGAGGTGAAACTAAGGAGGAATCCAGACCAAAGCATTGCAGTTCCACTTTATATAGACCCAAACTGAATGATTTAAATGTGAAAAAGAAGGATTTTAAAGCATGATGTCTCACTATTAAAAAAAAAAAGAGTTCACTTTTTCACCCCCTTTTACTTTGTTCTGTTTTCATACCAGAACAAGCTGAAAGCTCAAAAAGAGACCAAGAAATCAAATGTGACTGTGACGATGACTTATCTGGGTCAGGGCCATCGAGGGTCGGGTTTAAAGTCAGCTCGGGATGAACTGAAGGTGCTTCAGCAGATAAACGGAGGCGAGAACCTCTGTGTTTTTAAAGACATGGTAACTCCAGGAGGTAGGTACTGTTACAATAAAATATTTATATTAATAAGTCAGTATTACAGTTTCAACCTTCTGAGGCCCAAGCTTTTTCTGGATGTGCATTTTATCCTTCTCTAAGATACATGGGATTAGTAGGACCTAATAAGTATGATAACTAGACTCTGTCATGGTACAGGAAGGGATTTATGCAAAAATATTGATGTCCTCATATGAGGACACTGGGTCTAAAAATGTCACTCTTTTTGAGGACTTTATGATAGTGTATCTGGGGGTTCCAGTTTCCTAGTTACTTTGGCAATACAGCACGCTGTTGACCAGAGCAAGATTAGTGAAGCGCATTATCATCATCATCATCATCAATAACAACTTTCGGGTCGCTCTTCATTTTGTAGAACATATCACATATTAATGGCAGGAAATTGCAGAAGATTTGACCAGAACATTCTTGGTATAATTAATTGGTTGAACAAATGGACCATTTGCAAGAGCTATTTAAGCCTGTGAACTGATTTAACAAAAATTTGTGACCAAATATACCACCTACACTATTTACCTTTTTTAAACTCTTCTAAATATTTGCAAGTTTATCCAACCTCATGGGACAATTAATGATGAAATTATAGTCCCAATGTCCTCAAATAAGAACTTTATCTTTACAGACATTATACTTTGCTTCAGTTGTAAAAAAATGTTATGTTTGCATGCCTTATGAAGCTAAATATGTAATGGTGCATAAATACACTGGTTTCAAGCGTGAAATGTAATTTGGATTTTTACCTTGGCCATTTTTTGTAGAAACTTGGGGTCTCTGCCATCTTGTTTTCGCTGAAATGAGTTTAATATTGTTATTGGACCACTAGAGGGTGCTGGTAGTGTGTATTATTGAGGCCAATGGGTTAAAGTTGACAGAAGTGATGCATCATGGGTAGAGAGGCAAAAATACAATGTCTGCATATGAGGACGCAGGGTCTCAGGAGAATAAATGTGTTATTATCATATTAATCTAAATGTCAGACTCATGACAGACCTTTGTTTTATATAGCTTGAATTATGTGTTTTATTCTCATGGTTTCCAATTAATTTAGCCTTTTTATTCTGCTTTCATAGGGACCAAAAGTTTTTAAAATTAAATAAGTAATAAAACATTAAACATCAGTTTCTGTCTTGTTTTCTCACTCAGAGCAGTTCCAGTTTGTGTCTCAGAGACACAGAGGTTTCCCTTTCAGCGCCACGTTTTACATCAACGGCCTGATGGCGACGAGGATCAGCTCCTGCTGCGAGTACCGCTACGCTCCCGGCTTTCAGCAGGGCAGGAAGAGCTGCTTCAGGCTGACTTGGCTGGCTGGTGGGATTCCCTGTTACAGGTCAGATTTCATCCGTTTAGTGGAAGGAGAGGCAGGTTTTGGCAGAGAAGTAAAAAAAATATATTAAAAATTACCAGTCTAAACAAAGTGAGCAAATCCAACCTGAGACCTGAGGAAAAATGAGGCACACTGCACAACATAAGGGAATGATGTTGGTGCTGGGGAAGAAATACGACTCATGATGAAAGCACATTTTTCATCTTTTTTTTCAGATGTACTAGTCTTCGAAACAAATACAGCTCCTGCCAGCAGCTGAACAACGGCACAAAGGAAAACTTAATTCTCCCTCTTGAGCAGAACACTGGCAATGGTACAAAGCTCGAAAATGAGTGTCTCAATTTTCCATTACTTCCTAAAGCTTATTCATCAATACGTTTTGACATTGAGCCCAGTCCTTGGTTTCAATTGGCTAGTCTGAAGACAAAATGTCCCGAAAAGTGTCATTTTCTCTCATGTTGTCTCTGTCTTCAATGCAGACAACATCGAGTCGTCGTCCCCTCTCTTCATCCCAGCCAAACCTGAGAAAAAATCCATGAGGAGGACAAGAAAACACATCAAAGAGGGAGGATCTACTGACAGCGAGGACCTCGTTGAAGCTAGATTGAAAGAAACCTCCAAAAAGAAAAGACGCAGGGGTCAAATTAATCAGAAGGAGAGCAAGGGCAAGACAGCTGGAAGTAGCAAGGGGGAGGACAGGCGAGACGGCGAGGGCTCAGCGAGATCAGCAGTGACAGAGAAATCTGAAGGCCGGCCTGAAAAAAAACAACAGAAACACTTGAAAACAGCCAACAATGTCGCAGCGCCGCAGACAGAACCGCTGCCATCAAACAAAACCCAAAAAACTCCCAGTGAGTGTTTGAGTTGGTTTGATTCCTGCAGTTATTAAAACACAGCCTGGCATTAAAGGAGACGTATCATGTTTTTTAAATCCTTCAGTTGGGTCTGTATAAAGTGGAACTCCAGTACTTTTGTTTGAATTCCTCCTTATTGTAACTCCACAAGCCCCTCTTTCACATCTTTTCTGAAGTGTGGCTCAAAGATGTGACTTTCACAAATGAGTCGAATCTTTCGAACGGCTCCTTACAGCAAACGTTAGGAAACGAGTTGCTGACACTAAGGAGCTGTTTGTAGTTTTTTTTTTTGTTTTTTTCCTCTTTAACCAAAGAGACAATCTTTTGCTTTTTCACAGATAACAGGCACGTAATCCCCTACATGATGATGTAACTTGTTCAAAATCGAAAAGTTTCTTTGAACATCCCTATAGCCGTGTTTCCATCCAATTTTAATGCAATCTTGAAGTGAACTTTTAAAATGTCGCAAAAAAACATGCGCATCAGACGTGTTTCCATCAACTGGCTTGGAGCGAATCAACCAGGTTACACAAAGTGTACTATCGGTAAAGTTGTAATTATTCTCTCATGTCAACTAGTATTGGCAATGTTCCATGCTGTCTGGAGATGTAGAAAAAGAAATGCAATTCTTTTCACATTATGGGAATATCCAGGAAGGCGCAGACAGTGGGAGGAGGGTCCAGCTGCAGCAGCTACAATTATTGGACAGCGGGAACAGCTGATTGAGGTAAACGTTCACTATGTCAGATCTTATTCGGCAAACGTGTTTTACATCCCCCCTTTTGCGCATTAACTCTTTTTTAGAAAATCAAAAAAACACCTTGAGATTTTTGCAAAATTGAGGAAGTTTTTGCGAATTTTGCCATTTCCATCCATCTGTTCTAATGTGATACGCCAAAATGCGCATAAAAAACATTGATGGAAACACGCTTTTGAAACAAATGGCTCCTCAAGATCCAGATCCCTTCAGGGACATTTATCCCATCTCTAGTCTCAAATCAGCTCGTTTTGAGGCTGCCTCTTTAAATCCAAATGAGGTGCTTCACACCCCGCCCCTGCCCCCCTCCAGCTTCATCCTTTGTACCTTGATGGAGGGGTTTACAACTAGTGGCACAGAAACAATGGAAGACTTTCCCTTCCAGCTTTACCTGACTTTATTTAGAAGGTCTGTTGCAAATAATTTGATGTAATAATTCAGAAAACATCATGAAAACTAAATGTGTTGAAAAATATGACCCAAACAGAATATAGGCTAAATTCAACTTTTCTGCATTCCCAAATCCCAAATATACAAAATGTATTTGATGGCTAAGAAAGTGGATTTTGGCTGATATGTCCACTTTAATGCCTGCTGCCCAAGTTGAAGGTAAAAGCAGAGCAACAATGTTTTTATCCTTGTCTGTGTGTTTATTTGTTTGCAGCATTAGTAAAATATCTCAAGAAACCAGTAGATGGATTTTAATGAAACTTTCAGAGAGAAATCAGTCTTTGTCTTCAACTGATTACTTTTTAAAATCAAACCACAGCCAAATGACTTTACCAAACACTCCCCAAAAAAGCCATGACTTCATCCCTTCTTAGCAAAAAAATGAGTTTAGTTTTAATGTCTGTCTGAAAGGTGGTGGGAACACTTCATTCCTACAAAGAATGCTTTAATTTTGGTTGGTCTCATTCCCGTAAGAAATGATGAAAAAACAAATACACACCTCGACTTCTGCACGCTGTGTTTCCTTTTAATTGTGGAAAAAAATGAGGAGAACAAGACGTGTTTCTTTCTGAAGTTTCATTGCAGGATGAGGAGGTGCTGACTAAGCAGAAAACAAAGAAACAGAAAAACCTGGAATCAGACGGGAGAAACAGGGAGATGGAAAAAACGAAGGATTTCTATAAAGAATGTGTGGAAATGAGCACTGAGCTGAACAAACACTGGTTCAAGGCAAACAGTGAGTAAAGAAATCAAACAGTAATAAAATGAAACTCATTGGAGTGCTGTCACTGATTCATGTGATAAAGCTTTGATTGATAAAAAGTAGAGATTTCACTCAAATAAATGTCAGCAAGTCTGATTCTTCTTTTGTTCAAACAAATACCCAAACTGAATCTAAAATTTCCCATTCTCTCATTTAGAGCAACTATTTCTAACACAGTTTTATTGCACCTGGCTTGTTTTCCGTTCTTTTCTCTCCAAGTTCTGGAGAGGTGCCGGCTCCAAAAGAGGCTGTCGTCGTGCCCCAAAGATCAGGGCTCAGATGTGGAGCTCAGTGCAGAAAGTGACACTGTGCCGCAGCCCGAGGAGGAAGAAGACGCCGCCTGCCAGAACCCTGGTGAAGAGGAGTCTGTGGAGGAACAGGATCTGCAGGCACAGGTGTGTGTTCAACACAGATTTACTGTGGTAAATCTGCCTCCTCTGCCAGAAACACGTTTGGCAACGAATTAAAGGAGAGGGCTTTGAAACAAGCAGCTTTATGCAGAAATATTCTTACTTTGTTTTATAGCTGGAAATTCAAAAGCCAATATTGAAGATATAACAAAATGACAATGTAAATTATTCTTTTATTATTTTTTTTCCTGATAATTGTCTTACAGTTTGACACTGTAAACGTTGTCTTTCTTTACAGCTAATTGCTGATTTAATTAAAATATTTTAACAGTTGTCAAAAGCTTGACAATCTGCAAATTCGTTACATTTTGTCTGTTTGCCTTCAAGTCTGTTAGCAAAGGCAGACATTTTACTTTAACAAACCAAGATATGGGATATTTATGCAATTTCTATTTATTATGAATATACCTGCTGAACCTTTAATCAACCTTTTGGTTTGTGTCCAAAGCTGCTATTATCATAAAAATGCAAAACATAACAACTTTCTGCACATCTGAGTCAAACAGAGAGCAAACTTTGGTATTTTTGTTAAAATTTAAAACTTTGTCTAAATCAGGGGTGCCCAAATGTTTTCCTTGAATGAGCCAAAATGAAAATCTATCAGAGGGCTGCGGGCCAAATTCAGTCAAGTAAAATATGAAATCTGTATCCATTCCTCCTTTCAGGGTCAGGGGGTTATCTGGTGCCCATATCCAGCAGTCACAGTGCAAGGGGCGGGGTACACCCTGGACAGGTCGCAAGTCCATCACAGGGCTTTGAATTTCATGTTTAATCTTGATATAAATCAAAGATAAAGTAAGCACTATGAGTGAAAAATACACTAAAAAACAGATGTGTTGGATTTACCTAACCAAGTTATGTCAAATGGCACCACTCATCTGAGATGTGTAAATGTGAAGCAACTTTCACATTTATGTTTAAAGAAAATGTGACAATCCAACGTATCTGTTTTTTGAGTGTATCTGCTCTACACCCCTTTATATGGTTATTGGGCCAAAGGACAGAATGGCTGTAAGTGGAAATACAGCATTTCTACATAGGATGACACTGCAACCTAGTAACCATGGCAACTGCTGGCAGGCCAAATGAAATGACATGGTGGGCCAATTTTGGCCCGTGTGCTCCACTTTAGGCACCTCTAAATGCACATCAAATGTTTAGGATTACACAGGAGAAAATCAGATTTGTTTGAACCTTTTTTAAAAATGTATGAAAAAAACGGAACTTTCACAATAGAACAAATCGTTAACATTTTTTAATCAGTGTAAAAGTTAAAAGCCTGCCCATTTTACAACAGATTTGGTCCATTCTAAAGAATTATTTTGGTGTTTGAAAGTTTAATACACAGATGGTTGCAACAAATGGTTGTTGAGGTTTATCTGGGTCTGGCAGGTGTTTGGCTCAGTCGTACCCATCATGATGAAAAAGCTTCCTGGAGTAGCTGAAAAATTCCTTAAGGTGCAGCAAAGTGGCAGAGTGAGAGTGGCTGACAGCCAGGTTGTACGTCTCTCTCTGGACTTTCATCTCGAGTATAAAACCTCCAGCACCTTCCCTGCTCACGTCTCTTTTTCCCAGCCATCATAAGAATTTGAAACTGTGCTGCTCTCTCATGCAGAAAACAGTAAATACTTAATGTTAGTTCTGCACTCTCATGGTCCGAATGCTGAAAACCTTTCTGTGTGAAAGAAAAGACGATCCGTCTGCACAACAGACTCTCTCTTCATCAGTTTTCTGTTTTGAGCCCTTGCACTGTATAATTTCCCAGCAGAATCAGCAAAACAAAGAAAGCTATTAATATGTAAACATTATATGGTTCAAATGTACAAAAAAAGTCACGTGTCATTGTTTTACAACTCATGACTTCATGAAATATTCCTAAAGCTCAGTGGATAAACTTTAAAATGCATGGTCCTGTTGGTTTTGACACTTTAGGGATATTTTTCAACTTTTGAACCTGAAAGTGTCTCAAAACTAACAACTAAACTAAAAATCCAGCTTAGCTTGATGGAATGCATATTGCTTCCAGCCTTTTATTAAAAAAATTAAAGGGGATAAATCATGCAAAATCCACCTTTTTAGCTGTTGAATACATTTTGTTGTGTACTTAGTCTCTATGAGTACATATACGTTGAATTTAGTCTCTCCTGGTGCAGCAAAGATATCTTTATATTCTGTTTAGGTCATATTTTTCAGCCCATTCAGTTTTTTTTTATTTTCTGACGTTTTCTGAACTGTTACATCAAATTATCTGTGACGGAATTCCCATATGAGGTCTGGACTTACCAGCTACAATTTCCTCGTTTTAATTCCCCTCTGGCTCTGGGTCAGACTCTGACTCCAACGGACAAGACGTCTGTTGTTGACATCTTTCAATTAAATTGTAAATAAAATGTTTCTGCACTTCTAGAAAACGTAACCCCCTCTCTCAAACTGGAGTGGACCGGTCTGGAAGCAGGAGGGAGGCGGGACTTGAAGCATCTCAAAGTAAATGAAATTGAAACGAAACCAGCTGCTTTGAGACACACAGCAGAAAAGTTATGAAAGAGGGGCTGGTAAAATTAAAATAAGAAGGAATTAAAACCAAAACATTGTAGTTCCACTTTATAAAGACCTCAACTGAATGATTAAAATGTGAAAAGGAAGAATTTAAAAGCAGGATATGTCCACTTTAAACAAAAATCATCTTATGTTGAGAAATAATAAAGTTGTTTTGGACAAGTCTCATGTGATATTGTGAAGTCATGCTTATGTATATCTGCTACTACCAAATCAAAATTCTGACGTGTGTACACTTTAATGAGAAAAAATCCTTATAAAGTGTTCAGTGGTTCATGAGATATTTTTATAACAGACTAGTGATGTGCAGATCGATACTGATTGATACCAGAACTTTATGCTCAGGCAAAAAACATCACTGTCCACCTTCGTCTTTTGGTTTCGGATGACAAACAACAAAACGCACAAAAACCTAAATAAGTTTATTTCTGTGGTTGCAGCTGGACGCCATGATGAAAGTGTTGAAAACGTCTGATGAGGTGGAGCAGCTGGTTCTGAGGAACACAGACCTGACAGACGACCTTCTCCTGAGCCTGGCAGGGGTCCTGAAGAGCAGCTCGTCTGAAGTCACGCTGCTCAACCTTAACCTCAACCTCATTGGCCCCTTCGGCGCTCACATCCTGCTGGACGTCCTGCGAGCGAAGCCGCTGGTGAAAAGCCTACAGTGAGTCTCGGGCTCTAATGAGCCGAATCAACCCAAAAACCTGAGGAGGAAGAAAAGCTGAGTGCACAAAAAGCACCTAATGTCACACACACCCAGGAGCAGCTTTCATTTTTTCAATGGCTAAAGAAAGAGTTGAGGAAACAAAAAGGATGATTTATTATGAAGGGCAAACTACAACCTAAAAATCTGAGTTTTTTTTGCTGCTGAACGACTAAATCCACCGTTTTTATGAGAACAAAGTAAAATGCCTCCAGTGCTTCTGAGTTATTTCTTTTTTCTCCTCAAAATCCAGTGTTAAAGAGCTTTCCTCTGTGGCACGAAACTGGACAGGCTGCCAGATTTTTAAAAAGTTTAAGTTCATGTAGGATGACACATGATAACCAATGCAAAAACACAAACAGGACAACAAAATATATGCATTTATGGAAGTTTTGTTCCTGCAAAAAAGAGAGAGAATCTTGGTAACACTTGTAGGTTAAATTCAATTTTTAAATCAGAATTATTTACATTTATGAATGCAAATCTTTTACGCTCACTTGCAAGGAAATGGACTGCAAAAACTGTCCATATAATCAAGATCACGATCTTATATCCGGCCAAAAACATATTTTAATCTTGTTTTGAGACTGATTTACTAAACAAGAACAGAATGTGTAAGAATAATAATCTTTTTAGCAGAACATTTAAGATTATTTATATTTGTAGTTTGTGAATTTTGACTTAAATTAAGTGAAATAATCTGCCAATGGAGTAAGACAGGGCTATTCAACTAAATGGCTCCGGGGGCCACAGTTAATTCAGGCCAATAACTCAGGGGCCGAACATCCAGCAAGTAGTCATTATGTAAATAAACTAAATTACAATGATCTGTTATCTTTTGAAATAGTTAATTTTGCTGCATTTAATCACGAATACAACATACTGAACCCTATATGATGAAAATAGTGATAATAAAACAATATCAAAATAAAACTAACACATTATGCCACCTATTTAACACAAATATTATTTTAATATCTCTTGCCAAATTTTTAAACCAATTTTATTTTCACTTTTTAGAGTTTTATCTTTAACTGCTTGTAGTTTTAACTGTCTTGGATGTTCATAGAAATGTTTTTTTTACCAGATTCTAGCTAAGATTCTGACATTTCTGTATATACCACACATACCTATGTTAAAAGAACTTATAGTAGTTAAAATAGAAAATCGGGGGTTTGGCCTTAAGAGATGAATGAACCAATTGGTGAGCCAAACTTTGGTCACTCACTGCCTGGATGTGGCCCGTGGGCCGCCAGTTGAATGGCCCTAGAGTAAGACAATTACACTTGGTGAGATTCTTGAAATCACTTAATTTGACTCAATTTTTCCTTTTTTCAAGAATCTCACCAAGTGCAATTGTCTTACTCTATTGGCAGATTATTTCACTCAATTTGAGACAAATTTCCAGGCTAACGAGATTAATAATCTTATACGTTCTGTTCTAATACATCAGTCTCAAAACAAGATCAAAAATATTTTTTGGCAGGATATAAGATTGTAAGCCTTGGTTAGATGGACCGTTTTTGCAGTATATGTACAAGAACGAATAAATTAAAAATAAAATTCTGTCACGTTTTCCCCCCTTCCTTCAGCTTGTTTGGAAACAAACTGCGTGACCACGGAGTTCTGACCCTTCTGACGGGAGTAGCTGAGCTGCAGGAGCAAACAGCCCAAGCTGCTGTGGCCATCCACCAGGCCCTGCTTGTCCCATCAGAGCAGGTTGTACTGCAGCAGCTGACCCCCGGGTGGAGCTCTTTCAGGGTTTTCACCCTTTTAGAACTGGACATAGGTGGAAACGGCCTGAGTAGCGACGGTGTCAAGGTGTTAGCATCCTACATGAGATCCCACTCCCACCTCCAGTACCTCGGGCTGGCGCAGACCAGCGGCGCGGATCTGGCAGCGTGGAAGGAACTTTTCGACAGCCTGAAAGGAAACGCCTCGCTGACTCAGATCATTTTGGACGAGAACAACTTGGGCGACCCCGGGGTCAGGCTGCTGGCGGACATTCTGAAGGAAAACACCAGCCTGCAGCAAGTGGACCTGGACAAGAATGACATCAGCGACGTGGGGGGGAACGACCTCATGGGAGCACTGCTCTGCAGGACTCAGTTCCCGCTGAGTTATCTTAGCCTTTCAGAGAACAACATCAGTGCAGGGTTGATGAGCAGGATCCAGGAGGAAGTGAAACCCGCAGAAGACTCACTGATGTTCTAAAAACACAAGAATCTTCTGTGTTCACGAGGAACAAAGTGACTCATTCGACTTGTTTGGCCTTCAAAGGCTCGCTCACACAAACATGTCTTCCTTCCTATAGGTGGGTGGCCCATAAGACACTCAGCATCACCGTTTAGTTCAGGCAGGTAGTGTAGGAGTTATGTTTGCTTTAGAGCTGTGCTGCGGTCTGGAGGCATTTTCAAAGAAGTATCAATGAACTGAACCTTTCTTCTGTGTGACGAGGTTACATCTCAGCCTTCTTCTTCCCACCAACGTTCCCCTTCGCGACTCCACACCTACCACACTAAAGCTGACTCAGCACGGAGCTCACTGATCCCTCTGTTGCTTTATTGAATAATTTGCTGTCTCTTGACAAAAAATAAGAAACCACAATGAGTCACTGCACCCACAGTATTTACAACTGGATGGCCTAAATCCACGAGAACACAACAGCAGCCATCGACATATTGCCTTTCTCCACTCGACATAAAAAAAAAATTATTGCTGAGTTGTGACATGTCGGCTACCTTCATCCTTCAGACAGTGCTCCTATTCAGTGAGAACAAGGGTGGGAATGAAAAAAAATGAAAAAAAGGGAAAGCTGGAGTAAATTCATGTGAATTTCAAGACCATCATCTCATTGTTCTATCATCACAGACATTCTGAGAATAACTGTACCTCTGATCAAAGCTTGTCAAAGTGGTACTTATCTCCTTTTCTCAGAGCTGCCAGGAGTGATTCCACTGAAACTAACAGGCCGTATTTCATCTGCAGTCATTGCAAATTCCTTTCTGTGGAACCCTGATAAAATAAGTAAATAAATAAATAAATAAAAGGCTCCCCTCACCCCCACATGGATGACAGATAAGTCAAAGTGTTTCTTCACGTAGATCACATCTGTACAAGTTATCCTGCTCTGCTGTTAGACAGAAGAAGCTTCTGCAGCAAAATAAAAACAATTTATAGTCCTGCGAATGAGACTGATTATTTTATTGTTTGCATTGAAAGAGAGCTTCATTTTCTCCTCTGACTGTTGACATTTAAGCATCTCAGCAGCCACATTTGTCATGAAGCCAAGTTGAACACCATCGCGCTCGGCTGAGCAGAAGCTGGCAAACAACGGCCGCGCTTTAATTCTTTCAGCGAGGACTTTGTTAAAAGAGAAACTCAGATCACTGACCCCCATTGTCCGTCTGCTAATGTATTTGCCATGAAAGAAATCCTGCTGTGTTACAAGCTTCTTTCCTTTCAAAGAACAAGACCTTCAACCACAAAGGCTTCAGTAAGTGAGGAATTTTCCCTGCTGCTGGAGAAGGTTCAGAAAAAAAAGTCCACCTGTCAGTTTCAGGCTCATCATTCATTAATGTTGTGTAGATAACTTCTAATAAAGAAGCTGCTTGAATTTTTGACAACTTGAGGATACCAGCTAGAATGAGAGCAGACAGGCTGCAGCTGATCTGCAGGTATCCAGGAGTTCACTCTCAGGTAAGCGATACTGCGCCCAGAGCTGACTGGAAAATGAAAAGTCTTGGGAATTGAGTTTCTTGAATCTGACCACAGGCAAAAACAAGACAAATAAAGTGAACAGTGGTTCATTGTTCAGCTTTCCTTCATGTTTTCTCAGCAGGGTGATGTGGTTTATTCCCATTTATAATGTAGACAGAATCAACTATTGGTGTTTTTACAAATGTGCCCTAAATAATCAAAGGAACTTTTTAAAAATGTAACATTTTTACCCCTTTTGGCCTGATTGAAATATATTATACATGTATGAAATTTATTGCAATGACTTGTTTAGACTGTTATTTCCAATTTTTCATAAAAAACCTGGCATCTGGCTTCAATTGACTTTCCTTGATCCTCCTCAAAATTAAAATGAGTACGCCTTTTGTTACCTTGAGCTTTTATCTGACAGCCATTAGTAAAACATATGAATTTTGGTAAAGCTGATTAGCGCTTGTTCCCTTGTTACTGTTGCTTGTAAGCAGGATTGCTCAAACTTTATAAAACATGATAAAAAAGTGAGAGCAGTCAGAAAACAGAAGCCTTTTAATGTTGGGTGCAGAACTCTAAGACATTTTCTTTGAAAGCAGATGATGGGGTTGCCAGTAAAAGCATGTTAGCACAATTATGTAAGCATAAAGCTGACTGAATACAGCTTCAATGGGTAATAGAGACTTTGATATTTCTGCACAAGTACTTATATTGATAAAAAAAACACAACACTGACATGTAGTGAGAAGCCCCTGACTGAAAAACTTGGAGTTGGGGTTCTCACTGGTGAGAGACAGAGTCACCTTTCATTGGCTTAGAGCTGCAGGATGAAATGTTCTGACTTGTCTAACTGGATGGATGGATAAATGCATGGATGGATATATCCTATTAAGCAAGCTTAAACCTCAGCAAAACCTGCCTGCCAATGTCTCATTTTGACCACCAGAGGGGGTTCACTGTAAACTGTAGCTGCTTTATAAACTTTGTTTTGTTTGCTTTAGTTGCATCAGTTTGAACTTTTCAAAAAAACTTAACAGGAAACTGAACTAATTCACAAACAGAAGAGGAGAGAATGGTGGTGTGGAGAGGAAAACAGAAAAACAAACAATTTAAAAAAAATGCATTATTCTGCTTTTAAGAAGTATGTATTTAAATTTCAAACCATGGATGCAAATATTTGTTATTTTATTAACATAGTGACCCCTGGTTGTTGCTCCCATCACTTTGCTTTAATGTTATTTTACGCTGGCTAAGACACTTTCTGCTTTTCAGTCTGAATAAGATTTACATTTGAACACATTTTCAAATAAAAACCATACTTAACTGCTGCTTTTAAATTGCATCATTTCCATCACAGCAAATTAAACAACAAAACACGCCGAGACGGACTAAATGTGCTGTGCTATAACAATTTAAGATAACATATGGTAAATGGATGGGGAGAGGGGTGTTTGTGAACATAAACATCACCACTTGAAAAGCCAGGTGGCGTGTTTGGGTTTTTGAAAGTCTGGGTGGAGCCGGTGGACCAGTCAGGGGGCCGAACTCTTTGTTCCATTTAAATCGGGCTCTGTCAGACAGGTGAGACTTTGTTTTATCCACTCACTCTGAAGATGTTTTTTTTTTTATGTTTTTTGTGCATGCCACAAGCATGTAAACATTGGTAATTAGGTAGACGTCTTTTGCCAAGTTTTTGCAATGAAAAGAAAAAAGGCTGAGTTTCACAGAAAACTTCAGGTAAATAGTGAGAGGCTGATGTTACTGACTCTTACTGCCTGCCTGCCTTCTGTAACGCGACAGCTGGAAAGTTGGGAACAGGACACTTTAATTTGGCTTAAAATAAGGACATTCTGGTTAATAAGGGACTGTTGGCCACCTTACCTCAGCTTCTAAGGCATCTGGTGTCGGTTTAATCCACTCAGATTCACCCATCAGTGCATGGCGCTAACGTTTACTCACAATGCTAATGTCTGCGCTAGCGTTATACTCTCTGGCTCCTCTGGCTGACTGCTGCCAACTAGCAGTCGGAGGCTAAACTGCAACATAAAAATGAACTGTTGGCATGAAAGTTTACATTTTAAATGTTTAATTAAAAATCGATACAGGACTTTAAAAAATCTACCGGGAAATTAACTATTGCAATATTTCAGTAAATTGATATTTTCTTACACGTCTAATAATTAGTACTCCATTAGTTAGCAGTATTGAGAAGGAGGCTGAAGACAGGGTACGCTAATGGCTAACTAAATGATTGCCCTTGGTAAATTAATTTTTTCAGTTTATAAAACAACTTTTGCTAAAAAATTACATAATGGTGAAAAAGAACACTTCATTAACGAAACCTCTACACTCCTGTGTGACACCATTTGTTTAGTTTGTGGCTGATTTTTCAATTGAACATCTGTTACTAGGCAAATGTATTGACCATGTATTGTTTTTGATGAATAAAAGTCTGAAAAACAGTTAAAAAAAACATGCTCTTATTTGGCAACACATTAGTTTATAATAGGATAATTTTGTTAAAGAAAAGTTTCCACAACAAGCATAAATTGTGCCGTCCTGTTACTCCTCAGATTGCAGTTTGCTTTGAGCTCACTGAATTGGCTCATTTTCTGTGCTGTGTGACAAAGCGTTACGATGATGCTGAATGAAAAGTTTCAGAGTCCGCTCCTCGAACAAAGGACCCTGCTGCTGTTTGACATTCGGCAGAAAGAGCAGCTTTTCAGTACGAATAATTCATCAGCGGTTTGATCCTCCGCTCAAATGTCACTCCAACAATGCCTCAGACTTGGCAGCAGCAGCCTGCCTCTCTGCGGCTCCACGGGGTGAGGAATAGGCAGTAATTACTACATCTAATGTGGCCTTCAGACAGATTAAGATGCTGTGTTCAAGCACATTGTTTTTTCACTCTGTTTATGCAGTTGTGTTAGCAACTAAAATCTTTTGCTTACTGCATCACTGCAAATTTGTGTCCAATGACTCATGTCAGCAAATGTGCAAACTGTTGCAACAAATCAGTGTTGGTTAAAAGATGTAAGAATTGAATGCACTTAGTATTTAAATATCAGTTTAGTTAAACCTTTTGTTGGAAAGTTTGTGGTTATTTGTACTTTGCGGTCAGTCATTTACTTTAAAGGGTAAGAGAATCAACAAGTCTCTATTTAATATGTGCCTTGCTCCAGCAGGGTAAACATAAATTATTTACATTACAATTATTTACATACTGAGGGACCACCCCCAGGGGGTGTGACCAGGGTTTCTATAAACGTGGTTTGAACACGTGATTCACGGCCATTTTGGTTTAGACTCAGAACCACAGACAGGCTTGAAGTGAAATAAAATCTTTAGAACTGGAAAGAAACATTGAACTGAGAACTTAATCAGTTTTCTGCGTATTGTTCAGATTTCCAATTTGAGCATTTCTTTACACTTTACACAGGTAAAATATTAAGAATAATTTCTTATTGATATTGTTAGCATAAAAGTGCTAAAAGCGTAAAAGGTGAAGATGATTAAAGGGCAACAACATTTTTGGACATTATGTTGTCAACAAACAAACATCCTTATAAATCTTTTTCTTAAAACAAATTTGTGGTATTTCACTATTTTGTATGAGATTGTTGAGTTTTAATTGTTTATTAAGTGTAATTGTTCTCCATTTCTGCAGAGAAGTAATTTATCCTAAAGCCATTTAGACAAATTTGACCAAATGACAGATACTTTTCTCTTTTAAATCTGCCTAATTCATTTTTCTTTTATCTGTTTTGATAACTGCGGGATGCACAATGAGTTCTAAAAATATTACTTGCATAAAGCTGAAAATGAGTCATGTCTGAGCAAAAGACACCTAGTTAAAAATTTACCAAAGGCAGTCTCACTCTTCACTTGAGGCATACTTTGCTTTGCTTTGACAGTAACTCCTTTTATTTGTCTGCAAAATGTTTCATTCTGTTGATGACTAATTCTTAACTATAAATCTGCTAAATGTAAGGCCTGTAAGACTTTGTACACTTAAATAAGCTACCAGTTGTGTCAACAGTCATAAAGAAAGCAGTAAAACTGAACCACAAGCGTGAAGATGTGGTGCAAACATCATAAAATATGCTAAACTTTTCTGTTCAGTGGATTGTTGAGAGACTTTTTTATAGCTCTCTATGTGATGTCTTTTGGATGTTTGATATCAAACACACACCTCTACATCGATAGGCTCAGGGCTAAAGGTCAAACCACCATCATCCATCCTGGAACTGCAGCATACTGACAATAATGTTCTGGTAGCCCTTTCAGAAGATGACCCACAATGCACTTTGAATGTGCTAAAGCATACAAGCAGCTTGGTCTGACCATCAATATAAAAAAAGACCTAAATTCTCTACCACCCACTCCACCAAGAGCGAATGAGAATGGGGACCATTTTACATACGTAGGCAGTCTTCTATCATGAAAGGTTAATGCTGATAATGAAAAAGACCATTACCTTAGCTGTGTCAGTGGAGCTTTAAGACTCAGGAGAAGGGTCTTTGAGAAGATCTACAGGCGGGAAAAAAAGGACCCCTGTGCACTAAAGTATGCGACTTCCGTGTGTCACTGAAAAAATGATCTGCCTGCACCCAGCAGAGCAGAAGCCGGTTGGTAAATTATTAAGATGGATTTTCAGAACATGCAACTAAAGTCCAAGTCTTTTTTACATCTCCGTAGAAAAAGAAAAAGAAAACAATTTTTTTTCTCTCCTCTGACTCCAGGGAGCAAACAACTACTGTTTATATGCTTCACTATGCGCGACTTACAACTGGAGGGATGGGGGATATTTCAGTTACACAAAGAAATATTGAAACTTATTGTGGTTGTACATTAAAACAGTCAGTCAAAATTTACACCCTTTAATATTCCCCCACTTTATGAATGATTTTGGGGGTTAAATTTCTCCTATTATACGGGAATAAATATGGCAAGTAATAAATGACTGGTAAAAAATAATTCCATTGATAAGAAAAGTACTCAAGTAAAAGCCATAAAATTGCTCACAATAATATTAATCAGGAAGAAAACAAATGTTTACATACACTCGAAGAAATGAAGTGTTGAGTTTACTTAACGAAGTTATGTCAACTGGTTACTTTAAACTGACCTCAGTGAACGCAAAGCAGCTTATACTTTTTCTCTTCCAAAGAAAATGTGTAAATTGCTCAATTTGCTCAACTTGCTTTTAATGGAACGTAACTTGGTTAATTAAATGCAACACTTAATTTTTTAGCGTGTATAAAAACTCCTTTCATGATGAGGTCCAGATATATTTCAATTTGTTGTGTAACAAGTTGTTAAATTTTAAAGTAAAGAAGTAAAAGTATACTTTTTTATGTTTTAAATGTAATAAAATAAAAGTAAAAGTTACGATTTAAAAAAAATGCTTGGTAAAATTAAGTACTGTAACAAAGTAAACATATGCCGTATCTGGATACGGCAGCTCCTGATGATTATTATCACAAGATCTTCAAGACATGTTGACCCCTCTGCAAACACACATAGCTTCCACTTATCTTAGCTCAAAAAACTTCTCCTGAATTAAAAGCAACTTTCTCCACTTCTCCCACCGTACAAGTCCTTTCATGCGCTTTCTCCCCATTTCCTCTCTGACCTTCTTCACCTCTCCCCTCCTCCTGAAATCGTTGCCTCTCTAATGCTGGTCAGCTGTCCGCTCCTTCTGGCTTGAGGCAGAACTTTCTGATACCTCATCTAAAACAACATGCACAAGTTGATGATGAGCCAGGATTTTGTTTGAACTGTTAATGAAAAAAGAAAACAATATTTATTTGTTTGTGCAGTAACTTTGATGCCACTTTATAATTTCCCCTGAAGTTAACTCACTTACTGTGCTGATTTCTTTTAAATGCCACAAAACGTTTAAATCATAACAAACTAAAACAAAGCTTATAAGCTTTATTGCTTTGAATGTAACGTCTCTCCAAATTTCCTGTTGTAATGTATAGATAAGACGAGCCGAGCACCGGGGCATGTTCTTATTGGATCCAGCTGTTTGCTGCACAGAGCTTTGTTGCAGTCACTCAATCTAAATTCCCTGAGACATGAGAAAATAACAAACGAATCTGTGTTCATCTGACAAGAGTTTCCATCACTAGACATGAAAATGTATGTGTGCTGCTTTACTAAGGTTACATTGTGGAGCTTCCTATAAAAACAGAACAGAATGACTCCAAGTGCTCATAATGCAATCAGGTCTCCTGCTGTCTTTACTGTGGAACAAATTACCATCATTTTTAGACGACACACGAGGAAACGTTAATATGAAGCATAAAAAATAAAGTTTATCTGTATGGATTTTGTACGGGGATGGAAAATACTGAAATTTCAAAGTGAAATAAATCAAATAACGGAGATTTTTCATCTTTTCCATTAAACAAGATTTCATCTACAAGTTAAAAAAAAAGTGAAATCGTTTGTAAGTCTCTTGTTCTGCTGTCAGGGAGGAAGTCCGAAATGACCTCACAGCATTCAGAAGTGCATCGTCCTCTTGGCCATCTGCAACAGAACCAAACTTTTTTTCATGTCCAGGACCCCCGCTTGTATCAGACCACAAACCTCCGCGTGTCCCTCAAGAACTGCAGCTCTGGAACAAATTAGGACTTCACTGATGCTATTTCTGAAATCAGCATCTCCATGAGAGCGTTTGTTGAATTCCAACACAAGCACATCTCCTTCTACTTAATGAGGGACTGATTATACGTGTCCACCTGAACCAAATAAAAAATATATATAAAAAAAGCAGAACAAATACGGCTGTGGTGATCATTAACCTCTTGTAATAAAACTATCTGGATGGCAAAAAACAGCTATAACTCAAACAAACGTATAAAGAAATGTTTTGAATAAGGAAAAGAAGAGATTAATTTTGATTTCACTGGCAGAGGGGTATTGTAACCATCAAGTTTTCAGCTGGGTCCAGGTGTGAATGAAGGACCAACCTAGTGGTCGCCAGCCCAATCTCCAGACCTGAACCTCATTGAAAACCTCTGGAATGGGATCAAGAGGAAGATGAATGAATCAAACAACTGAAATGATTGATTTTTTGAGCCATAAGTGACGAAAAGTCACCCAACAGCAAGATGTGATTAAAAATCAGTGTTATAGCACCAAATATTCATTTCTGTTTATTCCTAAAACAGTTTCAGATTTCTAAAAAACAAATAAACAAATTAATTAATACTCATTGAATGAATACTTATTTTTCTTTATAGTATTTTAGGTCTAAAATAGTGCAGCTTTTTGTTAGTCTAAACTTTTGACATTTTCTGCAAATATGTGCTCTAAATAAGAGGTTCTCAATCTGGGGTCCCAGGACCCCCAGTTGTCTGTGAACTGTAGCAAAAAATTATAATACATTATTAATTTTGTCATTTCATTTTAAAAAGTGTGTATTTAAACATGGGGACTAATAGGCAGTAAAGCAAACATAATTAACCAAAAACAACAAAAAATGGTATAAAATTGATGTTAAATAATTTTTAATCAGCATGAGGTTTTTAAAAGAGTCCCTGGAAATTTCTCTTTCCTGTAAGGGGTCCCCAGACTCAAAAGTTTTGAGAAGCTCTGCTCTTATACTGTTGTTATAAAAAAAACATTAATTTCCCTCAAACCCATACTAAGAAAATCAGTGAAAATCTGAAAAAAAATGACATTATTGAAGAATCTTCATTTGATCACCAGAGCTACGTTTCCAAAAACATCTTACATAGCAATCTATTAAATGTTTAGTGACCTGCTCAACAGAAAAATTGTGACTTGTCACCACTTTTAGAGGTCTAACAACATTCAGGACTCGCTAAATCAGGGCTATTCAAGTGGCGGCCCGCGGGAAATATTTTTGATCTTGTTTTGAGACTTATTTACTAAACAAGAACAAAGCGTTTAAGATTATTATTCTTGTTAGTCTGGAACGTTGTCTCAAATTAAGTGAAATAATCTGCCAATGCCAAGACAATTGCACTTGGTGAGATTCTTGAAAAAATGAAAAATTGAGTCAAATTAAGTGATTTCAAGAATCTCAACAAGTGCAGTTGTCTTAAATGGTTCGCTTCTTCTTTGAAATGAACACACTGTGGCAACGAACGCTACAGGTGAACATTTTGACTTTGACACAACAAATCCAGAGTATTTGTCCAGAGCAACAAATGCATAATCACAGTTAGGGTTAGTTTTACATTTTCCACAGGAACTAAAGGGCTGCTGAGTCCCTGCAGATGGGGTGACATCTGTACTTTTGGGTTTTCTTTGTTGACCAAAGGTTTAGCTGCAGGAACCCTTCAAAGGTCTGTCTTCTTGTATATCCATCACAGAGACAGAGGAGCAAACAAAACATCGGGTCAAAAAGGTCAAAACAGTCCTGGCTGGCTGGGAGGTTTAAACGTCTCTTTAGCTCCGACAGAAGGAGTCGATCAAATATTCATCTCCCGCTGCCAAAGGCGTTTTCACAGGTGTTTCTTTTTTTTTTCAACACTAAAATTAGGTGTGTTTGTAACTGAGAAACATTCACAACACAATGCTTCACATGGCACAAGATCTGATCTAATACTCTGAAATCAAATAAAAGGTGCATCTTATAAATGCTCGTCCTTTAAATCATTTGTGTTTTTGCTTTATTACCCAACTCTTGGAACGATCTGATAACTTCCAACAAGGCCAGAGTTTGCAGCTCCACAGGCTGCTGTAATAACTTTATTAAACCCCGTGAAACCCTAACCTCTGACTGGAGATCTTCATCTGGACTCCTCTGCAGACATTGCCCTTCTTGTCTGTCAACTTAAAATCGTGGTAACAGAAGCAGACATCTGACGTCGCTCCGACAGGTAGATGAGGAAGCGATCTTTCAAGGTGGCGAGCCCCTTCCTTCCTGTCCATGAGGGGTTTCTGTGGGGAGGAGGGATCCAGTTGCAGACGGTTGAATCGGGGCTCTGTTGGTTCTCCCCTGGACACTGTCATCGTGTGTTTGTTGAAGGCGGGTCAATGAGGACTTTCTTTGGCAGAGGAATGTCACAGCACACGACAACACGCGCGCAGCCCCGAAACCAGTTCTCTATTAAAACTGATGAAAAAAGGATCGAAATGTTGGTCAAGCAGGAGATAAAGAAACGTCACACAGCTGATTTATCAGTTCAAATGAAATAAATTGGTCGTTTCTCTGGCAGTTTGTCAGATCTGCTCCGGTTTTAATTAAACTCAACACTAACAGGAGCTGAAAAGCAGAAACAGTGAGTGTTTAAACTTTCTACTGTCAAACAAATGATCTCACTCAAAATAAAAAGGTGTTTTTGTTGGCTCTGTGAGCTCCAATAAAAAGTTTTTCATGACAAAAAAACTTTTCTGCATTTAAATTTAAACAATAATAAGATCATTTTCTGGTGTTTTTTTACTAAACTAATAAAAAAAACCTTCATTTGTGTTTACAAAATATATGATTTTTTTACTAATAATTCAAAGAATTTTGATTTAATAAACGATGTATATCTGTTTTATTAAAAATGCTTGAGGCTTGCAGCTTTACATTCTAATAAAATAATAGAATGACAAAAACATGAAACATGATCTGAGACACGTTGTTTTAAAGCTGTGGGAACAAACTAAAATCTGTCTGGATGATTGTGCTCAGCTGTGGGGTCACCTAATTCAGGTTGTCCATAGAAAATAACTTAAATTTAACATTAATTCAATTCAAACGGCAGCTGAAACAAAACTAAAATCAAAATGTTACTTTTCACCTGGTGTTTCAGTAAAACATGACAGACTGTATAAAAGGTTTGTGGAGTCAATTTAGAAAAGTTTCAAAGTGACACTCACACCACTCAGACTTCCTTGTGTTTTTTACCCTATATTCAGTATGTTATATTAGTATTTTGTTATAAAGTAACAAAGGGAAAAAACTTTGTTAAGTAAACATTTAGGTTATCTATTTACTTGAGTAATATTATTTCAGCTAAAATTTTACTTCATTCCGGCTTGTTATTGTTAAAAAATAAAAATAAAAGCCTATAAATCGCGCCTCGAGTGAGTTTAGTTGTGCTTTGATGAGAAGTATAAAAATTTCATTGGTTTGTACTCGATCCATACCTGTACACAAATGATGTCACACTCCAAAATAAGCAAGCGTATGTGGTGCATGAAGATAACTGTGGCAGCAATATTATATGCAGCTGAAACAGGTAGACTAGTGCATCCCAAATGTTTCAAGATTAACATTTTAAAATAATATTAAAGTCATTTTGGCCTTTAAAAATGTTTTTTGGGTAGGTCACCTCCCAATGTGGAAATTCTAATCACTTACTTTTACTTTTAATACTTAAATACAATTTATAAACGATATTTACTTTTAATACTTCCATCTAATGTCTTTATCATCTTCTGCCTTTTAGGGTCATTGATGCCCACATTCATCAGACACTGTGAGGGGCAGGGTCCACCCTGGACAAGTCACAAGTCCATCACAGGACCATCTAGAAACAACCTCTCTCACCCTATAGGAACAATTTATAGCTACCAATCAACCCAACACTCTTGTTTTTGGTCTGTGGGAAGAAACCGGAGTGTCCAGAGAAAACCCACAAATGCATAGAGAGATAATGCAAAATCTACATAGAAAGGTCTCTATCCTGAATTTGATCCGTCAACCTTTTTGCTGAGAGGTAGCAGCTCCACTAACTGAGCCACTGTGCCAGACTTATAATACTTAAGTACAGTAAATGATACTTTAAGTCTTTTACTCAAGCAATGGGCCTCATGCAAGAACATTTTCGTATTCTTATCCTAAATTTCTCTTAATTTTGTTCGTATGAAGGATTCGTACGAACATGCCACGTCAGATTCAACAAACGCTTTTATCTTCAGGTAAAGTGTGTAAATGAGCAACGTAAATATGATGAATGCCACCTGTTTGTATTCAGGTGCTCGTGCACAGGGAGAGGAGATTAGCATAATTACCACCCCAAAAACACCATATAAGGCTGTGCTTCCTGCCCCACATACCAGGAAGTGTTAGTTCATGAAAATAACAGCAAAAAGTAAAAAGAAGAACTTTACGAGTTCGGAGACTGAAGTCCTGCTGTCAGAGATCCAGAAAAGAAATGCTGTCATTTTTAGCAGCATCAGCTGTGGAATTAAAGGAGCTGCAAAAGCCGAGGGATGAAATGACGACTGCTGTGAATGTCGTGTCTCCTGTGGGTCGTACACAGTCACAGAAATAAAAATATAAAATCATATTCATCTCTCTCTGCTCCGGTTTTCCTTTGGTCAAATATTTTTAATTCAAGTGTAAACAACTGTGTTAAATAA
>JARVJO010000394.1:3433341-3463422 GCA_031762555.1 Cynodonichthys magdalenae | reverse complement strand
TGAGATCTTCATATTAATATTGTAGTGTTGTACAACAGCATTAATAGCCAATTTATTTCAATTTAAACAATTTATATCGTCAATCTACATTATTTAATTTAAAATTATATTTATAATTCAAACAGAATAGGCTATTGTCAACATAATTATGAAGTGTGATTTATTTTCAACTTGAAATATCTTCAAATTAACATAATATAAAGTTATTAGTAAAGAAAATTTGTCTGGATAACAGCAGACTGACTACACGTAAAATATACGACAGGTCTGGACCACACATGAATTTTGTTTGTTTTTGGAAAAAAATCTTAGAATACGAGAAAATTGGTGAATGATAAGTTCTTCTAAATCACTTGTACGCATCTGTTTGTACAAACCGTTCTTGCATAAGGCCCATTATTCTTACAGGAGACTATACTTTTTTTTTTTTTTTTTTACCAATTTTATCATAATATACTGTATGTGTTCTTGCATTTTAGAATGATATTCAGTTCCAAATGTCTCAAATTAAACTCAAGTAAAATCTTTCAAGCTGCCCCATTTGTTCAGGATCATATTTTTTGTGTTACTCTGGAGCAAAGAAAAAACATCGATTTATTTATTTGGTTAGTTTTGGTTTATTAATTGGATGGGGGTGGGGGGGGTGTACTTAGGGGGAGGACTTGAGTTTTGTATTGGTCTCTAAAAATCTTAGCTGTGGCCCTGCATGCGCGCCAACAGCAACCGATCAAAGTCCCGCAAAATTTTTGCACATGAGCGCCACCGAGCACGTGCGCTCGTGTGTACTTGCGCACGGAATAGGGTGGGCTTGAGGTAGATGTGGGGGGGGGATTCCGGTTCTTTGAGAAGGCAGTCCTTCAGCTGGAGCTCCAAATGCGTCTCCCTGGATGTCAGCTGAGGGCGACAGCGGGAGGTGTGTCCCCCCCCCCGCTTCTCAAGATTTCCCTCAGTCCACAATAAACCTTCATTTCAGAAAGTCCTCTCTCACACACACACACACACACACACACACAAACAACCTCGGTGATATTGGAGCTGCAGCTCTCATAAAAGCTGAACAAAACTTTTAACACGGTTTTTTTAGAAGTAGCGCACAGGTGGAGCGTTTTTTTTGTTTCTTTTTTAAGTTTTTGGTCTTT
Organism: Cynodonichthys magdalenae; assembly: GCA_031762555.1. Lineage (NCBI taxonomy): Eukaryota > Metazoa > Chordata > Actinopteri > Cyprinodontiformes > Rivulidae > Cynodonichthys > Cynodonichthys magdalenae. The sequence goes on along the minus strand of JARVJO010000394.1, from coordinate 3,462,283 downwards.
TTCTTCTAAAAAGGAGGCTGCAGAGAAGAGGAATGACTTCAAACTGGATTCTCAGTGTTGGTTAACCCCGTTGTTTATTCTGTTTATTAGCTTGTTTTTGCACGTTCACTCCTCGTGCGAACCCGACAGAAACACCTGGGATGGCCAAACTTAACTGTTCCGGACGGAAATAAAATCCTCGGAGGGAAGAATGAAGTAATGGAGCCGGACAATGCCCCGCACTCCAAACTCAAAACCACTGGAGTCGGGGGGTGAGTGGACGCTTTCTTTAGTAAAAAAAAACAACACAAACTTTTCTTGATTCAAAAATAAAATAAAACAAGACTCCTCCATGTGAACCTGCACTTAAACCAGAGGCGATGTTTTGTTTGTAAGGCTGATAAAAGTTGGAATATAAACAGTTTGAAACAAACTTGTTGAGTCTGGGATAGTGAAATGTGGTTGTTTTGCTGATACGACTTTGAGCCTGAAGGGGAAGTTTAATAAGTTGCAGATAAGAGGAAGTTGAATCAGTTGCTCCTCACAGTTCGAGGAAAAAGAAAAAAAAATCCATTCAGCTCGTTTCTGAGCAGCTTGTTTCAGAATGAGCTGCCAAACGATCTGGGACTGATTTGAGGGGAGATGTGTGGATGAGAGGCGGAGACAGTCATCATCTCCTCCTCCTCCTTCCTGCTGGGAGTCACTCAGCTGGCCAGCCGGCTGCATGGCCCAGCAGAGAGGTAGAAAAAGACCACATATTGCATCATGTCACCCTGCCAGAAATAGTAAGACTAGACACCCTCTGTTTTCTGACCTTTAAGAAGTCTGATCTACCGATACAGATCTTTATTTTTATATAGATAACTGACACTGTCAGGTGTTAAGGTCACAATACACCTTCAATCTTCCAATCTTGACTGAACAAAACCCTTGAAACAAACTTGTTATAACGGGACAACCCTCTGTCACTGCTGAGAAAAAGGGGAAAGTGGCTGATTTTCAGACTTTTTGTTGTAGATATGATCAGTGGATAAGATGGGATCGGAAGATCACAGATCACCCAAAATTAAGGAAATCTGGATCTATAACAACGATCGGTACGGTGGCTCAGTTGGTAGAGCTGATGCCTCTCAGCAAGAAAGTTGCTGGATTGAACCCCGGGGACTTTTCTGGGTAGAGTTTGTTCTCTCCGTGCATTCGTGGGTTTTCTCCAGGTACTCTGACTTGATCCCACAATCCTAACATGACTGTTAGATTTTATTTGTCTCTATGTGTCCCTGTGATGGACTTTGCAACCTGTCCAGGTTGTACCCTGCCCCTCACATAGTGACTGCTGGATATGGGCACCAGTGACCCCCCCATGACCCTGAAAGGAAGAAGCGGGTATAGATAACGTATGCAACAATAAATTACTCGGCTGATTTATCGGTGAGAGTTTCTGCTAATAGTTTAGTTTGACATGAAAGGTGATTAAAAACCTTTTTGACCAACATTTGTCTGTGGCTCTCTGCAATACCGCTAGTGTTGGGCAGCATGATGGCTTATTGGTTAGGTCCTGGGTTCAAGATTCAAGATCTTTCTGTGTGGAGTTTGCGTGTTCTCGTGCTTGCATGGGGTTTTCTTCCTCCCTCAGAACAAAAACATTAGGTTGCCTTCTGGCCCGGGCCTCCCCTTCAAAAGAGCTGTGATCTCAACTGCATTTGCCTGGTTAAATAAAAGTTAAAAAAATTAAAAGTAAATTTTCCACAGCTTTCATTTTGACTGAGGAGAGTTTAATCCGCTGGAGTTAGTTAACCAAATTATTCTTTTTGGATTGTAAAACATGTCATTTAAGATGTTAGTTATGGTTTATTGAACATCTTCAGAGTGGAAATTGTTTGAAAAAAGGTCAAAAACAAAACTTCTCCACACCAGTTTAAAATTGACTTCAGAATTAAACATGAAACATCTTCAATTGTAGACTAGAAGTTTTGTTTTTAACCTTGTTATTTATGAGAAATCTGCAGAACTTTTATCACCTAATTTTAAAAACAATCAGTGGTAGGAAGTTTGCAGTTGACCTGGAATAACATCTGACTCCCAGCCTTTTGATTCATTCTAAGTTTTGAATCATTTGTTAAAGCAGAGACACTGGTTCTCAGAAGCTTATCTGGTCGAAGGGAATAAAGAGATAAGACAAACCTTTTTTGTCTTGAAACAGATGTTTGTAAAATACGCTTCATCCACAGGTTTACTGCTTAATCTTTTGCACGTGATTTAGACTTCTACTACATCTCGTAACTTTAAAATAAACATTTCAGCGTGGAATGAATTCAGCACGAGTTAAAACAACGTGCGCAGCTTCAAAAATGCAAACACTACCTTGAATTTATCTTATTGCTTTTTCAAGATCAAAAGCTTTGATGGCAGTAAATAAACAGCACATTTGAAATTTACAGCTCAAGGTTATCTTTCCAAAGGAGTGTATCATCGCTTTGGACATTTAAAGTCTAAATCAAAACTCACTTGAAAGAAAAAAGTATTACAACTTTTTTTTTTCCTTTTACTTTGCAGGAGAGCTCTAATTCTTTGGACTATATTGTTCTGCACCTGCTCTCTGAGACTAGCACAAGCACAAGGTAAGCAGTTTTAAGAACATTTTCTTTTCTCTTCTCGTCACAAATGGACTTTATAATCAATTTGAGAAAATTGACACTTTGAGATGCCTCCTGTGCAATTCAGCATTCAGAACATTTAGGTTCAGAATCAGAACATTTGTTTGCAGTGAAGCAACATTAAAACAGCCTGGATGTAGAAAGAGTTGCTCCAAACAACTGGGATTATGTTTCTGACCAATCTGTTTTCTTTAAAATGACTGAGGTATGATTAACACATGATATAGATTATTACTGTAGATGTGATTACATTTTTGGAAAGTTGTTCTTCACTTTTTTCTATATATGAAGTAGGTAAAGTTAATAGTGGCATTATAATCTTACAGCATGTCACATACGGCCGGAAAACGCCCTATCTGAGCAACTTTGTTATTAATACACCTCAAAACAAGAGAAAATCAAAATATTCTGTCTGTTAGTGCTCAAAATATGTGTTGGGGATGAAAAACAATTACTATTGCATCAATTGTTAATGGTTTCTTCCATATATTATTGGCATCTAGCTACCTCAGCACACTCTTAATCAGGTATAAAAAATCAGCTCATTTAGAAGATGAGTTTAATGGTATCTGGTAATTGTAACGTACTTTGTAAACAAATTACATTGATTTAACATTGTTTTTATTGGATGTAGAGTTTTGATCTAATTAGTTTAATTTTAGCAAAGTTTTATTTTAGTGCTATGGTCTTGTAATCCTGACCCCTAATTTACACTAGATGCGGTTCTGCCACCGTTTGTTTGCACCCCAATTTATATAGCTTCTGCTTCGGTCCGCTTTGGTGCAAAGCACAGAGGAGGTCCCAGAAGCGTGTGCAGGAAATGCGTGACTGCACGATAAATCCAATGATAAATGTGGAAGTCAGAGCAAAATAAGTCATTCTGTGGAAGACAAACTCCAAACACAGTTAAAACTGTATCACTGTTGTTTTTTTTTTGAAACTTGTTTTTTAAAATAAAATCCATGTGCTGCATGCTACAGATTGATACATTTTGACAGCATTTGTGGATAAATATATCCATATAGTTATTAATAGTGCTAGGATATCGACAAAATTAGTCTGCCTTTGGTGAATTATTTTGAAAATACAAATGTTGTGCTTGTTCCTTGTCCTGTTGGAGCGACGCGATTGATTGACCGGAGTGGGGCAGAACTGCATCAAGTGTAAATTAGAGCTGAGGCTGCAGGTTCAAGCCCAGGTTCTGTAAGGAAGAACATCTGTCATAAAACAACTGTCATATCACGTGAGCTGTTAAAAACACCTGCAGAAGAAAAATAGCAGCTGTTTTAAACTTTTATCCATGGATTTGCTAATTTTAGCTTTTGTTTTCTTCTAAAAATGAGAATTCAGTTTCAGACTCTTCAACAAATTGGATCAAAGTCAGAGATCACACTTCATTTTCACAAAAATACAATTTTCTGCTTGTCTTTTTTTACCACTGTGCAGAGCCCACAGACTGCATACTAATTTAGAAAATTAATTAATCCAAACACGTGCCTGTTCTCTGCCAAAGTTTTCTTGTTTGATGTAGTTGTTCTTAAGCCAAACTTGGCTTTATTATATTAAAAAAAAAATAGAATTCTTATTTTTTTTGTTCTGTTCATTAGGAGTTCATAAAGAGCCTGAGGCAGCCCGCCCACGATCGTGGATTAAAAAATGATGCAGAGAAAGCCCTGCGAACATATCACACAATCAAAGAACAATTTTGCTTTCTCATACCTTATTAACAATTCAAATCAGTGCTGCAAAAGGAAACTGACTGTAGACGCTCTTTGTTCTCGCTTCAGCTTTTATTTGATGTATATTTCTGTGTGTGAGATTTTCCTGTCAGGCTGGCCTCCTGCTGCCTGAACGCAGAGCAGGGTTTCCCTCCTCTTCTGTCGAAACTCCTCTCTCTTCTGCTGAGTCGCAATTCATTATTCAGCAGTTTATTTCTGTTCTGCACACATTTGTTTTGAATTACTGTAGAACAGGATGGATATTTGAGATTTTTATGTGAGCTTTTGTTGGACTTACCAAGAGGATTAATGTTCCATATTTAGGATGTGCTGATGGACTGGATGTTTTTTTTTCTCCAGTCCTGCCAAGTTCAACAGAAAACACCTTTGTTAGTGCAGATTACTCCTAGTCTCGTCTAACAAAGACATCTGCATGAAAATGGGAAGTTTTCTAATATTTGTTTTATGTTGGACTTTTAAAAGGCACTGGAGGTTACAGTGTTTAGACTAACCAGACTGATTAACTTGTTAAAGCAAGTCTCAAGTCAGGGGCTGCGTCCTTCAAAGTACGCATTTGAAATTTATGCTGCAATGTGATACTAAATAAAATGCAATTACAAATACTGTTACTAGAGATAAACCCAAATAATTAATGCTTTTTATTTGTTTTCCTGTAACGTTTTTAAGTGTGAAGTTATTCCTCCAGTGAAAAGACGTGTGAATACATGTCCCAGCGCAATTTAAATCTGAAGGCATGTGATATAAAACGTATCACTATGGTAACCGGTAGTGCTTGGTCATGCAAACAGCCTACATGGAGGGTGTGGCCTACGTGGGCTGCAGCCCCTGAATTGGAACATACTTTAAAACAAAATATAAATTGTTCCCATTTTAAAATGTTTCCAATCACAAGAGACAGAAGCAAAAACATAATTTTGCCTTCAGTGGTGGGCAAAATAACATTCTACTTAGAAATCAATGTGTTATAAAGGTTTATATTTATTCTCCAGAATGGAAATAACATGGTTTCAGTTTTGTCAAAGTAGACATAACCTGCTTTTAAATCCTTCATTTTTACATTTAAATCATTCAGTTGGGGGCTTTATAAAGTGGAACTACAATGCTTTGGTTTGAATTCCTCCTTTTTTCTAACTTTACCAGCTCCTCCCCTTTTCTGCTGTGTGTCTCAAAGCAGCTGGTTTTGTTAATGTTTCTTTAAGACGCTTCAAGCCCCACCTCCCCTCCAGCTTCCAGACCGGTCCACTCCGGTTTGAGAGAGGGGTTACATTTTCTAGCTTGCAGAAACGTTTTATTTACAATTTAATTAAAAGTTGTCAAAAACAGAAGACTTGTCCATCCAGCCTTATGTGTTGGAGCCAGAGTCTGACCCAGAACCAGAGTCTGACAAAGAGCCAGAGGAGATTTAAAATGAGGAAATTGTAGTCGTAAGTCCAGACCCTATATGGTAATTCCGTTGCAGATTATTTTAAGTAATAGTTCAGAAAATGTCATAGAAAATAAAAAAAAACTAAATGGGCTGAAAAATCTGATCCAAACAGAATATAAAAATATCTTTGCAGCACCAGGAGAGACTAAATTCAACTTTTCTGCCTCCTACAGACTCCAACTACACAGCAAAATGTATTTAACAGATTAAAAAGTGGATTTAGCATGATATGTCCCCTTTAAAATAGCAGCACACTATATTGGTCTTAGCTTCATTTGGAGTAGCTTTTAGCTTGTCACCTTTATAGGAAATTAAATATTTTTCTCCAGGCTGAGGTTGTTCAAAGAGCAATCTGTAACAGGTAAGATATTAATTGTTCAAAAAGATTTTAAAATAACCTTTAACTTGTTGCATTTCTTGGTTTTTGTGGTGAGATCCACCTGTTCAGATTTTACGGTCAGTTTGTTTTTGAGCTGCAGATTAAATGTATCATTTTTTGTGTTAATATGGTAAGGTTAAAAGCCAATTAATTAAAATCACATCCATATTTTTGAAATAGATTGTTTTTGCCACATTAGTATTCCTTCAACAGCAGGAACGTTAAAATGTAGCTTCAAGAACATAATAAAGAATTCAGTGGAAATAAAACCTGTTTTTTTGCGCCCCTGAAATGTGGATTTAATTAAACCTTTCCTCAAAGGTGTGCATCCAATTAGGAGCAATATACAACACACACAGCAGCGTAATGTGGGAACATTACTCACATTTTCCTCCCGTGAGAAGGGAGTAGCAATTAAAACCTGCAGCAAGTAACCTGCAGTATGTTTTCATGAACACAGGCTCCTGTCAGAGGAATCATCTTTAATCAGCAGACATTACCAGATAAAGTGAGATAACATTTCTGTTTGTGCACTCAGAAACCTCTTACATCCCCACAACTGTCTTCTCCAGGGACTCGTTCAGATGCCGCCTCCGGAAATTGTCCTAATAAAGAATGATGTAAGGATTACATAAGATGCAGCAATCCCCAAAAGTAAATGCTGATATGCGACCCTATATTGAGAGTTTTATGTGACTTTTTAAAAAAATTGCTTTGCTGCAGGTTTTCCATTAGTCCTACTTTATACGTGTAAACTCCCAGGATTGCATCACAGCACATTAAATATCACTTATGTTCCTGCAGTTTCACTTCTTCCGGTTTATGCTTTGATGGAGATCAGCATGCTTGATGAGGAGATTTTAACACAAAATGTTAACACATTTTCATTTTCATTTCATTAAGTGTTCATATTGAGGGAAAATGCTACGTGGCAATAAAGAGATTAAATCAAACCAAAAATGCATGTTCTTTTGTGTTTTGCATGCTAGGAGTTTAGAACAAAATTGAATGTCATTAACATACCCAGTTGTCTCTGACTTATTTTACTTGTTTTTTAATTTTTGTTTTGTTTTGAAGATGTGGATATCCTGCAGCATCTTGGGCTTTTTTGGCGAAGGTCAGACTGGTCTACTCAGTCCATTCCTAATGGCGTCATCCCCTTCAAGTCCGGCGTCATCCTCACTCCAAGAGCACGCATCCAGGTGCCTCTGCGCTCTGTTGTCCCTGCCACCTTCAACACCACCAGCTTCTCCATGACTCTCAGCCTGTCTGTTCATCGCTTCAATAGCGCCTTTCTGTTCTCAGTCCTGTCCAAGAAAAGGAAAGTGCAGCTCGGACTGCAGTTCGTACCAGGAAACGTACGTTTACACGTTGGACATAAAAGCTACGTGAGTTTTGACTACGACGTCTACGATGGCCAGTGGCATAATTTTGCTTTGGATATTCGAGGACGTCACGTATTTTTGCACACATCTTGTGCTAAAAAAAGTCTGTATGTGGATTTGTCCTCTAAAAAAGAGACAGTATTGGATCCAGATGGCTCCTTCCTGCTGGGCAAAATGAACCACAATTCAGTGCCATTTGAAGGTGCCATTTGTCAGTTTGACATTTATCCCTCTGCTAAGGCAGCTCATAACTATTGTGATTATATTAAGAAACATTGCAGAGAAGCCGACACCTATCGGCCTGTGTTTTCTCCCATGCTACCTCTTTTTTCAGACCCAAATATTACTTTTTCTCACATAAATCCACTACCATTGACAGAAAAACCAAAAGGAGCACAGTTGACTACTTTGACTAGGACTACAGTTCTTCCATCTGAGCTCTCGTTGCTAAACAACACATCTGAGTATCTGACTGTAAGCTCTACGAAACCTGATGCTGTTTCAGTTTCTCCCTCAGTTCATCCGGAATTGGAAAGTCCTTTCAGAATTTTAACCCGGACTGTTACTGCACCACTGTGGGTAAGCACGAGTACACCAAATCCAAAATTAAATTTGCACACCAGAAAGTACGCAAAGCAGAGGAACCCCTCAAAATCTTCTGGGAAACAAATATTTTCACCTGTTTCCATCAAACCCTCTAAGATAAAAACAAACTTTTGGACCAAGGCTGCTCCCACACAGGGGTCTCCTTCAAACACCTACAGCCTCGAGAAAAAAGAGTTTACCACAGTGGCTCTAAGGAAACCTGAGCCAAAAGTGACCGGTGTGCAGGACTTCAAACCAACCACTCCTGCTTCAACAGATGGTTTGCAAACATTTGACCTGGAGCCGACCCAGTTCTCACTGCTTGCCGGACCGTCTGGTCTAAAGGGAGAACCAGGACCACCGGTGAGTGAGTCAGCAGTTTAACAAACTCTTCTATAATTGTATAAATGAGTGCATGTTTGCTGTTACATATTGCTGAAGTGCTTAGAACTGGAGCAGATGGTGTTGGTTTTGCTTAGATCCAGTCTCCAGCATGTTTCAAAGTGATAAACCAGCTTGTAAGCTTTTTTTTAATTCATTTTATTTAGTGACTTACATTGCTGATAATTCAAATATTGTTGAATTTCATCACTGTCCAGTTGTGTTTTTAAATTGCTTGTATCCTTATTGGTTTATTTCCTGAGCTGTAAGTTATACCGTACATACATGTGATGTGAAAAAATTTCAGTTTGCATCTCATTGGAGCTGATTTAATGTGCGATATGTTATTTTAGCAGCAGAGTTCACAGCCTTTTCCACTCTGAGTGGAGAGGCTGGCAGTGAGGTGTTAGATTCCTTCGAAGTGATGGTGCGGCTGCTCAGAAAAAAAAAAGGAAAAACTTTTAAAGTAGGGGGAAAGGTTAAAGGTATAAAGTGCTTAAACACAATCAACCATTCAGACTTATTTAAGGGGCGAAAACATCATGAATGCAGCACTTTATTCCTCACTTTGAAGCACCACAGACCTCTGCACTATATGTGTAAAAGTATGTGTTTATTGTTTTAATATATTTTAGATTTCTTTTAGATTAGCTTAAGTTTTGAACCTCCACTGGTAGTTTTCTCACTGATCAATGAACACATTAGTGAGTAGTATAGGGGTCTTGCATGAGGGTACTTAGACATGTAGACTGGGGTTAAAACATCAGTATTTAACTTGTCTTTGAAGCTAAATAAACGATTTTTCTTCAGTCGCAACAATCTTTAAACACAAATTAGCTTCTGCGTGTTTTATGTCTGCATGTGCATGTCTGCATAATGATAATGTTTTTGTACGTTAGGATCACTTTTGTCTCACTCTTAGCTGTCAATTGTTAAGTCAAATAGGTGATGAAAATACACTGCTTTCTCAATTATCTGTTAAAAAACAACAGCAATCTAAAACTTGGCATACTGTTTTTTTTCTTTGCCAGTGATTGCATTTGCAGTATTTTTTTGTCTGTAGTTTATTTGGTGCAGTCTTTTGGCTTTTGGTTGATTCGTGTGTAGCTGGTGTTCATTATTGTCTGATTGTCCACAGACTAACTGTGAGCGCTTTGCTAAACTGGTGCAGATGACAAGATATATGTTGCACAGGTCTAATAGTTGAATGGACAGTAAAACAGGAAATTGCATTTATGTTAGTATTTTATTAGATTGTAATAATGTGCAAAATTACACAAAATATGTATGTTAAATATTTGCTTCATGCCATTGTTCTTGCAGTAGTAATGGCAGGTGAGATAATAATGTTGATGCTGGTCTTCCAAATGCATACAATTATTCAAATACATGCCAGGTTTCTGTATGTAAATGCAAAATGTTTTTTATGACTATTTGTCCATTTAAATTCCATGACTACCCGGCTGCACCTGCCATCTACTGACTCTTTCTTACACACACAGACTGTTTCAGCTCTGTGACTACCTCTCATGCTAGCTCACATGTGGCAGAGGAGCAGGAAGAAGGGAGTATCAGGCTGGGCTCTAAAGGTGTGGGATTGGGGTAAAATAGGAAGCAAGTGGTAGAAATCCATCCATCCATCATCTTAACCCCCTTGTTCCTTTCAGGGTCATTGGGGTCAATAGTACCCATATCCAGCAGTCACTGTGCAAAGGGTGGGGTACCTGGAGAGGTTGCAAGTCCATCACAGCGACACATACAAACAACCAACCATTCACTCTCTCACTCACATATGGGGACAATTTCGAGTTACCGATTAGCGTAACTGTCTTGTTTTTTGTCTGTGGGAGGAAACTGGAGCACCTGTAGAAAACCAACACATGAACAGAGAGAACATGCAAACTCTACCCAGAACCCAGCTCCGGCAACCTTCTTTCTGAGAGGCAACAGCTTTACCAACTGAGTCACCGTGCCTGATGAAATGCTTGTTATTGATTTTATCAAAGGCAAGGAGGGACAATGGGATTCTTTAGAGCGTGGATATTCTTAGAAACCCTGGGTCTTGCTGTTCATGTGGTTGTTTTTCAACAAAGGGTTAAAGGAAAACAATAATGGGTTTATAGTATTAGCTTAGCAAGTTCTCCAGAGAGCTCAATCCAATCAACAATCTGTGGAATGTCTTCTCTCTGCCTCACAGTGTTCACGTCTCAAAGGATCTGTTTCTCATGGTTTGCTCCCAGGTACAACATCTAATGTCCAACGTTGCCCCATGGCTTTTAGGTGGCAAAAGGACATATAGTTAATTATCAGTTTCTGAATAGTGTGTGTAGTATAGAAATTGCATACATTCTGTGAGGAACAGCTGCCCTTAGCACTGCCTTTGGCCCCGACCCAAGCAGTAACTACAGCTCAGACGGCTTATCACATGTGGATCGCCTGATGGCTGAAATCTAAAGAATCTAAAAGTTGCTGAAAATCTTTTGGCTGGCCTAAGTAAAGACTGGCTAAAAGAAAATGTAATAATAGAGAGGTGTTCAGTCCAAGCCACATAAAGTGCTCTATACATCTGACATTAATACAGAAGCCCATTTTCGGCAAGACTGCCTTGAGCTGTTTTTCAGCTCATTTCCCTCTTACTCTTTAAACTTCTTGAGTTGTGGGAAAATAAGATACAATCCCGAGATCTCAAACCGAATCAGGTTCTCAGATTGACCCTTCATTAAAAGTGACCTTTCAGAGCTTTGCTAATCCATGTATGAAATTGTTTTAAAGCTAGCTGATGCTCATATTTAATATGATTGGCTGAGGCTGGAACCAGTGGTGACCTCCCTGCCAGCAGAATAACTTAGATTTAGAGTCCATGCTCTGTTGTAAATTTGAGACTGAAATAATGTTGGCTGAAGGACAGGCTTATATCGGTTTATAACAAGACACCCTCATGCCTGGCAGCATCTCAGTGATTGCTTCGAAACATTCAGCTAACTTCCCTAAATGTGACATAAGGGGGTAAAAATGTCTCTGTGATTTCTCAAGTACCGTCTCTGAGTTCTGAAAACTGGAAACATGGTCTTTTTTTATACACATTTCTTTAAATAAAATGAAAAAGGCAGTAGTTCTTTTTTTTCTTTTTTGAATTATAGACCTCCTTCACTAAACTAATGATATTTTTAATCCATTGCTTTCAGGGCCCTCAAGGATTTCCAGGCTTGCCAGGAAAACCAGGCAAAAGGGGCCCCAGGGTAAGTATATCTCACTAACTTGTGACAGGCTTCTTATTCACCTTTCCTTTTCACGTTTGTCTTTCCTTCTCAGTTGTCTTTTTCCTGAAGCTTTCACCAGAAAGAGACAACTTTATTAGTTGAGCACTGATATAGAGAGAAAAAAAAAACGCCTCTTTAAATTGCGGAGAATTGTTCAGCCTGACCTTAGTTTGCTTTGGCCCTGGGTTTGATCAGGCCATGCTTCACTGCTGCCAAGGTCAATTTGTAAATCTTTAGTGCAAACAACCAGATTCTACAAATCTGTGGGTTGCCAGTGTAAAATTAATTGAATACACAAGGAAGGTATTAAACTGAGGAAAAATAATGTCACTGCTGCCAGTCCATATTTACTGGACACATTTCCAGAACAAGTATATGTAAACAAAAACATTGCTGTACTCTAATAAGATTCAGGCTGCATGTTAACATCAATGGATATTTCTTCTTTCAGGTCCTGTGGTGCCTTGTTTTCTATTTTATTTAGCTGAATTTAGGTCTCTGACTGATGGAACCAAACATAAGCAGCTTTAGTGCAGGTGTTGTTTTAAGCTAATGCTTGCAGAATAGAGAAAATAAAGAGCCAACACTGGGACATGATCTGTCTCAAGAGACTCGATTACTGATGCTTGTGTAGCTGCTGCCCTGTAAACCATTTCTATTTCTCACTTACATGAAAGTAAATGAAGCAGAAGTTAAGCCTGTTATTTCTATGGTGGGATGACGGTCTTGATTGCTCTTTTGCGGAGCTGCTTATTATGCACGCCTGCAGAGCATTTGTGCTGCTGAGGCATGTGTCCGTTAGCTACCTGCAGCCCTGCAGTTGGGCCTCAGGGGCAGGTTTTGGGAACCCAATCTCTTTAAACATAGAAGAAAGACGGCTTTGTCCCAATCTTATTAAAGGCATTTAAGACCCCGCTCAGTAGCTCTCTCAACTACCCACCAACCTCTATAGAGTTCATTCATCTTCGAGCTTCTGAGACTCACTTCTGAGGCTAAAGTTTAGACTTTTTTACTGTTTTTATTTTCAAACCATCAAAAGTTTTCTGGTTAGTTCACGAGTGGTGGGACATAATCTTCAGTAAGTTGGCAGGAAATACACTGCCTGGTCAAAAGAAAAGCCACCACCTGGATTTAACTAAGCAAATAGGTATGAGCCTCCTATTGGATAATCACTGCATGGGTAATTATCTTTCAACTGGGAAAAAGTTATTTAACCACAACCGGTGCAATGAGTTGCTTCTCATATCTTAAACAACCATGTTGAATGACCCATTCCATGGTCGTGGAGAAGATTTCAGTCTGTTTGAGACTGGCATGCATCAAGCAGAGGAAACATCTAAGGAAATTGCAGAAACTACTAGAACTGTCCAACACATTATTAAAAACTGGAAGGATAGTGGAGACCCATCATTTTAGAGGATGCACCCATCATGCCTAGTGCCTCCTGTACAAGCCTGTGGGGGCAGTGCTATGATCTGATGTTGCTGCAGTTTGTCAGGTCTAGGAAGCTTATCAAAACAATGACACAGCAAACGTGTGCCATAATCAAAGCTAAAGGCGGTTCATATATTGGAGTGTGACCCTTTTTTTTGGTGACAATTTTATTTTATTTTTTTTGGCCAGGCAAGTAAAAAAACAACTTTCACCTGATGTCATATTTACAGTTCACTCTATTTTAACTTACAACAAAATATGCCTTTTTTGCACAAGTTTGGAGTCAACATGTACAATTGTTATTTGAAAACTGATGGACATGATGTGAAAAGACCAACTGGAAAACCTGTCGACTACATGCATCTCAACCTCTTTGGATTTTTACCTGTATCTTGACCCTTGAAAATTTGTAATTTTCCCAAAAAGTCCGTATTACTCTGACATGTATTACCCAACCCAATCATATTACTCGCATGTGAGGAATGTGGAATGGGTTGGAACATAAATAAATAAATTAATTAATTGATTAATTTTCATCCTACAGGCTCTGAGATGTAAAATTATTTTGAAGCTGAGTGTTGAAATAGAGTGTTGAGATTGGGAAAAAAAACCAAAAAACATTAGATTTCTCTTTACGTCCGTATACCTGCAAACTAGGGAAAATCTGTGTAATTTACAGACAATCTGTACAATTTGACAATACAATGAGACTGGATGACAACATGCAACAATCTTTATTGCTGAACGTCATAGGATTGTTTTCATAGTAATGTAAAGAGTGTTTATGTTGAAATGTTGGGTAGCTCAATAGATCACTTGTAAAATTCTAAACAGAAAACATATGTTAAATCTGTCTTCATACAGTGGTCACACTGAGTAAGCACAAATATACTTTGTTAAATCAAAATGTCTCATACTCTGCAGTAATTCAAAGAGTGTTGGACTGCAGTTACACATCAAAAATTAAAAAAGTTTTTGGTTTATAGTTCTGTAAAATGAAAATATTGGTCTTTTATTATACCTGATGAATTTATCCTCATCAGCATTTTTTATGTTTTTAGAATAAAAATAAATAAAATATCGTAGGGAAAAACAGCATCGAACAGATTTTGCTATTTGAGGGAAAAAAAATACACAAAATGGAAACAGTGCAACATTTCCTGAAAGCTGTGGGCATTCTGACTCACTTTAAACTTTACAGCAGCTGGAACCAAAACAGCCCATGTCCCAACTCTGACAGCGAGGTGTCATGTCTGACTGTTTTGCCGCTGCTTCGACATGTCAGCAGCTCAAACGTGAGAACGTCTGCGTTCTTCGACATAGCCGTGAGGCCCTGCGGAGTGCCAGAGTTCACCCGACCCTCGGGGGGACGGATTGAGACTGGATCAAAGGGGGCTTTGTGCAGAGAAACTGACCTGTGAGCACGCAGTCGGCTTGGAAGGATGAGTTTCTTCTAAAGTTCAGAACATTTAAATAATTACCTGAAAAATGATTGACAGGACATGAAACATTTATTAGTGCAGAAAACGAAACTGATTTGTAGCTTGTAAATTATTAATTTGTCTGATATGTAGGCACAAATTTGTGTTTTTTGTTTTTTTTTGAGGCTTGAATAAAATTGTGGTTAATGGAGACGTTTTTCACTTCATTTGTATTTAGATCAATGAGGTGCACATTTAAAGCTAAAAAGTATAAAGAGGTTCTTAGCATGAAGTATAAAACATAGAATATTCCAAATAGATTTGTAACATTTGATTTGGTTTATTCCTCGAATATTTGTTCTTTGTAGGTGATACGCATGAAGATGTTTTTTCAACATGTGCTGCATCTGCCCACCAGACATCACAACTTTTCCAAGAAAGGAGATCTTATTCCCACTTGCAAAAACAAAACTATTGTTTTGAAAAAAAAAAAGAAGCATGAAACTGAAGCCTTATTGTGATGTGAAACAAATGAAGGCTTTTATCATGCTAAACGTTTGCTGCATGGAGTTTAAAAAAAAGAAAAACGCATTCTAAATCCTTAGATTGTTCTATTATAACATGTTTTGTGTTTATTTAATGGTGACAATCATTTCACTAAAAATGTCATCATTTGAAAAACTCAGTTTCCAGAAATAGTTTGTGTGAACTGGGCCTTAGTTTTTATTGAATTGCGTAATCATTGCACAGATGATGCAGAGTTGGTGTCCAGAGTGGGGCGTGAGCACGTCTGCTCTTGGTTAATGGTCTATAAAAAACAGTAGCACTCAAATAAAGTCTTCAGCCTTCATCATAAACCTGCTCACAGCTCTGGCACACAGGTGCCCTTTATCTGCAGGCATCAGGTGTATCGGGGTGTTTCTGTGTGTGTGTGTGTGTGTGTGCAGAGCCCTCCTGTGTTTGTGTTTAATAGTTTGTTGTGTCCTAATGGTTACATGTCAGGAGCTCTTTTCAGTAATTGCTGTAAGCAAAGAGGATCTTCATTCCACCTCTCGCCCACGTGAAGATAGATGGACCAAGTGACTCATTTTCACCACGGTTCTCGTCTCTACTGGGATATCACCCACCCAGCCTCTCATCAGCACAGTGCCTCCTTATCTTTTTGCGCTACAAAAATGCAATTTGTAACACTCCGTCCTGATCCCACCTATTTTCCCTGCTTTTTCTCCTCTTGCTTTCTATCTGGAGTTAATGACTTCCATACATTTTAATTTTGAGCAAGTGGAAGGGGAGGGGGGTAGATGGTCTGAGTGGAGACGAAGGATGAGGAAATCTGTAGATGAGCTCCTGTTAAGTGTCTCCATATGTCCAGCAGTGAGTGCCTGCGAGGGGAGAGCTGTGGCCACTTTGAGAGAAGGGGAACTGCCTCGGCTGTTTGACTCCTTTCCGCAGTTTGATAACAGACAGATGGTGTTCGAATCACCCAGCCGTACACTTTCACCTCTGCTCCCTGCTCGGGTTTGCTCAGAGTAATTCTATCCCCTCACTTTCACCTCCAGCTCAGAGGGGGAAGCGTCGCTCCTCACTGCCCGTGGAAACGCTTAACAACTCAAAAACGTTACAGTAACTTCTTGATCCAGGCCATTTGAACATGTTTTATTGCTTCTTGTTTAGCAGCAGGAGGATTTTTCCGTGCTCAGCATTTCATCTCTGCTCCACACAAACGTGCTGAACTCTAGACTCTTGGATTAAACTTGTGGCTTTAATTTTCCAAGCACTTTTGCAAACTGCTTGAATTTAGGATTTCTCCAACCCTACGATTTACTCCTGTGCATCCACATCCCTCACTTGAAGCAGATAGCTTGCTGAGTTAAAATTTTATTTTAGGATACCTGCAATTTGTGTCATGAAAATGATTTAGGATTCTGATATGGTGGACGGGTGGCCTTTACTTTGCGGGACACCAGAAACCAGTTGAGAAGTGCAAAGATGAACAAAATGAAATCCATATGCTAGAACTTAGATTATGAGACACATAATTAGGATGCTGCTGGATGACCTGTCCTTCCACAAACACATGTACGCACACACACAGACGATGGAATAGCATCTGTGCTCACATAAAACACAAAAACACTCTTAAATAAATGTTTTCCACCTCTGTTTTCAGGGTTCTCCTGGTCCTCATGGAAATCCTGGTCATTCTGGACCTCCTGGAAAGAAGGTAAGCAGATAATGTCGTCTCACTTCGCAACCAACCCAATATTTCCAATCTGCACTTCATTAAAACGATCCAGATTGTAACCAGTTCTGCACTTTGTAAGCCAGAGGGTTCATGGAATTCTCTTCAGACACAGATTCCACAACCAAAATTCGAAAAGTACTTAAGTCTGTCATTCTCTTCAAGGAATCACAACTAATGTTAGCAGTCATCTGTTCTGTATGTAATTATCGTAATGAAAAGCAGGACAATGTTGGCAGAATCTTCATTTTTCCCTCCTCTTTTCACTATCCTTAATAAATTTTCCACAAAGACTAGAACCCATCTTAGATGTTTGTCTGGAATTAGGTATTTTCTTTTGTCGACAGAGTTATTGTCTTTGTGCATAAGCTCCCTTACCATACCATACCATACCAAACTGTACCATACAATACCATACCATACCATACCAGACCCTACCATACCCTACCATACCATACCATACCATACCATACCATACCATACCATACCATACCATACCATACCATACCATACCATACCATACCCTACCGTACCAAACCGTACCCTACCATACCATACCATACCTACCATACCTACCGTACCCTACCCTACCCTACCCTACTTACACTACCCTACACTACCCTACCATACAAGCTTTATTTATAGAGCACTTTAAACACCCACAGGACTAAAGGGCTGTACATATAATAAAACATTAATTTACTAATACAATCAGTAAAATAAAAGCATAAAAATCAACACTACAAATGGTGTTCAAAGGCCAGAGAGAAGAGATGGGTTTTAAGAAGGGATTTAAAAACAAACAGGGATGACGCCTGTCTGATGTCCAAAAGAAGGTCGTTCCATAATTTAGGAGCTGCCACAGAAAAAAGCAAGGTCACCTCTGAGCTTACTCTTCGTCTTGGGCACAGTCAGGAGCAGCTATCAGCTGACCTGAGGGATCGAGAGGGTCTGTAAAGATACAGCATTTGGGACAGATGGGGCATAGCGAAACCATTAAGTGATTTAAAAGCAAATAAAACTTTATAAATATAAATAAAGCATATAGGCAGCCAGTGCAGGGAAGCTAAAACAAGGGAATGGTGATCAAACTTTCTCGTGCCAGTTAAAAGACGTGCAGCTGAAGCTGAGAGATACAGGACTCATTGATGCCTGCATAAAGTGTTACAGTAGTCCAGCTGAGTGGTTACAAAAGCTACTGTTTCAAAATTTTTCTGAGAAAGAATTGGCTTTTCTACTGCCTCAGATGGTAAAAACTTGATTTTACAACCGCTCTGATGTGGTTTTCTAACTTTAGTCCAGCATCAACTTTTACCTCTAGATTAGTAACCGTTGGCTTGATGTACTGGGCACAATGAACCAACATCTACATCAGGTGTCTCAGTGGAGCGTCCAAAGACCATCACCTCGGTTTTACTTTCATTAAACTTTAAAAAATTCACAGCCATCCAGGCTTTTATTTCCTTTTTCTTTAATGGGACATATATCTCGGTATCATCGGTGTAACAATGAAAGAGAGCCCAAATGTTTGTATCCCTTGGTTGTCTAAAACTAATAAAAATACATCACTGAACTGCAGTGATTCCTGAAAGGTCCTATTCATTAATTTAGTCCTTCAAATGAACTGAAAACTTTAAGTCACTCTAACCATTCCTCATGTATGCTAATGTATTAATATGTATTCAAAACTTCATTTTTCACCATTCACTGTAGTGAAAACAAATTATAAACGCATTCAAAATGCTTGACTTTTATGAATGAATGATGATACTTTATTGATCCCATGAAGGGAAATTACAGTTTGGAACAACCCTTTCAAAAGATATTTTAAGTGAGGAAACTGTTTTAGCCATTAATTTATGCAGTAGGAACCAGCAAAGATGATACTGAATCTGCCGATCTTCAGTAAATCATAATTATTCAACATTTTGCAAGCTGTGCACTCAGAAAACGGACATGATTTTCACAAACGGCCGTGCATAACCTCATGGGTTAGGGTAAATTTGTGAGTGTGGGTTTTTTGTTACTGCCCCTAGGTGTCCTCATTACCTTTTATTTTGTCCCTGATGACCTTAGCACCACCTGTTGCTCATCGCTCACCTGCAGCCTTTCAAGTATTACTTCCACTCAGTAAAAAGTATTCATTGATTTCTCAGTTACAATATGTTGCCTTCTTGTTATCCCAGCTAAAAACTCAAAACCTGCATAGATTATTTTTATTTAAACTTGAGTAGTTCAGAGAGTATATTTAAGCTAAAAACCCAATGCTAGTGAAAAGACAATACATCCAGGTAATGCATGTTACTTTGGACTGTAAAGAAATGAGTCAGAAAAAAAAGAAAGTTTCAATATCAAGCTATAAGCGACACGAACATGCAGGTTCAGTTGAGATATACTATAAATGGAAAGTTTTGTGTCACCTTAAACTGCCAAATAAAAGTCATCTCTTTCCATCTATACTGAACTTTTATACGCAGTGTAAAAGTTGCAGAAGAGTCAACCCCCACACTCCAATAAAAGCAGGTCTTAGCTGCAGGACTGTGAGAAGCACGTCACAGCAAAGGATGATGTATTGCTGCACCCGCACCACAGTTTATCAAACAAAAGCTATCAGAACGTTTGCACTCCATCTGACGTGTTCGGCCAACTCCGCTCTGCAACATTTCTTTTGTTTCTGTTTGCGATAAACACTAAAACAGGAAGGATCTATTTCTTCCTGGAACTCTCACACTGTAATTACGTAGATTACTGGGCAGCTCTTTTTTAAGAAAAATTGGACCTTGAATGCTGACCCAGACTGCGCTGACAAGAATTCCCACTGCCCAAAAAGGGAGAAGAATGTGTACAATCACTCCCCATCACTTCTCACCGGCCTGCTGTAAACCAAGTATTGGGAAGGCATAAACGAAGTGCACGTTTGTGTAAATACTACCACTGGACTCGCCATTAAACTGAATGAACTCATTGCTCTTTGATAGTGGTAATCCAGTGTAAACTGGAGCCTGCTCTGCTGTTTGCGAGGGAAAGAAATCCAGTAAACACCATAACATAACCTTGTTCCTGCTCAGGGAGAGTTGTTTTTAATGCTTTAAAAATGTTTTCTGTCTATTTTTAACATTTTAGGGACAAAAAGGAGATCCTGGACTGTCCCCTGGTCAAGCTCTAAAAGGACAAAAAGTATGCAGATGATCATTTGTTTTCCTGACTTTGAAAAACTTTGTTGTTAGCAAACACAGGTAGTTAACGGGTTTATGTTTTCTAGGGAGAACATGGCGTTATGGGCCCCCCAGGACTGCTTGGCCAAAATGGACGAAAGGTAAAAAGTCATAGTCTACTTGGAGCCTAACTCTTCTGCGTCACAGGTCAACTGAGTAAACGCCACTGGAATTGTGCAACTTCAGCAAGCTCAAAAAGCAGATTTATAGCTTAAATATTTATGAAAAATCTCATCTATGATCCTAAAGAAAACACAAATTAGTTCAGAGCAAATACATCGGGTCTGTACAACTGCATGAATTTATTATTTGAATTTGTTCAATTTCAATGGCGTTCCCATAGCAACCTCAGCATTTTCCCGGAAAATGTTGAAATGGTCTATTAAATATTAAACAAAAGTTATTCTGAACTAAATCAAATAGTGCAGTTTGAGTTTACTCCATTAGTTTTCTCAGATAATTCTAATGCATCTCAGACATGAGGGTCCACACTCCATGTAAACAAAGCAAAACCAGAATCAGTTCAGCAGCTTCTTCATTTGGTTTATTTGTCAGGCACTTACAATATGTTTGTCATTTGGGCTGCACAATATTAGAAAATCTTGCGATGGCGATAATATTTGTAAATATTGCGATAACGATATCAGGTGCAATTTATGTCTTCCATTTCTTTCCTCCTATTCTAATCTGTACTTCCTACTCTGTGACCTTTAGCATTTTGACAATGTCATTTATGTCTGGTGTGAGCTTCCCTAGTTTATCAGTACATTTCTAGTCAGTGACAAAATGCAGCCGTCTCCTCTGTGAATTCAACAGTTTGGTTATCTTGATTATCATCAGTAGCTCAGGCCTCTGATTGGTTTAAGTCATGTGAAGGAGAAATAGAAATCAAGATCACTGGGTTAAAAAAGTTTTACATGCTCCCTCCAAACATTATGTCACTCACTCCCCAGAGAGCAGCTCATTCTGAAAAGTAGGACAAGTTTGGAATGTGGCTCGGTTCTGTGATCTGGTCCTGCTCATGATGTACAATATTTGACTTTCTCTGCACACTGCCCTGCTGGGTTATCCCTACAGAGACTGATGGTTTGCAGCAGCGTTCTTCTAAATGGCCTGGTGCTTTTTATTTCTGGCCTTTTCCCAAGCTCCTCGCAGTAATTACACAAGTCAAGTGGGCCTGTGCCATTTGGGTTTTCCTACTATGTTTAATAAATGACTTTGTTTTACAGATAGTTTGTTTAAACAGACTAGTTTGAATGTGTTTTTAATCATCGTGTTGCCTATTTACATGTAGAAAATGGACATTCTAAACTAAACAATGAAAAGTGGTTTATTTTTTAATCAGTGCTGCAAAAAAGCATTAATTTTTCCTGAATGTGCATCTCTTTTAAAAGATATTTGCGTAAATATGTGCATAAATATTTCCCTGCATGTCGATAAGAGATTCTTTATTTGTTAATGGTTGGATATTTTAGGATTTTTATAAATAGAATAGCACTGGCCTCACGTTTTAGTTATCCTCTGTTATTGTGTGACAGATTGTGTCAACCTGATTTAACTTGATATTCTCATTCTTAAAACTGAAATTCAGCAGACTGTTTGCTTTCTTTGCTATTTGTGATTCTTCCATGAGATCACAGGTCTCACAAACTCACTCACTGAAACTTTAGGCTTCTTACATAAACTTTTTTTTTGTTTTTTTTGGTCCCAGGAGCGTTGGACAATCTGCGCTTCATTTTTAACATTTCCTTTTTATGGCTGGAAGAATAAACAGTTCTTGAACACATTCAGGACTCAAACTCTTTGTTACTTAAATATATGAAGGTTAGTTAGACTTGTACTTAAGCAGTGACAGGGAATTCATTCAAAGTAAGTCAGAGAATTGGTTAATGAGCTTTGGGACGATGGATAAAGAAATGACACCTTAAACTTGTTGAACATAAAACCACAAGCAACATCAGATTTTCTCATCTGCTAATTTATGGGTAAAATGGATTTTTGTCTGTCAGACCAAGCTTTTCTTTTTTTTTTTTTTTACATTACCTCAGGTAGAGTTCTGATCAGTGTTAACCTTTAAGAACTCGTGATCTAAATAGCAGCTGACAGCCATCCAAAGTATTAAAATCCAGTTTGGATCCAGCTAATTAAAACTCAGCGATCTGTTTGGCCCTGCTGAAGGCCACCAGACATCGTACAACTTGCAGCTGGTTTTTACGATTAGTATTTTCCTTGAAATCGTTCAGCCAAACTCCTTATAAAGTTAAATATTGCTGCGTTTTTAGGACCAGTTACAGATGAAACTTAAAGCTTACTTTCTAGCTGTTAAAGTTTGACCCGTTGCAGCTTGATGGGACCCTTTTATGCTGAGTTTACAGCTCGGTCCTGGCTGGCAGCCAGAAAAAACCTCCCTCACTGTGAAATGTGTAAAGATGTAATTGAAAGGTGGTCAGGGATGCTGTCAGCAGTCTGCACTGTAAAGTAAAAGACTCACATCTGTGAGAGTAAAACCCAAACACTGAGGAGTTTTACCAGTTCAGATCATAGTGTTTTTATGCAGCAAGTTTCAGTTTTCAACCAGCACTTGGATTATTTGTTGTGAATCACTGTCAGCTACTACCACACCAAAATGTAACCAGATGCTCTTAAAACTGATGGCTGCGAAGCCATATTTGTGATGGTTAGGGCTGATTAGCTGTAGCGGCTGTATTGAATTGAAAGTTAATCAATTAGCCAGAGTTTCATTAAAGTGCCTCTGACGTTAATTTTTTGCAATAAATATGAACACATTTTTTGAGAGATAACACTGAAAACGTATTGTAAAAACAATTTTATGATGCTGAGATGAACAGTTGTTGAGATATTTGCATGTACAGTAACAGGAAGTGATAT
This sequence comes from Cynodonichthys magdalenae, assembly GCA_031762555.1. NCBI lineage: Eukaryota > Metazoa > Chordata > Actinopteri > Cyprinodontiformes > Rivulidae > Cynodonichthys > Cynodonichthys magdalenae. The sequence goes on along the minus strand of JARVJO010000394.1, from coordinate 3,439,294 downwards.
CAAAGGGGACTGTCCGAATGTAAACATAGCATTGCTACAATGGTTGACAGCACAGATTGTAATGGAGAATCTGATGTTTCTGTAGATTATTTTCAGTCACTATCAAAGGCATGCAAAAAGTCAGAGTTAAAAATATATTGTTTTAGTAAACAAAGACCAGGGAGTTCCTTTTCTTAAATAATTCCCCTTTGATGTCACTTCCTGTTTCCTTTGACTGAGCCAAGTTCAATAGAAAATATGCCAATTATGTAACAAAATGAGGAAAATATTTGTAATTTGCCACATTTCTTAATTATAAAGAGGTTTTCTTTGACTTTTTGTATTTGAAGGATATGCATGTCACAGGCACTTTAAAATTCATCCAGTGATTCAAAACATATTTTGCTAACAGTACAAACAAACAAACATAGACAAAATCATTATCGCTCCACCATCACTTTTAGTGGTGTTCGATCATAAAAGTGTTCAGCAGGTGGGAGTACATTTTTATGTAACAAAAGAAAAACTCTCAGGAAAGAATGATGTATTTTTGTCAACCAGATGTTACTGGCTTAAAGGAGGGGAGACACTGCATCTGCTGGAGTTCAGCTGCGGGGTCACTCTGCAGCGATTTACACTAATTTAAACTGTGTGGTCCTATTAAACAGGAAGTACTAATGTAGAATTTAAGACTGTGCCAATAATGTGTCGAACAATTATTTTACAGAACCATGAAAGTAGTCCTCACTCCACACATTCATTTAGAACCTCCTTTGCATTGTTTAGTCGCAATGTCAGTCCTAGAAGATGCAGACACGTTGTTTCTTTTTGTTCAATCTACTTTGCATTGCTTTTGTCCTCGCAAGAAACTCATTTTCTCAATTAAATGCCCTTTCCAAATTTCTCCAACTTGCAGCTTCATTTGTCTGTCTGCAGATAAACAGAAATAATGAGCCTGAGTGCATCAGTGTCTGAGTTTTAATGTAGCCAGCAGGCTGACATCTGGCTTCCATCTGTGGCCAAAAGCTGCAGGAGGTGTGACCAAACTTTAAAATCATAGATAAATAGCTATCTGTTGATCTGTTTGTTGTCTCGTGAGGACTTAATGGAGTTGGTAACAAGCTCCAAATCTTAGTCAAATAATTGAATTCCCACCTGTTACCTTAGCTATCCAATTTGCAGGAAAAAGATTGGAGTCCTTAATTTCTGTTGTTTACATTTTTCTCAATTATAGAGAACTTCTGACTTCTTTTGCAAAACTGCTCTGAATTTATTGATGTAATCTTTCAGTCCCTATTAGACGAAGGACTGAAAATGGTTCTTTTCACAATTATAAAGAACTCTTCTTGTCAGTCAGCAACAGCAGTTTAACTCCGTTAGACTTTCAGCCCAGCCTTTTGTCAGATCTGTCGGTTTTAGCCACCCTTTTAAAGCCCGAACTACCCCTCAGTTTCAACCAATAACAACCATTTGCAGTAATTATTTATGACCTAGCTGTGACCTCCTTCACTTGCTAACAAAGCAAAAGAAGGCAGAATAAATTAGCCCAAACAAATAGTTTCATCTGTAATTTGCCAGTTGAATGGCTGAGTGTGAATGTGATCAGTTGAGTGAATTGCTGACTCAGCGTGTTGATAAGATCAGCTAATAGACTGTTAGATGGACTAAGGCTTGCTATGCTCAGTCTTAAACACTACTCAGGGTTTGATCAGAGAGCTTCTTTTCTGTATATAAATCAAAGAGCGTAACAGAGGAGGATTCTGAAATTTAGTTGTATTTTCCAACACAAACTTGAGTCAGGTCTGTCTGAACTCAGCTTTGAACCATGCTTCACATGAACACTTCTCTAAGTAAATTAATGTAAGATAGCTTTACAGTAAATTAATGTGATTCTGACAACAGGTCTACTTTGTGAAGATGTGCTTTACATGACTTTGTTTACACAGTTACAATTATTTTCAGCCTTTGCGTCCTGTTGTTTACTTGTTTGCTGCCGACAGGCCAAAGCAGCTGGTGGCTAATGACTTTACACATGAGAGGACAGACTTGTTCATTCCTCAGAGACGACTTCCCACAACTCCATCTTCGCTACTGCAGCCCTCGATTGTGAAAAAAAGATTAATTTACTTTGTAAGCAGCTGGTACGCTCATTTGGGATCACGGGGTGTGAAGATGACCATTAATTACCGCTTTGGGTTTCACGTGTTGCTGCCTAATTAGTTTGCTGGTTTTATTAAAGCGAAAGGATTCTAAATTGTGTTATCAGACTTCAGAGGTGGCAGCGATTAGACGAACACTGAACAAAGTGGCTGCGCTGCAACAATAAAAAGTTTAAAGAGTTCATGTGCGAGGGTTGAGCAGCCAGCAGCACCAAAACCTGCTCTGTAAAATTCACAGCTAATAAGTTTGTCTTTTCTGTGGGATCTTGTAAAATCTCTGGGTTTTATTGTGATAGCAAAACAATAAAAATCCAAGTTCAACAGTTTTGCTGAGTTGCTGTAATTTTATTTGCATTATAGTAGTCAAAAATCTTTTATCATTAAATCAGACTACATTTCAATTTCCAACAATATCTGGAATTAAACACTATTTATGGTTTATTATTACTTTTTTAAATTAACTGTCTTAGTTTTTTTTTAATGATTGGCTGTGATGAAACCCTTAAATCTCTGGTTTAGCTTGGTGAAAATCAAATATGTTCAGCCAAATTCAAGATGGCCACCGTAGTCAGCTAACTTTTTTCTCTTGTAACCGTTACACGAAGCTTCGCTGTTTATAACCACTTTTTATATTTAATATGAATTCTGTGGTCCATCATATTTCCCAACTCCCAACACTGAAAAGCTTTACACTCAGACTTTCAGAAGCCCTAATCTGTTTGCTTTTTTTTTATTAACAGGGACAAAAAGGCTATCCTGGTCCTGCTGGTCTCCCAGGTGAACCCGTGAGTATTTCTTCTTCCCAAATAAACACAGTATATGATGTACAGAGAAGTAAAACTTTATCCATCATGCAGCTAAATACATCAGAGGTGTGAGCAACAACAAAGCAAACATTTGTGTGACAGAATGACCCCCACACAGGAACTGTGACAGGTTTTCCTGATAATAAATGAAAAACAAACAGAAACAAATAAACAAACATCCACCAAGAACACCAACAAGTACTACTGCAGTAATACACAGGCAAAGGTTAGTCATTTATTCTGAGTTTGTTCATGTTACACTGACCTCTCATCATAATTATTTCACTTTTATTCACTTCTTTTCCTTCCTAGAACATATGGATGTATATTTTATGAATGTTAGGGTGTATTCACACCAGCCCTGTTCAGTTCACTTTAATCAAACTCTGGTTTGTTTGTCTAGAACAGGGGTGCCCAAACATTTTCCCTGAAAGGGCCAAAATTTAAAAAAAAAATTCACTGAGAGGGCCAAAATTAAAATCAATCTGAGGGCTGCGGGCCAAATGCAACAACATAATACATGAAATGCAAGTACTTTTTAAGTAAAGTTGTTTTCATTTTTATAATTAAGCCAGCCGCCAGTGCTGTTGCCCACATTCTTTTGTTTGTTTGTTTTCAGCCCATGGACATGGAGAAAATTCAACGTCTGCTCGGGCAGCAAAGGCTCATGGGACTTTTCATAATTTAAAATTTGAGTGTATGTGGTCTTACAAGGTGTTCAAATCTAGATATTAGCTTAAATCTAATCTAAATATTTCTTGTAGTTACTTGCATGTGTGAACGCCAAGTGGACCGGAGACCCCTTTAAAAACAGGAAGCAGACTATAACACAGGTTGTTCTGAGTAACAAATGTAATAAAGTTACTCTAATCTTGTAAAATACCTCACTGGACATCTGTGAAGTTGGACGTTGCTCCTACTCAGTGAACGCTGCCTCACATGGAGCGTCTCAGCCACCTTGTGTGGAAAACAACATTCTCCACGATTCCGCCTCATCTTCTGCTCATACTGAGCTCATGGTTGAAGAGTGTTTGTTTGACACATTTGCCAAAAACAAAAAATAAATCCTACAACCACTAAAATCTGACGTCACTCTATGTTTGTTTACATTTTCTGAAGAAGGAAGTTGCACTCCGTGTCTTCTTCTGAGGTTTTCGTGTCGATTCCTTCAGTGGTTCTTGGTGCAGCGCCCCCACAGGCGAGGGAGGGAACAGGTTGTTCACAGAGATTAGTTCGTTTGACACAGAGCAGCAACTGAAAATGTAAACAAATGTTGCCAATTTTGGTCCAATCAAACCGAATCTATTGGAAAATCGGGTGTGAATACCACCTTATTGTTAGCTGTATCCCAATCAATTGGCTTATTGGTACAAATGATAGTCTATAAAGTAGTTTATTCAAGGCAAAAGTGTCTTTTCGATCTCTAAAGCAGGAGTAAAGAGGTGAACAGCAGGCACAGACTGCAGTTTCTACAAAAGCAGCTGATGTATCTCAGCCCGTAGTTCAGTTATCAGATCTATGTAGTTCACAAGTTGCTGTGGGAAGGAGAGTTTTTTGGCAGAGGTACAAGTAGGTTAAATAGTTTGAACATTATAGGTCAGACTTCCTCCTCCTCTCACTCCTTTCAGAGTTCAGACCCTGTGTAAAACGTCTTAGAAGAATGTGCCGTGTCACAACCAAAACAGTTTTTTTAAGGATTTTTTCTAAGTCGGGACATTATTTAAATAAATATGTCTCCAACCGGCATCTATCTTTTTCTTCCTACTGGTCTGTTAAAGATCGGTGGTGACACCTTGTGCCAGGAGGCCATGATTTGTTTGTTACTGCAGACGGCTTTATTTGCCTTTTAAACTGCAGAAATTTAGGCCGCCTTTTGTTTCACATAAATGTATTTTCACACAAATTACTAATCAGGAACTTAAAAAAAAAAAAAGTAGTTCGAACATGTTTTTGAAGTCTGAGTTTTTGCTCATTAATCAACACATTTTACCACAAGTTTTGAGATTGAGAAATTACACTTAGTTTTTAATGTTTTTAATAAATCAAATTTATGTAATGTGTTTTATAAGACTCAAAGGTCCATGAGGGTGTTTTTTCATCTAATACAGTAAACACCTTGCAGTAGCATTAATCTTGACTAAATCTTTCTTATAATTAAGCTTAGAGATGACATTTCTTTTATTAGACATGCAGCCATTTTTGTGTCCGTTAACATTTCAACTATTTTCTGTAAAATGCTTCTGGAAACCCAGAAACACAGCTGTTAACAGTGTATGATAAATGTAATTGCCTTTAAATGTACTTTAAAAACAGCCTGTAATTTCCTACATACTTTCACTAATTAACTTTGCTTGGTTCTTAATATACAGTTCATGTAATATTAAACATTCTTCAGTGTGGATTGTGTTTGGTTTGGTCTCACCACAAGGAAGGAATGATTCACATAATATATGCATTGATGAGAATAAATATACTAAAGTTAAACTGTTCCCACAGTAGTCGTACCAGCATGTGGCTTGACCACAATGTAATAGAACTTACTGTTGGATTAATAAAGTTGGTATGTCTGTTGTGGTGCCTCTTTTCCTATTACTAAACAAAAGGCCTTTATGGAAAGACTGGGGGATTTTAACCCTTTTGTATATGAGAATAAAAAAAAAAATAAAGTGCCTAATATTATTCATTTTTATTGTTTTTCCCAAAATTTTTTTAATGAAATCAGCGAAGCTACAAAAGAAACTATCTGCCCACTAAATATACTGTTTCCTTCCTCTTTTTCCTGCCTTCCTTCTTGTTCTCCTCAGGTGCTGATTTCTGTACCGTCTTTGTTTCCACAGGGTGAACGGGGAGACGATGGAAGCTCGGGGGCCAAAGGCTATCCTGGCAGGCAGGTGCAGTAAATCTAGTGTTGCGGTGCTGATTGAACAGGGCAACACACACACACACACACGCACACACGCGCGGTCTAGTACAGCTATCTTTATGGGGACCTTGCATTGACTTCCATTA
>JARVJO010000394.1:3388004-3433241 GCA_031762555.1 Cynodonichthys magdalenae | reverse complement strand
CCCACAAGTAGGTGTGTATGCCAAAAACACTGTCCCACATTGTAGGGAATACCAGCCCGCACACACACACACACACATACACACACACACACAACAATAGAACCAACAATAATAAACACTCAAAGTATTCCATATGTCGTGGGTTTAACCTTAAAAAACCTGAATTCTGCCTTTTACATGAATTATTCGATCAACTAACCTGATTTCCTGTCAAAATGATACAGAGCGCAGTGGTTTTGTATGAGATATGTGCTTGTGAAGAATTTTCTTTAAAGTAAAATAAATAAATAAATAAAAATTATCCACCTGCATCTTGGTGCAAACTACAAGAAATAAATAACTATTTCAAGTTTTTCAGGAGTTGAATGAAAGGCAACAGGCTCAAGTAAAAGTGTTGAGTACCTGTGGTGAAATTCAGCCATGAATGCTTTTGGTTTTATAAGGAATAATGTCAAAAGGTTTCCATAGTAAGCACCACCCCGAAGAAAGAAAATGTAATAAAACTGCTGCAGCTCCCCGGGTACAAAAAAAAAAGAAAAAGAAACAGCTTTTGTCGTTCCAAACTGCAAGCATCATTCCTTGCCTCGTTTCTCTGCAAACTCTTCACCACGGAAAGCAAGGCTGGGGGTTATTATGATTCCTTTGCATTTAAAATATTTAGCTTTAATTAAAATTAACCCCCACCCCCTAAGAGGTGACTGACTCTTCGCTTGTTTTTCAATCTGTGTTTGAATGTTAATGACACTAGAGTTCAGACACGGGTCGAGCGATTTGATGCTTCAGCACATTTATTGTGTCAGAATTCAGCTCTCCATAGACACATAAAATAAAGAATAATGGATTAGGTTTTAGCACCCCCTACCATCTGCAGACAGCTGTATGCTCTCAAGATGCTGCATGAGAAAAGTTCTCCTGAGCCAAAAGCTGCAAGAATTGATTATCTGGTGGGAAATCATTGAGAATGTGACAACAAACTTAACCCAGAGGATCACAGTCATGATGCTAATCATTGAATGGAATTCACTTGAAATTTAATGTGTTACTGATTACTGCACGTTTGTTTTACTCCTGTTGAGAAAAGCATTTTTCCAGTTTAAAACTTTTACAGCAACAAATAAAGCTGTGCCATTGTTTGCAATGTCATGTATATATTTTGTAAATTTTTACATCAGGGCTTCCCTGGGCCTATAGGAAGAACAGGACCGAAAGGAACTGGGGTAAGTGGAATTGAACAGGTTTAAGCTTGTTTTCATTTTGTTAACATAGATGGTACATTGTGTCGTTTTTGTAAGTATAGATGCTTTAAAAGTATATCCCAAAATGCTAAACTGTTGTTTTCTCAAAAATGCAAAAACAGTCTGTTAAACGCCTGCCTAACTAGTGTAGGTACATAAAACTAAAGATCATTGATAACACTTCTGTTAAAACGGATTTGTTAGATTCTGCACCTATTTGTTGTCAATATCTTCAGCCGATCATAAAACTCTTTTTCCCAGCTGCAGAACAGACCTCTTCATACCCTGACATGAGATTTAAAATGTATTTGTTGTTTGTCTGCTGAGCTGTTTTTCGCACACAGATCTTCAGAGATCCCTGATGTGAGGGTATGTGCCCTTGGACTACATCGTGGAAGCCAGCACCATGCAGTCCATGGGCATATACACTTACTTCAAGGCTTTACTCTTCAACACCACTCCACTGTTGGACAAAGCTGGCAGAACCAGAACAGACTGCAGCGTTTTCAGGCCATTTTAGATATTTTTGTGTTGGTTACATCAACAGTTCTGGAAAAATAAAAAGTCAGCCATCTTTCCTCACTCATTGTTTCCCCTTTATTCTCTTTTGTTCCCCATTTCAATCTATGTGCATTTTATCTGTTCCACTGCTCCATCTTTTATTCATCTCTCCAGGGTCACATTGGCATCCCTGGGCTTTTTGGCTTTCCTGGTCCTGACGGGGAGAGAGTGAGTATTAGTGGGCTGTGAGAGTGAATACCTGCAGGGTTGCATTATGACTGTCCGTGGGCCAAAAGGATGAAACAGAAATAAATTTCATTGTTGCTGTAATGAGACACCAGAGGCAGATTTCACCAAATCAGTATTCTAAGCTCAAAGGAGAGCAACCTTTATGTAGTGTTGGATCACGTTTTGCAACACAACCCACATGCTGTCCTGGATCATCTTTTAAGTGTAGAAGTCAGGTCTAAATTTACTTCAAGGAGGGGTATTATGCAAAGTCGACTTTTTTGAGCTACCGGTATATATTATGTAACAAAAACATACCCTGCATGTTGCTTTGACTCATTCATGCATGTCTGAGAAATCCTTGAATCTCCTGTAGTAGCCACATGGTGGCGCCAAAAGCTTGCTGGTACAAAGCACCGCCTATTTACCCAAAGCTCCTCCCTGAAGCTCAGTCTGCAGCCGAGCTCCCACCCCACAGAGCACCCCCCCTTCCCCACTCCTCCCCCACAAACTTCTACCAGACTAGCATCAGGAGAAATATTTCTTTACAAATCATTGATTTCATTGCAAAATGTATCTTAAAAATGGTGGATGTTCATGATTTCATTGCAAAATGTGCAATAGCTTCATAATGATCTATATTTATAGTTTCTTTGCAAAAATTAGCTCAACATTGACGTTATATGTATGAGAAGATGACTGGGAGATGTATTACCAAACTGACACGTCTTGTACAACCCGCTGTTCTCCCTCTGGTTCTTCAGAAAACCTACTTTCAGAATTCGATGTTAGGTTCAACTGTTCCTGAGTTGCCCTTTTCCAAAACCAATATTGTACAATGTTGCTATTTTTAAAATCTTTTTTTCTTATAACAAAATACAACCCTCCTACGAAAGGTTGTAAATGGCTTGAAGCATTGTTGTGATGATGTGCTGAAGTGGAAGTGTCAGAAACGGCAGGAGGCCAATTTCATAGCATTTAGATGAAGCAAAGTCAATTTTTTATACAGCATTTTCAGAACAACTGAAGATAACAGTTACTTGATTGTGGCATAGAATTGAAATATGTGCCTGGAAAATACACAATGCCCTCCTTTTAAACCAATCTATAAGGTAAAATTCCCATCAACCTTCAAACGATTGGATCAAAACAGAAGCATTGTTTTTATTAGAACTGTTGAACACAGTGATGAGAAGATTCATTATAACTGAGCCAACAAAACAAGCCACTTAAAAGCTGCTTGGATTCTTCTCATTTAATAGTTTTGGTCTTCATCACTTGACACGTTTGGCTGGGTTCTTGGGGAATGTAATTTTTAAATACCCTTTTTTTCTGAACTCTTTTTGTGTTGCATGTTAATTCGGTGGCACAACAAAGGGGGACCAGTATGGGGGGAGGTTAGAAAATTGGTCCTCCCATTAGAAAATTTCTGGAGGTACCGCTGGGTTAATTACAAGGTACCTCTAAAACAGCTGTACAATAGAGCTTTTCAAATATATATATATATATATATATATATTTTTTTTTTTTTTTTTTTGCTGAGAAGTTATGCTTATCTGATATATAAACTTTTAATATTTAGCTTCTTTGCCCCAGTGCTCATCTAAAAAACACGTTTTTTGTTGTTGTTAAATCCAATTCTTTAGTTATGTCACACTTGTTTTTTCAACTTAAAATTGTTTTTCATCTCATAACAATGAAGTTGAATCTTTTACAGTGCATTGACAATTATTTGCATTTAAATTGATCATCTGGGGTTCCCACATTTGATGTTTAATGACCCACAGAAGAGTCCCGACTCCAACTTTGGGAACCACTGGCTTGGAAAGTGTTAGCAATCAAGAACACAACTTTAAACTGCTCTGTTCTGATCTATCTTATTGTCTCACTGCTTTTCTGTTTGTTTGATTTCAGGGTATTCCTGGTGTACATGGGAAGAAGGGGAAGATGGGTAGGCCGGTAAAGTTTTCTCTCAACACACTTCTCAGAAAACATTATTGGTGCAGAGATGGTTGTAATCTAACTTATGAGCAATGAAATTATGACGTTTGTTAAATAATTGGGACATTTTAATGTAAAACCCTTCTTGCTTTACTTGCAAACATGTGAAAAAAATGTGCAGTCATAATAATGGCCATGTGTCGGCCGTTATTCTCATTTCTTGCAGTTTTTTAAAGTCAGAAATTAGAATAATTTATGATCTTTAATTAATTTGTTCTGGATGGTGGTAATTAGGAAGATTTGTTTTTTAGACAGCATGCTTATTACTGGGCTTGTAATGCATTAGACAGATATGATAATGGGATGTGTTACTTGTGGGTTTGGCCCTCTGGAGGATTTACCCACAGACGAGGGAAGTCTGTCGTCATCGGCGCCTGGAAGTAAAAGTTCCCATCTCTCCAGGCTGACATGGAAAATACTGATGCTGCACATAATCACTTGTATAAATGGAATATTTCCCAGGCTCAGTGTGGGCTGTACTTGATTTTTTTTCAAGTTGTTATGCAATTATGGTCAGTGACATATATTGAGGTTTAAAAGCTTGCATGTAAAAGCCAAGAAAAAACAACACGGACAAAATAACTGATCTCACTTTTCACCACAGAGGAAGAGAAACGACAAGTACACGTGCTTTTAAAAACATTAAAACATGTATTCACACTTTTCTTGTGTCAGCTGTGCAGATGCTGAAGAACTTGAAACAGATGCAAAAAATGTCCTCAAACTCAGAAAAAAAAGAGTTGTTAAACGGATCAAACTGACACTTTCAGCAAGATTCTATTTGTAGGTGTTTGCATCAGTTACTGTTCTTTACTCATCCAGATGTGTCAGATGTTGGAGTCTCCATTCACTGAGCCTTCTGCTCTCTGTCTTCAAACAGAAAATAAGAGAGATCTTTGCTATTCATCCATCTGTCATTTGCGTCCCTGCAGCGCTCGCTTTCTCTAAGCCAGCTCCTCAGCTGTGACGCAAGTTGACCTTGGCGTAGGTACAGGCGCACGACGAGCGCACGGCCACGCGGCTGCGTCACACCTCGTGTTTCAACCTCCGTTTGAAAGGCTCAGTCAGCAGTTTTGGGGCCAAGCGGCTTTAAGTCAGTCATTTAGACAAGTCCTAAGGGTTTTGGTTCGCAGGCTGCCGAGCGTTCCCTGCCAGCGTGCACACGCATGGACACTGAAACACTCAGCCATGGAATTTCCTGACAGTCTCCCAGGAGTAAAAGCTCTGGGAGCATATTTAATGGGGTTTGCTTGGCTTTACGCTGCAGACTTCTGTTTTGGGAGACAGTTTGCTGATCTCCAGTATTTGTTCGAACAACTTGACAAATCTTGAGATGTAAATATCCAACAATCAAATGATCATTTTGACAGTATAAACATTATAATTATTATTGCTCAGCGCTCTCTGGTTACCTGATGATCTGTTTGTGTGTGCACCCAAGGGATTTCCTGGTGACTTTGGAGAGAGAGGACCTCCTGGCCCTGATGGGAACCCAGTAAGTGGAACACGGTTTACAGATTTATCTCTATTGATGCAATGATACACTCCTTATAGGACCAAACCTTTGCATCTGATAGAGAATTCATCAAATTATAATTTTTAGTCAATTTTTAGTCACATGAAATATCTTCTTTAGCAATTGTGCATCATCTTTTAAGGCTTACTTGCATTTTTCTGGACCCTTTTATCCAAACACAAAACTGACTGTAAAGCAGTTGTTTGCTCTTCCATCATAATCTGCAGTGATATGAGGGCGGCAGCAGTTTCCCTCTCTGCTACACTTGCTTTAGTTTGACCTTAACTGCCCGTGACTGACGAGGTCAGTGTTAGACTAAGATTGGCTGACCTCCAAAGAGGCTCCTTCAGACTACATTTCCTCTCTCTCCCTCTAGAGGGAAGAGGGGATGTTCCATTTGGCCTTATTCATCTCATTTTTTTCATTCAAAGAGAGGCCGAGGACGTGACAGGAAAGCCACACTGTGTGCCGCTGTGTCCTCAATTTCTCCACTGTATGAGCAGGTTGGAGAGGATGTTTGCTTGGCATGTGGAGTAGATCGTTCGGGCACCAAGCCACTCTGTCTGGTGCCAAGTCACTAAAATTAGGAGCTGAAACCTGTCTTGTGGTATTACAGGGTGGGGGTGGGTGGCGCTGTTTATTAGGGAAAACACAAAAACACACTGTGTTCTTTCAAACACGTCCTGCCCATTCAGCTTTGTAAGCTTTTGTTTAATTTGTCTTTTCTCTTGTTTCTTCTCAGGGTGATCTCGGAGCTCCTGGCCCTTGTGGAGTCAATGGACTTATTGTGAGTGTCATCGTATCCACCGTTACTGCCACTTTCTTAAAGTGTCTTTTTTTATGGAAGTCTGTGCTTAAAGCAGTATCTTAATGGACTGCAACTAGTTGGTGAACAGCATTCATGAGGGAGTCTTCAGAATGTTTTACAGCGTTTGGGTGGTTCTCAGTTTCCCACAGAGGTGTGCAATCATTGACATTAATAAAGATTAATGAAGCATCCAGATACCTCTTTTAGTGTCTAAATCATGTGTCAAACTCAAGGCCCATGGGCCAAATGTGGCCTACCGCAGCATTTCATGTGCCCTTCAAGAGCTTCAAAGATGCGTTTTTGTCTTAAAATAATAAACTACATCTCTCATAATGAATGTTTATTGTTTTACTTGCAAAATGAAGGCATCCCACCACACGGTGGAGGTGCACAGGGTTCAAAAACAGCCAGCAACTGGCAAAATTATTATAGTAAGTAAGATACCAACTAATTTATATAATGAACTTTTATTTAGCCACACTTTACATATGCTTAATACAAGGCATGCTGTTAAAGGTCATTTTACTCTTTCATTATGCAACAGGAATGCTGGACAAAAAAAACCAACTTAATTTTTAGAGGAATGAGAACACGGAACTCCCTTTCTTTATCTTTTTAAATATAACAAATGTTAGAGCCTTTAAAAGAGATCTGCTTGATTATTTTATTCATATAAAGCAGGGCTATTCAACTTAATAGCTGGCAACTTCCATCCGACCTGCCAATGGACCTCACCCCAACCCCCCACCAAAAAAACAGGAGTAACAACTTTTTTTTGTTTTTATTCTTTCTTTTTTTTTTAACTTTATTTAACTTGCTTAATTGCAAATCATTTGTAAATTTAAAATTTATGTTTCAATGTAACACAATAAATTTAACAAGTAAAAAGAAAATACTTGTTCTGTCACATGCTGCAGTGTTTCACCTACCATTAAAGGGCAACCCCCACCTGCACCGGCTTCAAGTAACCCTGGACCCCGGAGCATTTTAGTTGAATAGCCCTGATATAAAGTCTTATAATTGTACATATGAATTAATATGTGACCCATCACATCAAAATGAGTATTAAGTCAAATTTGGTCAAAATGACCTAATCACATTTTCAGATTCCTGGCTTTAAAAGCTACATTTTCATACGTAGATCATCCTGATGTCATTAGTGGATCCAGAGATATGATTTAATTTGTCTTGTTGGTTACAATGATACATAAATAGTTGGTCTAAATCCTAATTTTATGTAATTTTAATGAGGATTTTTTTTATGTAATTTAAAAGAAGAAACCTCCAGTAGTATTTGAATATTGAGATTTCCCAGCTGGAAAGAAACAAAAGCTTTTTTAGCTCACAGGGAAAATCAAAACATTTTTAGTCGTTTTTCCTCAAAATCGTGTTTTTGTTGCTAACCCTCAAAAAAGTTCTTCAGAAAAATTTTTAGGATTATATTTTAGACAATTCATTCAAATGATACATTTATAAGACATTTATTTGTTATATTTTGACAAAATGCAATTTTTGCAAACATTTTGATCAAAACACTATATTTGCTAATTTCTCCACATCCCTCGTTTTGATGTGATGAGTCACATATACTATGTTACTAATGTTATATTAAGTGTGTGTACCTGTTTTGTAATAAATGTTTTTTTGTGAACCCCAGGAAGAGTAGCCATTGTCACGGAAATAGCTAATTGGGATCTAAATAAAGATAAAAAAAATAATAATCTGTTCTTTCAAATCTCAATTCCTCTGCATTTTTGCATGCTGCTTTAGTATTTAAGAGGACGTGTTAAAATGCTGTTTCTATGCAGATAATACCATGTAGAGCTCGGGTATTGTTTGTTAGTGGTGCTCAGTCATAGCAATGAGACGAGGAGCTTGACGTTAAGGTTTGAAAGGGACAGCTAAGCGTTATGACACAAGTGAAAAAAAAAAAGACAATAATTGTGTTATTTTTATATTTTTTCTTGTTTTTTTAAACCATCCTGCCTTGCCTGGTAATTCACAGTAGCTGGAATGATGACGTTTGTGTTTGTGTGTTGGTTGTAGGGAGACATGGGTCCTGTTGGCATGATGGGGGTACCAGGACTTCCAGGACTCAAGGTAGAAGATTCAATTTTCTTCTTGGTTTTATTCAGATTTGTCACTGATTTTATGTTATTAGAGTCAAATATGGCACATTTAGTTGTTAACTGAAAGTTTCACTAATTAATCTTATTTTTACCTAACTCACAGTCAGTGCTGAGATAATGTTTTCACAGAGTATATAAACCTGCATCCACTAACCATGTTTTAATAAGGATGAGATGAGTCATCTCATCTTGCTTTTTTTTTTTTTTTCATTTTACATTTAAGGGAGTACCTGGAAATCCAGGGGAAACAGGACTGAAAGGTGATAAGGTGATCTGCATATGTCTTTTTCAGTTTAATAACTGTATGTTTTCAATTCTGGAGGTGATAAATTCTGAGAATCTCTGGCTTCCAAGATGACACATCTGTATTTCACACTCAAACCACAAGAGTTCTTTATCAGATGTTTATTTACTTTATTTAGGGTGATGTTGGCTTACCAGGAGAACAAGGGGAGCGAGGATTCAAAGGGGACAAGGTGTGTTGGTTTGTGTTTGTTTCAGTTTCTCATTTCTTCTCTTTACATCTATTATTATCCAGTTGACTCAGACCAGAGGCATACATGTTATTTTTTACACAATAAGAGTGTTTGGGTACTCAGCATTTTCCCATTTACTATTTTCTGTTACAAGTGTCTGGCTCTAAAAGCAAAGATGTGTAAATGTTTTGATGCTTCTGCCTCAGCTGCAAACTTCCTAGATTCCCAGTAGCATGTGAACTTTTACTTTAGGTGTGCTTCTTGCTCTGAACTGCTTCATCTTGAACTTGATTGTATGGCGTTTTTATTTTCAGGGCGCCCGTGGCTCACCTGGGTTGCCAGGTCCTCGTGGAAAACCTGGACCCCAGGTATTTTCTGTTCCTTTATCAAACTCTTCATGTCTTGAGAGAAAAATATGCATATTAGTTTAAGTAAATATGCATTCCTGACAACCAGGGCCAACCTGTGGCATAGGTAGTATGGACAAATAGGGTTCCATTCATCTAGGGGGTGCCACAAATGGGGGACGAAAGTAAATATTTTTTAACTTTTTATCAGAGTATAGTTGATAGTCTGTAGAATAATCACTAGTTATTCAAGTTTTTGAAGCTAGCTTGTTCTGTGGGTTTCTCAGCCTGCTTTGGTACTACATGAGGTGTTACATAGTGCAGAGGATATTTGGTGATAAAAGTATCAAATGATGCAAGACTAACTGCTGGTGCTCAGCATGTGAGCAGAAAGCAAAATAAGGATAATGGATGTTTTAGTTTTGATATCAGATAAAATTCAGATTATAGCTTTGTTTTCAGTGTTCTAAAACAACATAAATCAGTATTTTATGTTGTTTTATTAATCTCAAGAATTTAGTAAAAAGCTCTTCAAATGACTGGAATGTGCAGTTTTGTGTAGATTCTTTTACAAAATTTGAATACCCCTGAACCCCCCTAGAACTGCTTCACTCCACATCTGCTCATTAAATAAACAGGTGTTCCTCATTGCTGTCAGCAAATATTGGCAGGTATGAGGTAGACTTCTGGCATTCTGTTTCCAAATAATTAATTTGTTAATTATTTTAAGTGGATAACCTGGTTTCTAAAGATAAAATAACATCAAAAACAGAACTATTTTATTTGTTATGTGAATGTATGTAAATTGGCACAAGGGGGCACCACCTAAATTCTTGCTTGGGCCACCAAATTGGCTAGGGCCGGCCCTGCTGACCAGTGTTGTATAAAGTACTACAAAGTGATACTTGAGTAAAAGTACAAGTATCTCACTAAAAAATTACTATAGTAAAAGTTAAAGTCTCCTTTAGAAATATTAATTAAGTAAAAGTCTTAAAGTATCTGATATTTTTTGTGCTTAAGTATTAAAAGTAAAAGTACTGATTTAAAATGAGCAGTTAGATTTTCCATATTGACATTTATTAGGAAGTGAAATACCCAAAAAATGCAAAAATGACTATGTCATATTAAAATAATTAATTTATGTTAAATTTAGGATGCACTAGTCTAGCTGTTTCAGTTTATATACATATATTAAGGGTGCCCAAATGAAAATCTATCCAAGGGCTGTGGGCCAAATGCAATGATATAATTAATGAAATATAAATACTTCCTAAGTACAGTCCTTTTATTTTTAATGATTAAGGTAGCAGCCAGTGCGGTGGTCCACATTTTTGACTAACTGCAATACAGCCCCTGTGTAGTCATTGGGTCAATGAATGGAATGACTTTAGGTGTAAACAGGCCAACGGGCCCCGCTTTGGGAACCTCTGATATACAGTTTATATGTATACTGTATATATAAATATATGCCACCACATGCATCTTTGTACTAGACTACATATGTCTGTTATGTCCTGCTGGAGTCTGACATGATTTGTTCGTGTACAAACGATATCAGAATTTTATATATTTATACTTCTCATTCAACCACAATTAAATTCACTCTATCTAGGAGGCACAATTCATATGGATGGTATTTATTATATATGAATATATATACTGTATATTATATATACATATGGATTATATTTATTTTTTACAATAACAAGCTGGAAAGAAAACAAGCAAAACTGAAATAAAACTGACGACTTTTTACTTTTTGCCTTTTTTAAAAACATATGTAGTAAAAAGTACAGATAACTGTGTGAAAATGTAAGGAGTAGAAGTGAAAAGTAGGATGAAAAATAATTACTCAAAGTACAGATACCCAAAAATTCTACTTAAGTACAGTAACAAAGTATTTGTACTTAGTTTACAACTCTGCTGCTGACAACACATTTCTTCTTATATTCAAGATATGTTTTGTATTAAATGAATAAATCATTACTTTTACAAAATGTTTACAATTTAGTTGCTGTGGTGTTAATCATTTATTTATTTATTTTCTTATATTTAAATTTCTTAGGGAAAACCCGGTGATAAAGGTCCTGAGGGTACACATGGTCCTCCTGGCCCAGAAGTAAGACAAACTTGTGTCGTCCTTTGTAGTTTTGATTTTGTAGTTTTACATAAAAAAGAAAATAAATAAATAAATTCTACCTTAATGTAATGTCAGTGCAAAGCTGTGAGCATGTGGTTATATATGTGATATTCACAGGGCTTCCCTGGTGACATTGGCCCACCAGGACAAAATGGCCCTGAGGGACCGAAGGTTGGTGAAGTAACTTGAACTCAATTCTGTCTCGACAAATGAAATGAATTTTCACCTTCAGCACTTCGTCCACAGGGACAAGAAGGGACGAGAGGTTTGCCAGGCCCGGCAGGAAAACCTGGCCCTCAGGTGGGATTCATTTTTTTTATCTTGAAAATTAGTTAAATATAAATATGTGTTTTTCTTGACCAATATCATCAATTTCTTTTTTTTTTTTCTTCTCTCAGGGTGATGAGGGACCAGTCGGGCCAGCAGGACCCACCGGAGCTGAGGTGAGTGCTGATTGGAGGAGCCCTGCACACGACACAGTCAGGGGTTTCACACAGACGCCACATAATGTGGCTCGGCCTAAATTTAGCTTTGGATGACTGAGCAGTTTGTAGATCTCTGGCTGACTGATTTTTCTATTGTTTAAAACCTGATGTCCCACTGGCTGCTGCAAGCTCATTTTACCCAAAGTGGTTTGCAAATTGGTACGGTGTTTTCTACTATAAACACACTCACAGTCATAAACAAAAACAAAATAAATGTTAAAACGAAATCCCAAATGGATTTAATGGCGAACACAACAAAAAAGTACTGTTTTCTTTCAAACTGAAAAAATAAAGTGATACATGTTGTTCAGTGTTTTTGTTAATGGTAAAAAGCAAATGGATGAAAAATAAAAAGGCATCACAATACTGCAATGTCAATCAAAATTCATAAAATCCAATTTAACTGAATATTTTTTTTCCTTTCTGTCTGATTCATAGACAGAAAAAAAGATGCAGTTTGAAAACCTAAATTGAAAGACTATTACTAAATTACCGCTGTCAGTCTTGGCCAGGATTTTCTCGCAAAATAGATTTTTAATGTCAGTGGTATTTTCCTGGTGAAATAAAGTTTTAATGATGATAATAAAAATATTTTTTTAAAATTACTTTTTTTTATGTTTTCTCCACCGTTATTCATCCTATAAACATGAGCAGCGTTCAAGATAAGATAAACTTTGACCAGTCGTGTATAAAGTACCTCAAACTGATACTTGAGTAAAAGTACAAGCATTATACCATAAAATTACTTTGGTAGAAGTTTAAGTCTCTTCTAAGAATATTACTTGTGTAAAGGTTTTAAAGTATCTGACATTTACTGTACTTAAAAAAAATTTACTTAAGTATTAAAAGTAAAAGTATTGCTTTAAAGTGAGAAGTTGGAATGAATGAATGAATGTTTTTCTAGAGGCCATAAAGACTACAATTTTATATTAAAATGTTAATGTTGAAAACTTTGGGATGCTCTAGACTGTAGTAGACCTGATTCAGCACCATATATACATCTCTGTGCCACATTCATCTTCATACAGACTTTATAAGAGCTTAAATTTGTCATTAAGCCTGTTTTATTGAAATTTTTTTTTTTACTGTTTTATTGTTTTGCTAAGGTCGTAGTATGATTATTGTGATTGTTGTCGTCTGCTATTGTGTTTCTATTTCTTCACCTTGCTACAAGGAAAATCTCTCTAAGGGGACAATAATAAAGGGATGATGGGGATGATGATGATGATGATGATGAGACCACAAACGTCTGATATGTCAATTGTGTCATACAGGTGTAATGGTTTGAGTATAAGCCAACAGGTATATATTTATACTTCTCAACCAACCACAATTAAACCCACTCTGTCCAAGAGGCACCACTAATCTGGATAGGTTTTTATTTTTTAACAATAAAATCTAAAATGAAATAGAAGTAACGACTTTCAAACCTCTTACCTTTTTAAAAACGTAAGGAGTAGAAAGTACAGATAATTATGTGAAAATGTAAGGAGTAGAAGTAAAAGTTATCTGAAAAATACTAACTTAAGTAACAAAGTATTTGTACTTTGCTACTTTACAGCTCTGATTTGACTTCATAAAAGAGAAGTTTTGAACTATTTGATCATAATCAAAATTCACATGTATTTTTGTCAAACGTGTTTGAACTCAGTGTTAAACTGAGTAAACTGTAGGAAACACTTCCTGCACAGCTCTTTTTTTGCTGAGGCTGACTTCAGTCTAACTACAGGAATACACAGAAAATACCAAAAAGTGTCATCACTGCTAAGAAACTTTTGATGTTGGGTCGTTCACTTTGTTTTCAGAATCAACTAATTTCACAAAGGGTCTGTTTTTAGGATCAGGTTTTGGTTCATTTTGAGCACCAGCCTCTTAGAGGGCATCAGACTGACACCCTGCACCTTTCACAGGATGAACAGAGTTTATTGTTAATTATGTGGAACTGCTGTACACGTCTCTCATTTTCACTTTCTGTTCAGGGCAGGCCTGGGAGGCAGGGATTCCCTGGACCGACAGGCCCAGATGGACCCAAGGTCAGACTTAACATCCACACTTTCACCGCTGAGCCCCTGTCATCCTTAAACGAACACTCTCACTCTCTCTCTGGTTCTCTTTTATGATAATGTATCATCTGAATATGTGTAAATTAGATGTTAATTCTCTGCAACCACAGGGGAACTGACTTCTAAACCCATTTCAACAGAAGTGAACTGAAAAAAAAAAAAAAACGAAACGCCTGAATAAGTTTATGAAATGTTAATTTAGCTGCTTTGCTGTAGGGCGAGATGGGGATGACTGGCGAGGTCGGGAAGCTTGGCGAGAAGGTAAAGGATTTCTCTCCTCTTCTTCTCATTTATGTTTGATGCTCGTTGTGTTTGTCTGCTTTCTCGGAGCCCCTGAGATGAGCAGCCATTAACGAGAAGCCTTTAATGAAGTTTACGAAACTGGATCCAAGACAAACAGAAGATGCTGTGTTTTCTCTCCTTCAGGGACTGCCAGGTTTTATCGGGCCTGTTGGAGAATTGGGCATCGCAGGAGAAAAGGTTACCAACACTCTCATCTCTTTAGTTTCAGCTCTTCAAAGCATAAAAACCAATATGTTAAAAATGAACTGAATATGGTTTGGTTCCTCAGGGGGATCGAGGTAAAACGGGTGTCCCTGGGCCTCCAGGTGAACCAGGTCCGATGGTAAGGAGTAAGTCTGGACCCCACCTCTCATAACAGGGAGCATTCAGGTCTACATCTGTAAGGGATTTGAGTGTGATTTGTTCAGAAAGACTGGAATTTATTTGAGTTGATTTTAGTTTTGTTTATTTGAAAGAAACATAAAAATTTAGTTTAGATATCGTTACATTCATCAGGGTCACACTGGAATACCTGGAGAGGCCGGACCACCTGGACCACAGGGGATCCCAGTAAGTTCATCATTATCAGAGCTTTTGTCTGAGCTGAAAACAAACAACAATGTCAAACTCATTCCATCCTTCATTGAAGCTGTTGCCCTTTCTGAGCTCTAAAAGGCCACTAAAAACAACTTTAATCTGTTATAAATCATTTAAAATGCTCAGTAAATGGAAGGCTTAAAACCAAATGTTGTACTTTATGTCACTTTTGTTATTCCCTGTGCATTTACCTTCCTACTGTTATTGAAGGAAAGAAAAGTGACCATTGCATCAGTTTCTGTAAATGCAACAAACACATTTTCTCACACATGCAGGGGCCTCTTGGTTCGCGAGGATCTGCTGGTGTTAGGGGACCTAAAGGCAGGAGGGTAAGCAACGCCCATCACTATTTAAATATTGCTCAATAATTAAATAACACGTCTTTATGGTTTCTTAACAAATAATTAAAAAATGGGCATAATTCAGTTTTTTTTTCAATTCAATTCAATTCAGTCTTCATTTTTTAAAAAGTCTACAACTAGCTTTTAAACGAATAACTGAATAAGATGTATATTAGGGATGCACCAATATGTAAATTTCAGCTGATATCCGATATAATTATTGCTGTTATAGCCGATAACTGATATTTACTGATATTACACAAACACACAAATTATTTATATACATATACACACAAACACACCGGGGTCTTTTTTCGATACGATAAATAAATGACCAGACCTGACATGGCTCTCTACTTCAGTTATTCCCGGCTGCGCAGCGTCACTAACAATATCATGATCAAACAGATACGACTTGACCAAACATTTCGCCTCCCAAAACAGAAACACAAAGCTAAAAAGTGGGAAATCAATATCTGATATTAATATCTGCCCAGTTTTACATATTCGGACTGATATAAAGTATTTTTTTTGTACCTGTAAGTAAATTTGATTGCAGTGAAAGTAATTCAGCTTCAAGACAAATGACGCGGACATACAGTAGACACAACATGATTAAAAAGTGACCTGGTGACTCAATAAAAATATAAATACGACTCCCAACAATAAACAGATAAAACAAGATAAAAGCAGGTAAAAGCAAATAAATCCAAATAAAACAAAGTCGAATACATTAAAGTATAAAAAAGGATGATATTATGTTATACTATGTTAACTTGAATGTAAAAACTGATTAGCTGTTGTTTTAAGTGTTTTGAATAGATTTAGATGAAAACATCGGAACAAATAGTGTTTTTTATGTGTACAAAGTGCCTAAAGAATCAAAGTAAATTGTTTTTTGCTTCTCTGTTCTATCCCAACAAAACACTTGTTCATTCATTGAGTTTAGAAGTTTTATTATATCTAAATGGTTCATCGATCAGAGATAATTGGCTTAACGAACAAAACATCCTTCTTAAAATGGTCAGGAAATTCAAAGATGTGATCTCATTGGGATTTGCCTGCTTAAATAAAGGTTAATACATAATAAATAAATAAAAAGCCTGCAGGCTGATGGAGACCACGTTAAGAGATTACAGGGAAGTCGGGGCTTCTTGGAAGCAACATTTAAAAAAATGAAGACTGACTGGAGACAGAACCGAACACAGAAACACCCTCAAGCTCACAAACATGACGTAGCTAACGAGTGTCTCGAGTCTTTTACTGCATCAGTAAACACCTCAGTTGTTTTTGTGAGGAGTGGGTCTTACCTAGTTTCTAAATCCAGGTAATAACTTTGGTTTTGGTTGGACAAAATCCATACCCAGGCTTATTTAGGAAGTTGAATTAATCTCTCAGCAAATCGACATTTGCTAATTTCGAGCTTCACCTGATGCGATTCTATTTGCAAGCCTGTTGTTATTGTCTATCTGTGTGTTTCCACTGCCGACTGAAAATGGGTGAGTTCCAAACTGGTGCTCAGTAAATGGATGTAGAAAAAGAATAAAGCATAAATGTGAGGGAATGAAAACGTAAAGTTTGTACTAAAAATATTTAGTCTGAATATTTTATGTAGACAACCTCTTTTTTTCTTTAAAAAAAATTTAAAAAGCAACAAAAATTATTATTATAATGTCTCATTTGGACATTTACTTTAAAGAGGACATATCAAGAAAAATCCACTTTCTTAGCTGTTAAAAACTTTTTGTTGTGTACTTGGAGTCTCTAGGAGGCAGAAAAGTGGAATTTATTCTCTCCTGGTGCGGCAAAGATATCTTTATATTCTGTTTGGGTCAGATTTTTCAGCCTGTTCGGTTTTCTCTATTTTCTATGATGTTTTCTGAACTATTATGTCAAATAATCGGCGATGGAATTGCCATATTAGGTCTGGACTTACTGACTACAATTTCCATATCTTTAAATCTTCTCTGGTTCTGGGTCAGACTCTGGTTCTGGGTCAGACTCTGGCTCCAACGTGAAGACTGGATGGACAAGTCTTCCCTTGTTGACATATTTTAATTAAATTGTAAATAAAACGTTTCTGCAAGCTAGAAATCGTAACCCCTCTCTTAAAGCAGAATGGACTGGAAGCCAGAGGGGGGCGGAGCTTGACGAGTCTTAAAGGAACAGTAGCAAATCCAGCTGCTTTGAGGCAGAAAAGGGGTGAAAGAGGGGCTGATGAAGTTATAGTAAGGAGGAATTCAGACCAGAGCATTGTAGTTCTACTTTATAAAGACCCAAACTGAAGGATTTAAATATAAAAAGGAAGGATTTAAAAACATGATATGTCTTCTTTAAAACATTAAACAAAAATTGCCCTCATAAAGTGCCAACACACCTCAGTATTGGAGAAAAGCTCTAAAATAAATTCAATGGATTTCTTCTCTCTTTCACCTAATTATTGATATTTCAGCAGAAAGCTTTTATTTATTTATTTATTTTCGATGTTATTATTCAAAAGGCTTTATTGCAGGTTATTGAAAAGTACATTTATTTCATTTTTTTCTTCAAGTTCAGCAATTTCACTTCACAACCATACCTGCCGTTAGTTGGACAAAGCTTCAACAGGGTTCCCTTATAATTAAACCCATCTTTAGTGTCTAAGTGACAATCTTGAACACATTTGCCTATTATTACCGCTGGACAAAAAACATCTCAAGGCTTTATGTAGGCAGGAGCTATATACTCTTCTGTTTATAACCCTTATATAAGAAGCTCTTAAGAACATCTAACAAAAGGCTCCAGTGCTGCTCGAATGAATAGTTTAAAAGTCTAGAGTGAATCAGCTACACGACTTCTGTCCAATTACCCCAGTGTGAAGGCAGAACCACGGTTATGATTGTGGAAAAGTGGGGACGGAGTTCTGCACAGAAGGGACTGTGGGCTCTGCAGAGATAAACTGTAGATGTGGACTTATTGCTAAATAGTCTCAGTCTGGAAAAAAACAAAGTGCACAATTAAACCAAAAGCACCGCCTTTGGTCTTTCAGGGTGATGAGAACTGACAGCAAAGGCATAATATGTCATCAATTCTAAATATTTCTTATAGGGTCCAAGAGGTCCTGATGGTCCCGTTGGAGAAAAGGGGTCTACAGGGGTCAAGGTGAGCACACAGTCATGGTGTCAAAGGTGAAAACCACGACCGAGTTCTAGATGTTAAGGTTGCTTGGAGAAACTTTCGGCTTAAAGTTTTCTAACGGCCCTCATTAAAAAATGTCTCAAAGATAAACAAAACTCATGGAAGGATTAAAAAAAAACTTGCTAATTATTATTTCCTGTAATTATTAATTATTTCTAACAACTAAAGAATATTTATTTAAACATGTTCTTTAACTGCATGTTCTAAAAGGAGAATCTTCAATCAAAGAGCTTTAAATTATTAATGGTGCTGGTAGAGCTTGGCAGTTGGACACTTTTTTTAACTGGAGGATTTCAGAAAGCTCATTTAGCTGGTGGGTTTTCTTTGCAGGGTTCTGATGGTCCACCCGGAAAATCGGGCCTCCCCGGGGAGATGGTGAGAAAAATTCAATACTTTTCTCTGAAAGCAGAAATAATTTTCCTTCAAGCACCAGTCTGCACAAGCACTGTGTTTGTGTGTGAGGGTGTGTGTGTGCGTGTGTGTGTGAGGGTGCGTGTGTGTGTGTCTCAGGAACCACTTGAAAACTCTGAATAGGAATTACAGAAAAAAATCAATAAATTCACTCCATTCAAGATGGCCACCACAGCTAATCAACCTTAGCCAACACAAAACTGGCTACAACTCAGTCAGTTTTACAGATATTAAATTAAATTTATGTGGTAATTTCCTTTTGTGTCGTTTTTTTTCTAAAGGGAAAGCTCGGTGAACCGGGTGAAGAAGGGTCAAAGGGTTTTCAAGTAAGTGGCTGGGACCAAAATTGTTTTCAGTTTTTATTTTAAATTGACGGGGACACCTTTTAGCCACAAGTAATTTTATTTATTTATTTTTTGTTGTTAATATTTTAACACAATTACAAACTCTGCATGCATTATTCTCAGGGTGTTCAGGGCCCCTCGGGACCTCCAGGAACCAAAGGAATTGCTGGAGAACCAGTAAGTTTATTCTTTTTTTTTGTAATTTGCATCTTGTTCTCCCCAACCCTACTTAGAACCTAACTTAGACTTTTGCAGCTGTAACATTTTAAAAATATATAAAGTATTGAGATTTGTTCTCAGAAAGGACTAAAATGTCTTTAATTTGCACCCTTCAGCTCGCTCATACATAAATTTCATTTTAAAAACTCTCTTTTCAGCTTTTCCTAGAAACCTTTATCCTGTTGGAAAAGCCCAGAGCAGCCTAATCCTTTTTTTCTGCTGCTGTCCAAGACTCTTGGACACGCGCAACTAAGACAATTTGATTTGCACCATTTCCTTCCTGTAGAAGCAGCTTTATTGTAGTCTGAATGTGTCTCAATAACAGCGGGTCAGTTTTAATCACTTTCAGAAGCTTTGGCTCATTGTTTGAAAGAGCCTCAGCCCCTTCAGATTAAGTTATCGCCACAGATCCACACTTTCTGCTGAGTGCTTATCTCTTTTCCCATTTTTCTTCTTTACTGTCACTTGGTGAAGTGTTGCTCCAATAATAAAAAAAAAAGCTTCAAACTCTTTACTGATGCTGCTGCAGGGACCAGCAGGACCAGCAGGAGGGGCCGGGCCACTGGGGGTGATGGGGCCGATGGTGAGTTGATCATACAACTCGTGTTAGAACCGGCGCTGAGCTTGACATCAGCAGAAAATAACAAAGACCGTCACTGTTCCTGACAGGGACCCCCTGGTAAAGCCGGAGAGCGAGGACCGCCTGGTGAACCTGGAGAGAAGGTAGAGAGGTCGCTGCATGAAAAGATAAAACCTTTGTGCCATTAAAGTCGATGCGGGGTTTAATTCCTTCTCTATGAAATTAAATGGCGTTTGTGTATCAAATCGTGGGTTTTGGATGCTATACAAGCACACAAATAATAATCTCAACATTCCTCAAATTGTTGTGCGAATGCTGACTCAGCACTCCTATTAAAAAAATGCCTCGTTGCTTTTTACAGTTTAGACAAAAGAGTTTCTGGAGTGTCTGTTCTGTTTGTCTCTAATGGTGCTGATTTCTTTTATAATCCTTACAAACACCATGCTGTTCTCTGCACTTAATGCTTTGATACTAAATTCAGTAAATAAACACGTAAAAGTCCAAATGTTGGTTTAAAAAAACTTTACATTCTGCGTCAGTCTTTCAGTCCCTGCAGTCTTTGCAGTTTTAGTGTGTTGACATGACAGGGACTCCTTAATTTGTCACAGACTCTGCTGCTAACACAGACAGAGGCTAAGAAGCACTAACTTTTATAATAAAAGCAAAGAAGAAACCAGTTTCAAAATAAAAACAGTTATTTTGGATTTATTTCTAATTTATTAATTTTTTTATTGACCTCTGCTTGGTCAGCTGGCTAATGGTCAATTTATGGCCTTATCAAGTAGATAATCATAATAAATAGTTTTCTTTC
Source organism: Cynodonichthys magdalenae (assembly GCA_031762555.1). Lineage (NCBI taxonomy): Eukaryota > Metazoa > Chordata > Actinopteri > Cyprinodontiformes > Rivulidae > Cynodonichthys > Cynodonichthys magdalenae. The sequence continues at coordinate 3,412,550 of JARVJO010000394.1, read as the reverse complement.
ATTCCCAAATGATTTTAAATTTGTCATAGTAACATCATCTTCATCTTGTTTCTGTGTTCGTCAGGGTTCTGTTGGTCTACCTGGCACCATTGGGGAACATGGTTTAATTGGCCAGAGGGTGAGTTTTCTTTAAATGAAGCAATGATCTGAGCTACAAAATCAAAACATTTGCCTGTTCTACTCTCTGAAAGAAGTCGTTGTCCCTCCACAAACACATTTATTTGCACACAAGTTAGTGTTTATATTGTGGCAATAAGAACTATTATCTTTAGCAGCGGTTAGCCAGCATGATGTCATCATCCTGCGACAAACATAAACAATAGCCACTGCTAACGTTGCTGGAGATATTAGTATTAATATCTAAATTCAACATGTGTCCATAAAAAAACATAGTACCTGTGTTCCAGCAGTTTGAACTGCAGCTTGGACACCGGCTGTAACTGCAAGTTATATGTCTTGCAGTGAAGCTTTGGCTAGCGGTTGCTATTGTCTCAGGATGATGACGTCACAACATGAGCCGAGCACCAACAGCAAAGGCTGCATTCCATTCCAAAATACATAAATGTGAACTTCAACCTTTAGCTTGAACATTTAGGATTTAAACAGTTAGATTTAGGATTTAATATTTAAATGTATTTATTAACATTTAACATTTAGTAAATATTTGCAAAATGTATGAACAAATGTTAGTGGAATAATTGAAACACAGAAAGTGAGCTAAATAATGAAAAATGTGTTAAATTCTTTAGCATTTCATTTTACACTTGGCGCCCCATATGGAATTACATCATTTTTTTGTTTCTTGTGTTTACGTAAACAAATGCAACATGAGTGTTTTTCCCATGTGTCTGTCAGGGCGAGGCGGGCTTGGATGGAGACGTTGGACCAAGTGGACCTAATGGAGCAAAGGCAAGTTTAAATACAAACAACTTGTATGACTTCAGCTGCGACTGATTCTGCAAACCTGATGAGCTCTCCTGTTTGTTTCAGTAGCTTCTTTCTACTGAGGCAGGTATTATTTTGTTATGTTTGACTTTGCATTGAGTTGACACTCTCTTTAAAAGAAAAAGTATTTTGGGAGCTCAATCTGCCAAGCAGTGCAACGAGACTAAAATAGTTTCTGTAAGTTTGTTTGAAAAGAAATTTCAGTGCACTTTTTGAAACATTCATCTACGATGAGGCATCTGTCTGGATTTTATTTTTTTTTTTCCATCTTCTTTAGTCTCAAATAGCGTTTTGATTACGTCTGCTTCTGCTATTATGTACGACTTGGTGGAATTGTTTTTGTGTGGGCTCGTATGTTTCACTCTAATTTCTTGCTCATTAGTTTTTGATTACATTTCTTGTGATTTATACAAAAAAACATTCTGTACGTTTGCACGTTTGTTTTCTCAGAAGGAAGGAGACTTTTATACTTTAAAAAGTTAAACGGACAGACAGCTTCTTTCACTAAAATTGCATCAGAACTGAAGTTCTGGCCTACTTTCTGATGACATGTAACGCTGTGGGACTATAAACACCTTGAACAACATGTCAAGTCACATTCCTGTATTTTTATCTTTTGAAATAGCTCCAATTCACAGCCTGCTGTGTCAAACTAATAAATAAGTCATGCTTGTGTGTCATTCTGGCTCAACGGCTGCAGCTCTCTGTTTACACGCCTGAGCTGTCACTGGAGAAACTTCAGCTGTAGCTCAGAACGCAGCAGAACTTTTTGTTCAAGGTCTGTGAATAATGGATAAAATGTAAGGTTTTATTTGTAAACTTCAACACTCTCAGGAATGAAACTCCCCCAGACTCGTAAATAATAACCTCGTGTTTTTGCACAAAGACCTCCAGACCTATTAGACAAGGCCTTATTATCTGTGGTTTACAGGAAAATGAAAGAATATGAGCTCTCGAGCTATTTAAAGCTGCTGAAAGTTAAGTTTTTATATGATAAATATAAAAAATGGCTTTTTAAATGAGGAAGCAATATGGAAGTAACTGTTTCTGTACAAGTCACATAGATAGGGCTCAATGCAGACATAACAAAAAATAGTTTTATTTTTAATAATCTGAGGCCACAAACAAAAGAGCAATAATGTTTTTGCTCATGTCTGAATGTTCGTTTGTCTGTTTTAGCAAAATATCTCATTAAACACTAGACTAGTTTCAATGAAGCTTTCAGACGTATTTATTGGAGCTACATCTACTGATTAACTGATTAACTAAACTAACTAAACAAATGAATTGATCCAACATTTTTACAATCACGATTCAGATTATTCCATTATCGTATTCCCTGGACCGAAGTACATCTGTCTTTCAAATTCGTTCGAATTTTAGGTTTTACAAACATTTCTAGTCCCTTAAGATTATAACAAGTTTCCCTCTTAACAAATGTTGATTGAATGTTCAAAGGTAATACATTTTTATGAGCCTTATACATAACCTGCAAAATATTACAATCAACCAACTTGTAAAACTTCAATAATTTTAACTGATAAAATAATATATTTGATGGGTGACTGTAATGCTTTTTGGTTATAATTCTTATAGCTCTTTTCTGCAAAATAAAAATAGGATTTATAATTGCTTTACACACTTTTCCCCAGACTTCAATACAATATATCAATTGTAGAACAATTATTGCATTATATAATATAAACAGTGCTTTATCATTAAATAACTCATTTACTTTATGCAATACTGCAAAAGATTTGGCTATTTTTGTTCTTAAATAATTTATGTGAAGTTTCCATGTCAGTTTTTCATCGACGATGACACCCAGAAACTTTGTGGAACCAGTTGAAACAACTTCATTTTTTAGAGTGCATAAACAACTCCTTTCTGATGAGTTCAGTCATATTTCAATTTGTAACATGTGACAAGGTGTTAAATTTAAAGTAAAGAACTATGTTTTTAATGTAATGAAATAAAAGTAAAAGTCACAATTTAAAATAAATCTTAAAAAGAACAACTTGTTTACTTTATTAGTTATACACTTTTGGTGATAACGGATGTCACAATAATACATGAGATCCTGCATAAAGTCATTTAAAAAGTGGGATTTAAACAGCTATCCACTCATAAGATGAGTTTAAAGTAACATTCTGGCTTAAAAAACAGCAGGTGATAAAAAGGTTTCTGGTGACTCTTGCAAAAAACAAAACAAAACAAAAAAAAACAAGTGCAGTTAAACTGTAAGGCCACCCTTTTCATCGCACCATATTACTCTTCCAGGGTGAGAAGGGAGAGCCTGGCCCAGAGGCTGACCCTGGAGACAGAGGTGAAATTGGCCTGAAAGGAAAGGAAGGCCCACCGGGCCCGCCTGGATTTGTGGGGGTGAGGGTGAGTTCCTCAGCAGCCATCTTCAAATTTCTTTCACTTCTAATAAAAACAGCTTTTCTTGTCCACTTAAAGCCCCCTTTTTGATTTTCTTTTACCAGGGTCAGGAGGGCAAACCTGGCAAAATTGGGGAAAGTGGAAAGCCAGGGGAGAAGGTTTGTCAGTTCACTTGCTCGGCTCCACACACCTTTCATTTTTTCAGGTGTCTCAGTTTTAGTTCTTTTGTACAGGGAGTTGAATATTTCTCTGCTGCACTTGTAAACAAACTGTGAGGTCAGTGACCTCCTTTACAAGCAGTGTTTGAAGTGCTTGTCAAATAGAGGTTTTAGCATTAAATCTTTGAATTGTCAGTTTGTACATACCTGATCACTGGTGGCCTTTCTCCAGGGGGGCAAAGGTCAGCAAGGCTATTTAGGTGAGACTGGGCCAGTCGGTGATCCGGGGGAGCTGGGATTTGTTGGGCAGAAAGGAGCGAGGGGTACCATCGGGCCAGTGGTATGAGCTCAACACATGAACTGAAGCTTTTAATTATTTCCTATATATGAGCAGGATTTATATATATATTTCTTCTTTCAGGGGGCTCCTGGGACGATAGGCCAACAAGGTGATCCAGGCACAGCAGGTTATGAGGTAAGCACTGAATTTTAAATGTACATGTAATTGCTGGGTTTTTTTTTTTATCTCCAAAACATAAAAAGAAATCAAGCAAATGTCTATGTTTTTAAGTTGATATTTTTAGGTTTCTATATAAAAGCATTCAAGTTTACTTTAACGTTTTTATAGTTTTTTTTTAAGCAGTTTAGTATTTTTAAAGGTTTGCATATCACAAAGAGCAATGTTGACTGACATTGTCTCGCTGGTAGAACCTCGTCCTTTAATGTTCTGCTGTTGTTAATTGGTGTTTTATAATTCTGCACTGCAGTGATTATTAAAACTCTCAGTTGCCATGGCAGCTGACTCTGTTCTCCTGTTCGGCTCAGCGGCAGCATTTCTTTAACAAACCCTTGACATTTCCTCTGAATTGTCCTCTCTTGATGGGCTGGGTCCAGCTGTCTTCTACTGATTCATTTTCTCATTCAGTTCATTTATTTCCATTGTGATGAAACATGTTACTTATACACATTGTAAGTTTATGGATTTAGAAGTAAAGAAGGTCAGATAATCATTTAGAACTAATATATATAATCTTTTTTTGTAATGTGGTGATAATCCTGGTATTTTCAGGCGTTTTATATTCCCTCTCATCAGTTTAAAATCATAAAGCAATCCTTCTTTCTTTAACACTCACTGCATAAATCTGAATCCTTACAGCCTCTCCTGTTAAACTTTCCATACATTTAAACAAGGCAGCTGCACAACTTTAGTTAAAATGTAAAAGTTACATTTCAAAATTCAGAACATACACTTTTTGTACTAAAAGAAACAGATCAAACCATAAAAGCATTTTTTCTGACTGCCATATTTTGATTTTCCTACAGCAGATAAAGATTCAATGTGGGAATGTTGTGTGGTTCTAAACATTTGCTGCACAATGAAACTGTTCTCTTGAAGACTAATTTCTAATGAGACTTTAGTCATTTTCATCCAAAAGGAAAATTTAAAGCTGTTTAATGATTAATGAAAGAACTAAACATGCTTAGTTCGATCTCTGCTGCTGTTTTCTAAAAAAATCTTGAGTGTCATTAATCGGCAGTATAGGCAAATGCTGAAGATGTCGTCCATCTAGCGGGCGCCACAAATGGGGGACAATATATTATATATATAGAAATATATAAATATATTTTCTAACTTATTTTATTTTACATATTTTAATACTAATTTTGTATTGTTTTATTAATCCCAAGAATTTGGTAAAATGCTCTTGAAATGGCTGGAAAATGCAGAGTTTTGAGTAGACCTTTTGCTAAAATTTTCAGGAGCAAATATCCCTTAGACCCCCCTACAACTGCTTCACTCCACAGCTGCTGTGTTCCTCATTGCAGTTAGCAAATGTTGGCAGGTGTGACCTCTGGTAATCTGTTTCAAATTAACTATTTTAATTTGACAAACTGGTTTCTAAAGATAATATAATTTAAAAATAATATGAAAGACAAAACTACCGTATTTAATTTGGTATGTGAATGTGAGTAAATTGGCAGTGAGATTTAGAAAATTTCACAAGGAAGCGCCAATACTTTATTAATCCCAAAGGGAAATTACATGTTGTTGTAACTCATAATATCCTTGTTTCTTTAAAGAGTTGTTATAATTAATGATGTCTGTGGCCAGGAAGAATCTCCTGTAGCGGGAGATGCTGGAGTCAGGAATATAATCCTGCAGCCACGTCTCAATGTAACACATAATACTGTATTTCTGATACTCTGGCTGGGTTCTTGTTAGGGATTGGAGCTCATCTAACTTGTTCCCCAATGATCTCACATTGTCTATCATGATCGATGGAAGAGATGGTTTGAACTTCCTCCTCCTGTCTCTCCTCTTTGCTACTGGTCTGCATGCACAAAGCCTCCTTTTCAACTCCTCTGGGAGTCAGGGCTATAGTTGAGGCTGTATTTGCTGCTCAAATGGTTAATAATTGTTTCCTAGTATGGTGATGTCCATAAACTGGCTGGTGAGTGTACAATCACAGATTCACTGATACTTTAAAATAAACATTTTTTCTGAGCGGCAGCAGATGATGTTTACAGTATACAGAAATTTTATTTGATTTTAATGTGCTTTTGTTTCATCAAAAACCTACATTATCACATTATTTCGTGATGTGGAGACTAGGATTCTGTATGGAAAGACATAAAGTCATTTTTTTGTGTTTACAGGGCCACATGGGTCGACCGGGTTCAGTTGGACCTCCTGGATCAAAAGGTGAAAAGGTACATCATCCCTCCTTCTTTTTTCCTCATCTTTAACAGCTGACTGGAGTTTGATCGTGTTTTATAAGCTCTGGAGAAATGTTGCTTTGAGTGCCTGATGGTTTTTTGATGCACTGAAACATGCATTTTGTCCCTAATTTGTGCTTCTTTCATATGTCTTTGCACACACGCAATATTCCCAAAGTTCTCCTTAATTTGATGAGTGATCTGAACTTGGACAAAGCAGATTAACTCAGCACTGCCAAATGTATGTAATTAGACAAGCACCTGGACTCCTATATTCTGAATTTAGTAGATATTAGCCACATAATTTGTGTTTATTTGACAGGAGTGCTGTGTAACGATACACACTGCACCAGACTTTAGTAATATACTAATTTGCATGTTTTAGTCCCTGGGCAGAAGCCATCTGGATGTGCATATTTGTTGTTTTCTCATTGCCCGTATCCTCAGTCTAATTGCTGTGCTTCCACTCTAATTAAATCAATATCACACTATCACGCTTGCACATTGTAAAATTTATGATTGTCAATTTAGTGCCAGGTAATTGTTGTGCTAAAACTATGCTGTTGATACAAATCTGAATTACATTTAATTCTGAATCACCAAAGATACAGTTTATTGCTCTTCATTCATGCAATTGTTGGATTTTTTGGTCCCTGGCCGTCGCTAATTATCGTCGCTTCCTCTTTTAGATTCAATATTAATCTCTTTGTTTATTTTTTTTTGACACATCTGCAGCTCGTAACTATATGCCTATTGTTTAATGAAATCCATGAAAAATTCTTAAGCAAACACTGATCCATTTATGTGAAATTGGATCATTGTGGGTAATAGCTTGTTTAATGATTCGCCATTCATATAAAGACAGCGGACAATGTGTTTCAATGAAACATGTAAAACATGCTTTGTTTGTTTCTGCTTTGTTTGCCAAGGGAGAACATGGAGACGACAGCAAGGTAGAAGGCCTTCCAGGTCCGCAAGGTGACAGAGTGAGTTTCTGACATGCACCATGTTTTTGTACCACTTGTTGGCGATGATTTGGATTATTAAACTGTTGTTTGCTCTCATTCAGGGTCCTCCTGGAGTCAAAGGGGAAAGAGGAGAGCCAGGTGATACAGGACACTTTGTAAGTGTGGAAACAAATCTGACATTCCTTGACCTTAAAAAACGTTTTTGTTTCTACCGTTGCTTATAAAGTATGAGTGAAATTACAGGAAATGCATCTTGTTCAGGGTCAAACAGGCATAAATGGACTGAGAGGTGTAACTGGGGCTCCAGGTCTTCCTGTAGGTATTCTGGTTCTTAGCATGTACAGCTCAGAGTTATGTTCACAAAACTGATCAAAAATCTGAAACATTAATGATCATTTAAGGGACATCCTGGGACTAAAGGACAACCAGGACTGAAAGGACCTAAAGGCGATCAAGTAAGAAAGAAAAGCTTCAAAATACTTTGAGTCTGAAAAATATTTATTCTGTTATAATAATATTATATATATTATAAATATTTAATATATAAAATATTTATTCTATATTATATCTTATTATTTTTTAATACGTTAGGGTTTGAAAGGAAAATCAGGACCAGCAGGTGCATCTGGAACCAAAGGACCACCAGTGAGTTGGATGTGTTTCTTTTTTAACAATGCAGTTAGGCTTTAAAACACTAAAAACAAGCTTTTCCATAAAGAGCTGAACATGTCTTTTCTAAGGGTCCAGAGGGCCCTTCCGGTCCACATGGGGTCCAAGGCAGGGAAGGACTTGAGGGCCCACCTGGAATGGACGGAACACCTGGAATAGATGGACGTAAAGGAGTCAAAGTGAGCACGCCGTCAGCAGCACCTGTTTCAGTGAGCGCAAATGAAACCTCTTTTGATCGATGATCAGTGGGGTTCTGTGTTCAGGGAGATCAAGGAGAAGACGAAGAAGTGGGTTTAACTGGAAAACCTGGGCAGCAGGGCCCAAAAGGTGTGACGGGACTTCCAGGAAGTCAAGGCTCCATTGGTCTAAAGGTGTGAGGAATGAGTGAATAATTTACTCAGGTTTTTTTTCCTTTTGGGTCCTCGATGGTGCCAAAAAGATTTAAAGTTGGCAAATTGATAATATCTAAGAAGCTGCAATGTTCATTTATTAAGCAACATTTTTTAAATATTTTTAAAGGGGACATATTCTGAAAAATTCACTTTTTTTGCTGTTAAATACAATTTTTTGTGTACTTAGAGTCTCTTGGAGGCAGAAAAGTTGAATTTAGTCTCTCCTCATCAGGTCATATTATTCAGTCTGTTCAGTTTTCTCTATTTTTTATGTCTATTACGTCAAATTATTTGCGACGGAGTTACCAAAAAAGGTCTGGACTTACATTTTCCTCATCTTAATTCTACTCGGGTTCTGAGTCAGACTCTGGCTCCATCATGTAAAGCTGGATGGACAAGTCTTCTGTTGTTGACATCTTTTAATTAAATTGTAAATAAAATGTTTCTGCAAGCTAGAAAACGTAGCCCCGTCCCTCTCAAACTGGAGTGGATCGGTCTAAAAGCTGTAGTGGGCGGGGCTTGAAGTCTTAAAGGAACAGTATCAAAACCAGCTGCTTTCAGACACACAACAGAAAAAGTGGTATAAGAGGAGCTGGTAAAGTTAAAATAAGAAGGAATTCAGTCTAAAGCTTTGTATTTCCACTTTAAAAAAGACCCCAACTGAATGATTTAAATGTGAAAAGGAAGAATTTATAAGCAGGATGTGTCTACTTTAAGCCAAAATCTGCAAAAATTTCTCACAACCTCTCCTAAAATAACCTCATTATCCAGTGCAGTAATTTGTAAAGTGTCATCAAATAAACAATGAGTTGTCAGACTCTTGCAAATTATAAACCGTATGATTTTCTAGAAACACAGAAAATCTGCATTTGTTTTTATGATAATACAAAGTTTTTAGCACTGTCGGGGTTTAAAGTTACATTCTGGTTAGGTCATAATTTAGAAATTGACACATCAGCATTTTTTTAATTTGGACAGTTTGACAGTTAAAACAGATTTTGAAACTTTTAAGTGATGTAAGGTAATGAGCTCAAACCTCAAGCCACCAAGCTTGGAAGTTAAATTCTCGTTAGTCTTGATTAGTGACCACAATGAATGCAATCAGTGGGGACCACAGGCAGGAGGTCTGTGAGGGGGTCATGAACCAGTAGCTTGTTGGCTTTAAACGGTCTGTGTAAGAGTCTCTGCGGAGGTTGTGGTGGATGTGAGAAAGATGTTTGTCTTTTTCCAGGGGGAGAGAGGCTTGCCGGGCCAGACTGGTCCAGCAGGAAAGAGAGGCTCTGTTGGCGTGATGGGAATGCCTGGAAAACCAGGAGATCCTGGACCTAAAGGGCAACAAGTCAGCTCAGATTCTTTTCCCTAATAAGTTGAAATATTTTACATGACACGATTCATTTGCTGGATCACCACGCTCTTCTCTTCTGTTCCTCAGGGGGATGGTGGTGAACAGGGTTTTCCAGGGGTGTTGGGCTTATATGGACCGAAGGTGAGTTTCTGCGGAATCTTTTCATCACTCAGGTTTTAGATTTCTGTTTCCATTAATCAACCTTCAGATCAGGTTTTACTTATAGTTCAGAGAAAGGATTTGAAAATGATTTCCAGGTTTAACTTATCTTTGAGTACAAATTTGTTTCCAAAGTCGAAACATTAAAAACTGAGTGGAAATATGCGGGGTTATGTCATCTTTGGGAGGATAAGGCATTAAAGCTGTGAGGTATTACTGGAACCTGAATCGAAATAACTTCTGATCTGTCTTTAGACTATTTTACTTACAGCACTGTTGCAAAGTAGATCATATCCAGCTGAAGAAACGGAGTAGACTGTAAAAGTCTTTAATTCAAAACCTTCAGAGTAAAATTTAACATTTTAATGTGAAATAGATTATCTTTGTAACAGTCAGTATATTCTAACTCAGAGGCAGATGGTTGGAGCAATTACAGTAAAGTTACTGAAGGAAACTGAAAATGTAAAGGCTCTCTCTGTTGGAACGTTTAAGCATCTCGACCCCTGAAGGGATCCATGTTGATTTTAGTAATTTAAGAAGTTTTGTGAATTCAGCTTGATTTAGGTTTAGTTTTATTCTGGTATTATTATTGCAAATACCTAATCATTAAAGAGGAGGTGAATTATGCAAAATCAACTTTTTTATTTTTTTAGATTTATATCCAGTTATAATGTCGTCCCTGTTTGAGAAATCCTTGAATCTCCTGTGGGAGTCTTGTGTATCTGCCTAAACGCTTGCTAGTACAAAGCTCCGCCTATTTACACAAAGCTCCTCCCCCGAAGCATTGTTTGAAAACGTACTGAAGTGGGAGTGTCGGAATGGTAGGAGGTTCTCAAATCGATAGAGACCAATTTCAAGGTGCAAAATTAAACTTTTTTTGATATATGAAGTGTTTTCATAACAACTGGAGGTAACAGTTACTTGGTTGTGATAAAGAATTAAACTATGTGCCTGGAAAATACACAATAACCCCCCTCCACCCATCCCCTTAATAACAATCCCTTTAAATCTAAAATAACCCAACACATTATTTTGTTGAACTTTGATATCTGAGGCCCTAAAGGCAACCCATTTGTTTTCATAAGCACACAGTGTAATGATACAACACACTGCATTTTTATTTTAGTTTGAGGATGAAGTGAAAGAAACAGCATTTTAAAGAAAAAAAACCCTTCCAGCCAATCTGTATTCAACACAGATCACTGATTACTTAACATTTGTTTCAACTTTAACTTGCATATCGTTTGCTCTAAGATTGGTTAATGTGTTTCCAGGGCCCCCCAGGAGACACCGGCCCAGCAGGAATACAGGGACCAAGAGGACCACGAGGACTGATGGTAAAATGAAGATTAATAGCAGTTTGGCGACTCAGTAAATTATTTCAGCCAACGCTGGGGCATTGAACTCTCCCAAACTGCACACTTGGCGTGAAAAATAAGTGCGGCCTCATCAGATGCTTCATCATATGTGTCCTTAGTCACTAACATGTCTCTGCTTCTCAGGGTGTGAAAGGAGCTCTGGGCCCCGTCGGCATCATTGGGCCCAGCGGTCATCCTGTATGTACCTCATCTCTCATCCCATCTGCCAAGCTTTATGTGACTTCTCTCTGCTTTTTGGCAGAGACGGAGTGATGGTCTGTCTTCTTTCTTTCCATCAGGGACCCCAGGGTGACAAAGGAAGTTGGGGGGAGACGGTGCGTGGAGCTGTTTTGATGAATCCCTGTCTGTCTATACTGTGAGCACAGAATAGGATACTTAGTATGGAGACGGTGCACCACTCAGGCGCTCAGTTGCCTTCAGCGCCTTTCATTTCCTATTGTGTTGCGCTGTTTGTTGTTACACTCGCAGTGACACTTAGCTGCTGTGGAAATCATGTCAGTGTGATAAATGTTGGCTTCTTGCTCATCTCAGGCTTTTTAAAAGGTTTGTTGAATGCTCGTACACGGGCATAATTTACAGCCTCGCTCCTAAAACGCCCACATCAGGTCTGCTGTGTAAAAATTTAATTTGTGTTGAGTATGTGAGGAGGATGGTGCTCAGCTACTAATACATCAACTTTACATCATTGTCTGCAACTTTGAGTATGTTGTAGCCATTGTTGAGTTGACTGATGATTAGCTGTGTTGAAGATGTGCTGGACTTCCAGTGAATACTTTGAGTCTTTCAATTAAATTGGTTCAGAGGTAGAGGAGCTGTTTTGCTAACAGTCAAAAAAGGTTAAACGATACCATGTTCAACGTTTAGCATTTAAGGCACAAGGTGGAAAAGACACGTGTTTGCTAAGGTTGCTTTGCTGTGGCGGCCATCTTGAATAGTGTTGACTTCAAAAGTTAATCAGCTTGAGCACAAACACACACAGGAAAGTAGATACATATCAGGGCTATTCAACTAAATCGCACCGGGGTTACCTTGACCAGCGCGGGGTCCCGACATTCCCCAATCTTTGTGTGCGTGTGTGTGTGTGTGTGTGTGTGTGCGTGTGCGTGCGTGTGCGTGCGTGCAGCATCTAACAAAACAAGTATTATCTTTTACTTTTTACATTTATTTTATTGCATTGAAGCATCATTTTTTAATTTACAAATGATTCTTCTATATGACATTAAGTTAAAACATACAACAAACTTTAACTTTTTGGGGGTGGGGGGGATGGAAGTCACCTGCGGGCCAGAATTGGCCCTTGGTCCACCAGTTGAATAGCTCTGATATATATATTATTGCTCCACCTTTGCAGGCAACAACGCTGTGACTCAATTGTAAAATTGTTTGTACTTTACAAATAAAACATAATACAGCTGGTTTGCTCTAATTATTTAAATAATGAGTTTATACAGTATTTTGTTTTTCTCCTTCAGGGATTGCAAGGACCAAGAGTGAGTAATTATCCACACCTGCGTTATTATTCTTTGCAGAATATGGAAAGAATATATTTTATACTCCTACGTAAAACTTTAACTTTTTTTTAGGGATCTCCTGGACCTCAAGGACCACCTGGACCACCAGTAAGTACTTCGTTTTGTGTATTTTTCACAAGAAAAATACTATTTTTTTAACCAGATATTCAGTAATACTTGATCACACTGTTTATGTGTTTTACAAAGGATATTTCTATCAATAACTATAGATTGAAATTAGGTTGCTGCATATAATTACAATTAAAGAAAGTGTTTAGGTATACAAAGCCATATATACAGTTTTCATTTTTAATACTTTAATAATGTGTCAGGAGTCTTTTGTCAGCAATGACTGCCTGAGGCCTGAAACCACTTGTGATTGGTGCTGCTGCTCAAACTGTAACATTTTCATTTTACATCAATTCAAAAGGCTTTGACACAAAGAAATTTATTAACGTTGACATCTGTTTTGATCAAACAAGTCACTCAGTAAATACTTTAACTCCACAGTTGTTTGCTGCATTTGACCAACACTTATCAGACCTGAGTGTGGAATAATGTTCTCAGCCTGCCGACTTCTTTAAAAATGCTCAACCAACAATCATGTTGATGTTGTTTTCATAGTGGATCTGCAGAAACCACTCAAAACATATCTTTAAAAAAGGGTTTTAATGTCAATTTTAATTTAAAAAATGGTATACTGTGAATAAAAGAAAAACAATTTGAGGAATAAAAACTGTGAGCAGATTGTGTTATTTAAGCGATAATCTTTATTGTTGGACCTGCTGTTTTTCTGCTGTAATATAATGAAATCACTTACAGCTGACGGCTCTTCTTTGCTGCGTTTGATATGATTAATTTCTTGTGCATTCATGGCTCATTTCCTGTGCGTTCATTAATGTGTTTCAGCTTATCTGCATATTTAGTGAGAACGGAACACCACAGCCAGCACTCTAGATTAGGATTTGCAGAATTGCTCATGAACACACACACACAGCTGTGTCCAGCTATCTATATGGGGACATTTCATTGATTTTCATTAATTTCCACAGGCTTACCCTGACTCCTTACGCTAACACTAACCTCACAGGTACATACCTGACCCTAATCTAACCCCCATCCCAGCAATGGCATTTTCCCAAATGGGGACTAGGCTTAGGTCCTCATAAGTACCAGCTGGTCCCCACAAGTAGGTGTAGTCTTAAAATGGTCCCCATGTAATAGGAAATACCCACACACAAACACACACTGACTTCTGCTACAGAAATATGAGCCTTTATCAATGTCCTTTTCTATTGTTTTCAAGGGTCTTCCCAGTTCTGCTTTGCTACTGGTGAGTAATCTTCTCCAGACCTTCTAATTTGATGCTTTTTAATGTGACCCGGTACAAACTGAAGCTTCTTCTGCTGGCAGAAAAATGAAGGTCTTGGTGCTGCTTTTGAAATCCTCCTCGATTCACATTCTACTCTAAAACAAGAGGTCAGTTTTAAGGAAAACCAAAAGCAATAACTTATTTAATTTTATAAACTGAAAGACAAGCTTTCTGTGGCACAGAAATATTCTGTGTAACAACGATGTGTTCAAAAGTTAAACCATTGTGTAATATCCATGCTCATGACAGAATTTTCCGAGCATGGACCTGCCCATGTTAGACCAGGGCACAGAGGTCCTAAAGACCCTCCAGCATCTCAGCACGCTTGTCCAAAGTCTGAGGAACCCGCTGGGAACCCGAGACAATCCTGCTCGAATCTGCAGAGACCTGTACAACTGTGAGCAGCGAATGCACGACGGTGAGTCCTTTTGACCGGGTTTGTTGTTTCTGTGCTCGTGTTTTGTCTGAGTGAGTCTGATTTTTCTTCCTTTTCTGGCAGGTTCCTACTGGATCGATCCAAACCTTGGCTGCAGCGCTGACAGAATCGAGGTGGTGTGCAACTTCACTGCTGGAGGACAGACTTGCCTTAAACCGATCACAGTTTCCAAGGTTGGGTTTTCCTTTTTATACCAATATAACGCAAACTAAACAAGAATACTGGTGGATAAAGAAATTCAAATTTGTATGCATCCTTAAGGAAAAATGCTTTGATTTCTGGGGTGTTCAAGTGCAAATAAGTGCATATCTGTTCATTTTCTTGCTTTATAAAAGGCTTTTAGGACCATTTGAATGGAACATCATAGTGGTGAATTTTCAAAGCGTTGCATTAGATTTTTAGACTTGGCCATTAACAAAAGCATGAACCTTTGGCAAGTAAACCACTGGAATTTTAATCAATTCCTCATCCACTGGATATATGTTTCATCCTCAAGATAGTGCAATAAAACACCACGTTGCACACAGTAAGTAAAAATGAAGCCTGACCTGTTTTCATTATTCACTCTGCATAAAATGCACGGGGAATAATGAAAATTGACAGTCCCATTTAAGGCAGAATCTGTGACCCAGATGTTACCCATTCAAATTTATAGCACTATTAAAGCCTGTTATTGCCGTCCAAAGTGACTGGGCTCCAGATTGCATTTTGCAAAGATGACCTCTTTATTAAATGTTTTTAAATCAAGAGTATTTTTAGTAACGCTGAACAGCAATCAACTTTTTATAGTTTGACTCAATGTTAATCCTCCTGGTCTTTAGTTGGAGATGGGAGTGGGTCGCATCCAGATGAACTTTATCCACCTGTTGAGCACGGAGGCCGTGCAGCACATCATTATTCACTGTCTGAACACGACCGTGTGGGCAGCAGGACCCTCGGAGAGACCCTCATCCAAGGCTGTGAGCTTCAAGGCCTGGTCAGGGGAGAGGATTCAGCCAGGAGACCTGCTGGAGCCTCTTGTGCCCACGGACGACTGCTGGGTAAAATCGTTTTTTACTTACGCTTTTATTTTTTTACAACTACAAGATAGGAATGACTATTTTCAGCTTCCTTAGATGCAGCAACTTTTTTATTCTCCTCATGTAATAATCTGTGTATAAGTGAGAAAATACACCCAGAAAAATACAGTAATGTTGAGTTTAGGTTTGAAGTTTGGATTTGAGACAGAGGCCATTTCTCAATTTATTAGCACATTTTGATATTTTTACTTTTTATGCGTTTGCATTTCATTTCCAAACACAGTTTTAGCTAAAAATCAAACATTTGAACAACAAAATCTCTCTCGGGGTAAAGATACTCATTTCTTGTTTGCAGAGTTGATGTTTAGACATGAAACTTTTGGCACGTTTGCAGCGCAGTCACCTTTATTACACTGTGACTATTCTGATAAAGGAGTTGGCAGCAGAATTGTCTTTTGCAGTCACAAAACCAAAAAAGGTAAAAAAAAAAAAAAAAAAGTGTTAGATTTTAATTATTTTACAAAACAGTTTTCATTTTAGCTTTTAACTGCCAAAAATATTTAAATGATTTTGGTTTTAATAATGAAGTGAGGAATATTTTTGAGTTTTTTTTGTTGACTTGAAGATACAACTTTAAAAAAAGTTGAAGACCAATTAGTAAAGTTTACGTTATTTAGAGTTTTTGTTTTTAAAGCTACTGGTTGTGAAGTATGAAATAAACATAAAGATTATCCTGAACTATATCAAACGTAGCCTGCAGCCCCACGCTTTGCTTTGTATGGGGGGGGGGGTCTGGACTCTCAGCTATTGAGAAGCGATTTCTTGCTGGAGGAATGGACTCTGTTGAAGTTTAAAATGATTGGATCTGATTTACTAAATCATTAACGTTTGGCCGTTACGTATGTAAAGAACAGTAGTTTAATTAAGAGTTTACTTCAGTGGTGACTAAAGGTCCATCTTCAACAAACACATGCTCGAGATATCTGGTCACAGATTCTGATTACATTTTTTTATTTAAAAGAAACAATCTTAGTATTGCGCATGTTATGTTTATGTCATGATTTTTTTATCCTGAACAGAAAGATTTCTCTAGAGAAAAAAAGAAATAAAAAAGATTCTTAATTTTGTGTCATTTTCAGATCAAAGATGGACGCTGGCATCAGACACACTTCATCTTCCAAAGCCAGGACCCAAACTTGCTTCCTATAGTGGATGTGCAGGACCTGCCGACCACAGAACCCGGTGCACGCTTTCACCTGGAGGTCAGACCTGTGTGCTTCTTGTGAGGACCCCGCCGCGGGGCCCAAAATACTCCTTAAAGGAGTGACAGCCTTGAAGTTTTGTTCTTGGGAGACTGATGCTTCAACCTGATGAAATATGCTCGGACTGCAAAGACAGGAGAAGCACCAGATAAAAAAAAAAGAAGCTCATTGAAATAGCAGAGAAAACTTCTGGCTCTTGTCAGCCGATAAAAAACAATAACGAGCTCCTTTTTCAAAGACTTTGGTGATCTGAGACCTGACTGACTCCTGTGGAAGAAAGTATTACGAACATATTCTACTTTCATCTTTGACCATGTTGTATCATATTTTTCTTTACGGTCTCATACATAGTTTTGAAAAAATACTAAATTTAGATCTGTACAGAAATCTAAAATATAAAACCGGAACATCTGCAAATTTAACAACACATTTTAGTGTTTTGCAGCATTATTTATACATGAACTGTATATTGTGGTATAAAGTGCAATGGGTGTGATTTTACAGTATTAAAGTCTTAGCACTCCTTCAGGTACGGAGTGTGCCTCAAACGGAAGACTCCAGGTAACTGTGGTGCTGTTTGTGCAGAAATGTTCACACGATTGTTAGAGTGAACCTGAAAGCCAAGATTCCCACAGTCTGTCGAGCCGCTACCTCGTTCTGCACCTCTAATCCGACGGCAAACAAAAAGCTGTGACCTGATCTAATCTGGGACGACACGGAGGCGACACCTGGTGCTGCGACGGCTGATAACCTCCTGTCAGCTCGCTTCAAACATCTCTGTGCTTTAAAAAAAGGGAAGAATGTCAAATATTTACACATGGACCTGATCGTTATTTTTGTTATGCAAGATTCTGACACTATAAGTTAATTTTGTCTTGTCGAAGTGTAACTGTATAAATATGCAAACGTTTTGTATAAGCAGGTTTTATTTAAATATTTGAGTTCTGTTCAGCTCTTCACCTCAAAAAAACAGGGTGTTTTCAGTCCATCACTGCTCATTTAGAGCTTTAAATATGATTGGTCACACCAATCTGTAAACTCAGAGGATTTCAGATTATTATCATGTTACATAAGCTCACAGTGTTCGGTGTGTACAGATGTTTTTGGATGAATGATGACTCCACAGGTAACTCAATAAAAGTCTGAAACTTTGGTTTATAAGCAACTTCTACAGTCTTTAAAAAGGACATTAATGCCAACTCAGCATAGTTTTGCACAATTGAAAAAAAGACTTGTACACAGACTTAGTTTGGAATTGTTATATTAGATATTAGTTTAAAATAAGGTTCATCTCGGGCACATGGCATGGCGACCCCCATCGATGGGTAGAGTCACTCCGGTGATGAAACTGGCAGCATCAGAGGCCAAGAAGGCGATGCTGTGCGCCACCTCCTCCACCTCACCTGGCCGGCCCAGCGCGTGGGTCTGTTTGCACTTTTCTAGAAACTGAGGATGAAACGACAAAAAGGTTTTATGATCCTTGTATCTGTCCAGAAAGGAAGTAAAACAAAACAAAATAAAAAAAACTTATCTCACCTGACAGACTTGTCGGAGCCACAAATTGAAAGTAAACAAGCTAGTTTTTCATAACATAACCTGTGACTGTTCAACTATTTTTCTCAACATGTTAAAAACTCGAGCGACAACGCTGGGAGCCTCTGTGACTCAAGCGAGGACGTTTCAATACATCTTTGAGACCCCCCTCGCAAAAGCATTTTAAACACTAGATGTGCGGCAGGGCTGTATCACGATGTAAGCATTCCTCCACGTCGTTAGTTTGTATTTTTAAGCAGTTATGAGGCACCGTGGTGGATCATAAAACTGTTAGCTGATGCCACCAACTTGTTTACCTGGGCTGGGAGATGTTGAGTGGTTAAGCCTTTCCCTTGCCTACATCCCCCAGAATGCCATGCAGTTCTGAATCAGAGTTCAGTGAAATTATCAGCATTCTATCAGATGTATTTTCTGTTGATACTGATCCCATGTCAATTGCAATATTCATTCTTGATGTGCAACATTAATGGCTTTAATAAGCTTTGTCACAACCTCATTTAGACCAGGGGTCTGCAACCTGTGGCTCTGGGGCCACTTGCAGCTCTTTGAAGCTTTGGCCAAAACTTTAGTTTTTATACTCACAACAGAAAAGGCTAACTTTAAGAGTTTTCCTGCCAATTTGTTTGCATATATGTGATAAAAAGAGTGAAACATGTTGATCAGATCATGCTAGTAGCCTGTTAGCCACTTCAGTAATCTAACTTCCACCCATAAACCATGATCTTTCTCAAATCTATCATGGTAACTTTAAAAACCTTTAAAACTAAATAATAAGAATTAAAAAGGAATGTAAGCCTGCATAGTTCCGTTGTAGTTTTTATTGCGTTTGGTATAAACCAGAGGTGCTCAAAGTGGGGGCCCGCGGGCCAAATTTGACCCATCAAGCCATTTGATTTGGCCCACCACTTTTCACCTGTATTCTACTTTCACTCATGGCACTGACTTTATCTTTGAATTATATTATATTTAGATTAAACATGAAATACAAGTGACTACAAGAAACATGTAGATTAAAGCACACATGTAGACCACAGATACTCATATTTGATCAATTTACAAAATGTCCCATGGGCCTTTGCTGCCTGAGCATATGTTTAACTTTCTCCACATGCATGGGCTAAAAAATAAAACAAACAAAAAACAATGTTTGCCGCACTAGCTGCTAGCTTAATCATAAAAACGGGACTTTCTGAAGCAGTATTTGTATTTTATGTAATATATTATGACTTTGGGTCGTAGCCCTCGGGTAGATTTTTATTTCGACCTCTTGAGGAAAAAGTTTGGGCACCCCTGGTATGAACTATAAACAGTTTTATATAGTTTTATATAGTCCATTTTTTTGTCTTAAAGTGTAATAATAATAATAATAATAATAATAATAATAATAATAATAAATGTTCAAATTTGCTACCTATTTTTAGCTTTATGTCACCCCAAATGGCCAGAAAGGCCCCCTATTCAATAAACTCAAAGTGGCCCACAGACCACCAGTTGATTGCAGCTTCTGACACACATTATTAGTGAGACAAGGAGAAGAAGTGGCTCTTTGGATTGTAAAGGTTGCAGACTCCTGATTTAGACAAAGCAGTGACAGAAATGGCCACAGTGTGGGTATGTGTATGTTGTAACAACACAATGTTTTAACGTCACTTCATGATACTGTGGTGTGTGTCTGTTCATGTGTCATCTATGACCCGGTCCATGTTCCATCACAAATTGTCGCTGCAGAACCTTTGTGAAGTAATCCAGTCAACACAAACAGGATTAGTTGCAGTGTGTTTAATGAAAAGCAGTGTGTGTATGAGAGGTGCTTTAGTTTCACATTCACACAACAGGCTTTCAGACAACACATCCAGACTTCAGCTTTATTACCTGAGCGTACTGATCGTCATCCAGACCTGCTCTCTTGTGGACTTCTGTGATGATCACACCGGGACTGAAGAGGACAAATTATTTTAAACAGAGAGAACAGATTACAGTGATTTTTCAAATCAGACAACAAAATGACAAGTTAAAAAAAAAAAAGTGGAATAACTTCAAAGTTTAACACACCAGACAGCGTTCACTCGGACTTGTTTGGATGCCAGTTCTGCAATAAAAGGAATCATTTTAAGTTTCCGTTTATTGTAAACTTTCACGACTAAAAGAGTTGACTCACCAAGTGCTACGCAGCGTGTAAACTGATCAATGGCAGACTTGGACATGCAGTAAGCCAACACACCAGGAAACTACAGAGAGGAAAAAAGTCATTTACAGTATTATATTCAATACAAAATACTGTACAGTAGTGCTCAGAGTGTTCAGATGCAAAATACTGACTGATCTCTGTCCGTTCACACTGGATACATTAACAATGGAGCCTTTAGTTTTGATCAGGTGGGGCACGCAGAGTTGAGTCAGGTGGTAAACAGATCTGAAAATAAAATGTATGGAAAAGAAGTTTCTTAAAATAAAATTCACCAGAAAAAAATAGAAAAGATATAATGTTCTGTTAAAACTTCTAGTGGCTCTTTAATCTCCAAACAATTCTACAATAAGTGCAACAGCAGTGAAATCCCACCTGTGTGCAAACATTCACACATTTTGATTTGGTAGCTGCTGAGTGGCAACGGTACAATCACTGTTCAGGATAAATGAAGGTGTTGTGATCTGATGTGGCAAACCAAAACATTTTTATTTCTTTTTATTTTCATTTTGTTTCAGCGTTCACCCTCATCTACCACACAAACTGACTTGATCTTCTAGCACACGTGATAGATGTGCTGGTCAACGCTGCACTGGGTGATCTGACCTGGAAAATTGTGACTGCACATGTAAAGGACACTGTGTCCTTTAAAGCTAATCTCTATACATTAGATCCACGTTCGATCACTCCCACCCACTGATGCAGGTCTCAGTAGGTCTGTGTTTATAAATGCTTCATTTAATTATTTATTATTATAATATACAGTTAGAACTGTTAGAACATATGTTAACAGTTAGTAAATGTAAAAATACAACAAGAACAAACACAAATCGAGGAATAAATGCAATTTGGATTTTAGTGGAATAATTACAAAACTTCATTTTGTGAGTATTTATGTATGGATGTGAAATCCTTTTTGTTCTTTTCACTCAAACGCTGCAACTTCAGACAAACACTTCACTGGATTTATAGAAGATAAAATGCATGTACCTTTTTTTTTTAATAGTTCTGCTTTTTGTTTCGCAACAGAACCAGGGGCAGAACTAGGCTTCTTCGCAGGGGGGTGGCCAAGGTGTGTTTTTTAGGGAGGGCACATAAAAATAAGGAAAAGCGCACTGGATTTCAAAAATTCCAGATGGATGGCACACCTAATTCAAAATGGCTTTTTTTACTCTGTTTTAAAAAGTATCGAGCTAAAACTTTGTGAGATCATAGCAAAGAATGATCCAAACATCATGCTAAATGTTAGTCACAACTTATCATTCACCCATTTTTAGACACACAAAGCTGAAGATTAGTGTCGAAAAACAAAAATCTTTACAAAATGCTGAATGCCAATCATAAATTCAAGATGGCCACCACAGCTAAATTTAAAAGGCTATAATTCAGCCATTTTAAAACTTATTGTGATGGAATTTGTTTTGAAGTAGCCAAGAATAAAAATAAAAAAAAAACAACAACAATGTAGGAGTTGCGCCCACATAGGAAAAAAACTAGCAAGAGAAAACCTTTGACCATATTAGTTCATAAGCTGCCTTCCAAAGGATGCCAAAATAAATAAATAAAGCTAAGAATGATTACATGTCATTTGTCAATTATTTGAGGGTGGCACCTGGGGTGACCAATCAGGTGTCAGAGGTGACACTTGCCACTCTTCTGGCTCCGCCCCTGAGCAGAACAGATTAATTTCTAAAACATATTTATGCAATATTTCTCTTGGAAACACAAGCTGTTCTTCAGCCAATCAACACCCAGAGTGGAAAACAAATGTTAAAAAAACTTCCAACTCTTCCATCAGCTGCTCTCACTAGTTTAAAAAGTCTTACCTGACATTGACGTTCATCACCTTGTCGTACTGAGCCAAGTCTTCGGTCTCGATGCTGCCCATTGCCAGGATGCCCGCGCTGTTAACCAAAACATCCAGCTGGCCAAATCGGGTGATAGTTTGCTCCACTGTTTTCCTCACTGTCTCTTCATCAGTCAGGTCTCCAGGAACGAGCAAGGGCTGCGCAAAATTACAGCCGGGTCAATTCGGCTTTAAGTAGACTTTTTAATCACCTGTTGAATGTGAAGGTTGAGTGATTTTGTCGTTTTGTGTGCTCAAGTCAACTTCAGTCAAGATGGCTGTCACAGCTAATTAACAACTCAATCAGTCCTACAACTATTGACTTAAGATTGATTTTAGTAGTGGCTGAGACTAACTAACCCCCAACACATATTCAGAGCGGTAACAGATTGTACAAGATGTTTTTGCCATAAACGAGCAATTCAGTAGTATGTCCAAAATTAAATGCAAAAGTAATGCTCATTTCAAAATCGTACTGTATTTGCATATAAACCAACATTATTGATATATAAACAGAATTTAAGCATGCTAAAATATGTCGCATTTTCTATAATTACATTTGCAAATAGTTTTCTTTGTTTTGTTCACTTTTTGGCATCTTGTCACTTTATTTACATTATCGAATTATTTATATTTCTGTACCTCTGCAGCTCCACAGTCGGCGCACTGCTTGGCTACTTTTTTCAGGTTTTCCACGTCTCGGCCGTTCAGAGCCAACAGAGCCCCGAGTTTAGCGAACATGAGGCTCGTTCCTGCGCCGATACCCGAACTGGCTCCTGTTATCAGGGCCACTTTCCCCTTCAGGGAGGACACCTGGGAAAACAACGTTGGATCATACCACCAATGTTATCTAACAACACTAAACGAGATACTAAAAGAATGTTCATGCAAAATAACCATCATCATTAGGCGGACTGAAACACGTAAACTTACTTTAAATGTCTCGTCCGAAGCCATTCCTATTTGAGTTTGGCGAGCATAGATATATAGAATTATATATCATATAGTACCTATAGTACTTCTATACTGGCGAGTCCCAATCCAGCACTTTCCGTCTACTACAAATGACGTAATTAGACGCGACGGCGACATGTTTGTTGTTTATAGGGGCTTTAGGTGAACAAATAAAAAACAGCGTATCTAAATGCAATCTTAGCTAAATAGATGAAATAGAGTGAAAAAATCCCCTCATATAACAACCTCAAAGCTTCTGACTTTAAAACATACATTGCTTCTTATGAAAAACAGTCTCAAATAATCAGAAACTTGGAAGAATAACTATTTTAAAAATATTTAAGGTCTCATAACCAGACCCTTGTGATAAACAGTTTATTTTTATTTCACTTCTATTTACTTGTAATAGGTTCTTTATATAGTATATTTTTGTATATTTGTTAAAGATGAAATAAAGTTGAGAGGAAAAAAATACAGCAAAATAATTAATTCAACACGGATTTATATTACAAAAGTTTATTTATTAGAAATTACTGAAAATGTATTTACCAGCATATTTATGAGAAGAAAAAAAAACAGTTCTTTAAAATGTCAAACATGTTTCATTTTTGGATTCAGTTGTAAATACATCTAGAGGAATACATTTGTTTTAAAGTTTCTGTCATATCACTGTGGGTTTAAAAGGAGCAGATAGCTAAAAACCGGAGAAAGCACGACCCTGAATGTTTTATCAAGTTTCAAAAGTTTGCTTCTACTTCACAGACAGTGACTTCCTTTTTTTCCTCTAACTCAACACTCTGCAGCTTTACAAATCAGTTTGTCTCTACTAAAAACTTTTGGTAGTTTTCTGTCCAGTTTCTTCCTTTTTTGACAAGTGATCCATTTCAACATAAGCAAGGCACCATGGCCTTTTGGAAATAACCGGTTCTATGTCTGAATTTTGGAGAAAATTAAAACCAGCTATCCAGCAAAAGGATTAGCATGAATGGTCACGTCTTTTATCCGGTTGTCGGTCAGTGGTCGGAATGTCTTCTCATTCACAGGCAGCTTCTCCAGCTCATCCAGTGTTTCCAAGCCATCAATAATCCTGTGGGACAAAAAGAGAGGGGATAAAACAAAGTGAGACTAAAAGGCAAATTTTCATAGTCATGAAAATAAAAAAACCTCCTTGAATGAGGTGTGTCCAAACTTTTGGTCTGTACTGTGTATATATATATATACACATACATACATACATACATACATACATACATACATACATACATACATACATACATACATACATACATACA
>JARVJO010000394.1:3375445-3387330 GCA_031762555.1 Cynodonichthys magdalenae | reverse complement strand
ACATACATACATACATACATACATACATACATACATACATACATACATACATACATACATACATACATACACACAGTTTTTTGTCATACACAAGTCACATACTTTCCAAACACTGTGTACTTCATGTCCAGATGGGGTTGTTTGGCATATGTGAAGAAAAACTGGGAGCCATTTGTGTTCGGGCCATTATTTGCCATTGAGACCACTCCTCTTACATTATGCTGAAAAAGGAAAACACATTTTAAAGGATGATATAAACTATAATTCCTGAAAACACACACACGTTTTAAGTAGAGCTTCAAATTTCATTTTACTCACCTTTAGGTGCTCACTAAACTCATCTTCAAATTTACGGCCCCATATACTTGTTCCCCCTTTCCCGGTGCCTACATGTTTTTATGAAAATTATTTTAAAAAGTGAAAAACAAACACACAAACAAAACAGTGAATATCCCCATTTCAACCGTTCTTTGTTTGATGCATAAATACTCATCCCATACCAGTAGGGTCACCAGTCTGAACCATGAAGCCTTTTATATTTCGGTGGAAAAGGCAACCATTATAGAACCCACTGGCACACAAAGCAAGGAAGTTCTGCAAAGTGAAACCAAAATAACATTAGTAATAAACACTTCTCAAAGAAATAGCTCATTTATGTGTATGTGTTTACATCTAGCATGCTTCCAGATATTGCATTTATTTCTCGATGTCAATCTTGTTCAGCTGTGAATCTGTTAAAAGTCCAATCTAACGTGAAACTTACCTCACATGATTTCGGAGCGCGTTCACAGAATAACTCAATTTTAAAGTCTCCAAGATCCGTATGAAGGGTAACTGCCTAAAATGAGCACAAAAACAAAGCCTTACAACATTTTATTTGTAAGGTCCTATAGTCATGATTTTCCTTCGCTGAACTAGCAAACAAATCAAATGACGTTACATCCGCGTAGTTATCTGGTTCATAACTAAATTAATCTCGATTTAGAAAAAACGTCAATTCAATATGTATGAAACTGTTCTATTGTTTATTTTTCCCTATCCTAATGAAATTTGTACAAAAAAAATATTACCATTTCAAATGTTGCCTCTGAGATCAAGTGCGTACAACAAATATGTCCGGCTACAATTAGAACCCATCGTTAAATGGTTCCGCTGATTTTATGTCCTCGGTATTAGATTGACTTTTAGGTAAGTACAGCATAAGCTGTGTATAACCATTAAATATATCAGATTGTTATGTAACCATTTGCATATGTATTGGATGTGCTTACTAATATAAAATGCGAATAGAGAATAAGCAAAAAAATAATGAATATCTAGCTTTTATTTCATTCCAATCACTAAGAAATTGATTTTTCAAACTGACCTAACTTATTTAAAATTAGTTGCAAACTACCATGTGAAAACAGGAGGACTATGACAAAAATCACATTAAAACATTTTATGCATCTGTGTTTTTTTTATTATTTATGCTTTTTTTATCATGTATGTGGATACTCCTTGACATTGTGATTTTCTTCTCAGGGTCATAAATAATGTATCTATCTTAGCAGGCGAGTGGTGTGTTGACAAAAACACAAGCACAACAAAAACAAATTCAACCAACCAAGTATATTTTATTGTTTCTGATGGATGATTCACAAGACAGAATGTAATAAAAGTTCAAACAGAGTACATAAACATTGTTGCACAGTTCATGTAAGTAGTATTGCTATGCTTTGACTTTTTTTATTATTGAACCTTAAAAAAAAAAAAAAAAAAAAATTAACACAACCAAATGGGCCTATCCTTGTGAACTGGTTGAAGAACACCAATAATGACTTTGTACCCAGACCTGATTTAAATGATCAAACATTGAAGGTAGTGGTGAGAAAGTATCATCAAGCAAACAAACTGTATACACACTTAACCTGTGTGACTCCAAATAACACACATATGATAGCTTAATTATTACATAATGACCTATGAATACAGAAGTAACATCATGTTTGCTTTTTTTTTCTGAAGAAAAACAAAAAAACAAAACAAAACAAAAAAAACAAACATTTGTTTCAAACCAGCAGTATAGGAATAGTATAGAAATACACAAAATGTCATTTCAGTGGTTTCAATTAATACAAATACTATGTATAATAATAATAAAAAAAATAGGCAACCGTGAAAAGACAAAAAATGGACATTAGCTGGTTTCCTGAGAGATTTAGCTGTACTATAAAACTTATAGTTTTCACAATTGAAATAAAAGTTGAATATTAAGAAGAAAAATGTGGGCACATTTAATATATTAATAGAAAACCTGGCCTACATACACACATCACTTCACTTGAAATCTAAGCAACCTTTTAGTAAAAAAAAAAAAATCTTGAAATTAGATTTTTGCTGATTGTCTATGTATAAGACATCTATCTCTAACATGCTGAGTTGTTGAAAATGATGGAAAAAGGATGCAAATTTAAGAATTAAAAATACTACTTATAGAATGCCACTTTAATGTTACAGCTGGCAGTGCTCAAACGCCAGGACAAAAAAAAAATACACAATTACATGGTGTATACATAAAATGCAGACCACTGCTGCATTTGCACAACGTAACTTGAAGGAAAGGTGCTGTAGTGCAAAAGCTTCCTCCAGGACCAAAAAATCTATATCATCTACTTTTCTTCAAATTCTTAATTTGCTGGTAGTAAAATGTTTTGTGACAAAAGGAATGCTGATGCACATTAGAAAATTATAACACTACGAGCCTTCACAGAGTTTAAATGAAGGCAATGTTGCACAGTAGAATTTCTATAGGTTTCAGCCTAGTTATAATACTGTGTATTGCTACTGTCCAGGTGTTAACACTTGGAATTACAAAATATATATATATATATATATTTTTAAAGGTAAAGAACCAAAAAGTGCTGCTAAAATGTGTGCAACAATTTTATCATTGTGCCAAAACCCTTGCAAATAAAAGTTACCTTCAAGCACAAACAAACAGTCAACAGTTCCTATAACAATGAACACGCTTTAAACAGAAAATTATCAACATTAAAATAAACATTTGTAAGACTTTAGGTTGCAGATGCATCCAAAAACTCATTGTAAGGAAGGAAATATATTACTTTCTGATTTTAAATTTAGGAAACAAAACTCTGAAGTACTAATACACCCTGAATCTTGTTACCAAGGAAAAAAAATCCAAATAAGTATGAATATCTTTATCCAACAAACACTTTGACGATTTTTGTAAATTTAAAACTTATAGCTTATTTGTAAAAATGAAATGAGCACAACTAGAGTCATAAGGTGAACATACAAAAATAAAAATAAATAAAAACATGCCTTTGGAATATGAATTATTTTACTAGTGTAAAGTAAATACTGATATCAGGTTTGATTACCTATAAAATGTTCACTGGAAGTTAGGAGACAAACAGAGGAAATATTGCTGTTCCTCAAACACACAATTTGCAGTGAAATAAGGTCGTCAATCTATTTTCTCTGCCAAACTTGCCTCAAAGTTGAAAATCACACATTTACACATGTTTTAATGCTGCCAAAATTCAACTTCATCATACACAACACCTGCATTTGTAAACTCAGTAGCCTTTTTCTTTTAACTTTGCTCTGCCAACATACAAAAATAAAAATGCAATAACCTCAAAATCTGCAATGTTCCTTGAAATCACCTATAATTTACCAATTTTTTGTGTATGTTTAACAATGTAAATACAAAATTATCTTAAGAGGCTTAACAATTTACAACAAATAAATTGAATTGGCATTTTAACTGTTCAACCGTCTGGACAAAATTGGTTATTTAAACGTTTAACCAACAGAAGGCTTGATTTTTGCTTTAGTGTAAAATGGTCAACTTGTAGTCATCTTTAAAACGTGGGCCTTTAATATATTTTCTACACTACAGAAGAGAAGCTTTAATGTAAACAAATGATTCTGATCATAATGGCACTGGCCTGAAACACTTTGTTAAAATGGTCAAAATGCAACCATCAGCTGCCAGAGTTAGCACTTTGGTTTCATTAAACTGGTCCTGGTTTTTGATGCCCAACCTTACCTTACTGTCAGTCCTTAGAAGCAAGAACATGTGCTACTTCTGTGCATCTTCAAGACATGAGCTTTGTTTCCTGTTTACAGCCCAAACTGCTTGGTGTATGTGTTTATATATTCTTTTTTTTTTAAATCACAAACCTGTTCAAGTCTGTTCTTTGTCAGCTTTCCACAAATGTTCCTTGGCCTCAGTGGGCAGTGAGTTGAACAGGTCTTCCTCCACTACAAGACCAGATCTCTTCAGCTGTCTGCACTCTCCCAGCTCCACAGGCAGGCACTCCAGACGGTTTCCTCTTAGCTCGAGCTGTGCCAAAGATGTCAGCTCTCCAAAACGCGATGGCAGAGACTGAAGGCAGTTGTTGCCTAAGTTCAAAGTGCGAAGCTTCTTGCACTGGAACAGCTCATTCGGCAAGGTCTCAATCTTTATTTAAAAACCAGAAAAATGGAGGGAAAATATAATAAGCAATTGTTAAAGTTTATTACTAAAGTTTGACTATAAAAATGTAATAGATAAAAATCAGACATTGATATTGAAAAGCATTATTCAAATACTCACCCTGTTGGCTGTCACTGCCAAGTATTGCAAATTCTGGAGGAAGCCAATGTCTGTTGGTATATATGTTAGATTATTGTGGCTCAAGTCCAAAACACGCAGCTTGCGGCAATAAAACAACTGGCTGGGTATCTTCTCAATCTTGTTCCTGTTTAGATGCAGCTTTTCTAGGTTGATCAGGGTGCCAATCTGAATAGGAATGTAGGCAATCTGGTTGTACCAGAGCTTCAGACAGACCAGCCGATGAAGGTGCTGGAAGCTGATGATCTCCTCAATGGTCTTCAGGTTGTTGTCCTTCAGATCGATCTCCTGCAGGTTGTGCAAACTGAAGATTGAGTGTGGTATGCGTTCCAGGTCACAGCGAATAAGCTCAAGTTCTGTGAGGTTTACCATTTTCTTCAGGCTGTTGAGCACCATCAGCTTGGTGCCTTCATTATTGATGGAAAGCTTCTGAAGGTGCATGCCCACATCGGTCACAACTTGAGGTAGCTTGGTGAGATTACTTTTCAGACGAAGAACTTTGAGCCTCTTGAGCTCTCGAAGCCCATCAATGACAATGTAACGGTTGTTTTCAGCACTGAGGTTCCCCGTCAGATGAAGCTCGCTAAGATTCTTCAAACTGTAGATCCATAAAGGGATTTCCTTGATGTCGGTGAACTTTATGTGCAGAGACTTCAAGTTCTCACGTAAAAAAGCCAAGGCTGGAGCTTCGATTTTGGCCGGGGTGTGATAAAGCCACACCTCACGCAGGTTGACCAGCTGGGCGATGATTGGCGGGATGGTAACGTCTGGGATGAGCTCCAGTTTGAGAACCTCCAACTCCATCAGATCAAACACTGTATCTGGAATGCCACTCAGCATGAAAAGGTGCAACTCCAACTTCTCCTGAGAATTCTTGGTTATCCGCTGCCTGAGCTTGTCTAGTGTCCACTCATTGTTGAGGTTGAGCTGCCGCAGCTTATTCTCACTAACTTCTGACAGGAACACAGCGAAGCGTTTAGAGTACAGAGGGTCATACTGATCGATCATGTGCAACATAAATGCAAAGTCATTCTTCACGTCCGGTATGTCACTGTAGCTGCTCTCTTCTCGAATGGATTCAAATGAGTACTTCTTCAGGGAGCGCCGCAGCATCCAGCAAAGTGTGTACATGCAGATCAAACCATAGACCACAACCAAGCTAATGTAGAAACAGGCTAAGATTTTAAAAAGTGTAGCGAGAGGATGAGCACAACGATAAACACTATAACCAGTCAAGCTTTTTATATTTACAGAACAGTCCACACTGAATTCAATATTCTGCACATAATAGCCCGTGTAGCAGATTATGAAAATAAATTTGAACACTTTGATAATTGTCTGACGGATGTACAGTCTGTATACAATATCTCCTTCTTCCACGTGAATACGGAACTTCTTCACTTTTTCAAACAGTGCTTTTGCCTGTTCGCCTTCTTTCTTATCCAAAACACCGGTTTCTGTTCTGTCAACAATGCCCTGCTCAAAGCGTGTTTTTGTCCTTTGAAGCATTGGAACACTTGCTTCAAGATCCTCACTTATTACAGACGCCTTGTGATGGTCCATGGAGCCATTCATTTTCATTGGTTTGGGATCACTTTCTTCAACCACCGTCTCTGACAGAGCCCTGGTTGTCCATGGAGAGTCGAAGCATTTAAGCAAGATGGATACAAAGTGCTCTAGTTTGGAACTAGTGCGAGGAAATTTAAACCAAAAGTTGCTGCAAGCTAGAAAAATGAGGGTATGAAGTAATACCAGGTAGGGGAAATACTTGGCGAACCAGTGCAATCTATTTTCATAACACACTGCATCAACATAGTTGTACTGATGGCGGTCTAGATCATACTGGATCCCTTTAGGCTCCAAGAACAATGAAGTGGATGAGCTGGAACTAAAATTCTTCTTGCAGGTCTCATTGACGACCCACTTGCAGGGCAGGCAGATCATCTTGTCCTGGGTGATCTGAAGCGTCCCACCGAACACCGAAATCATCAACATGACAATGGAGATGTAGTCGGTGAACACATCCCACCATGGTTTTAGGATGCGGTACGCTGGCTGTGTGTCCACAAAGTACCGCAGCTCAGTGATGGGGATCATGACTTATCTGTGGAGGAAACAAATGAGTTGAGGATAATATGAAAATAATGTAGTACTAAAACACAACAAAAACTGCTTAAAAGAAAACAAAATTTATTTTAATTCCTATAAAACAATAAAATCTAAAAGTCTTACATTTGATAAATAATGATTAAAATGTAGGTTTGAAAAAAAAAAAAGATTTAATAAAAACTGTATCAAAGAAAATGTGTTTAAACTGATCTGGTAGGCTAGAATTTATTAAATCAAAATACTGTTAATTATTGTGTTCAAATTAAAATCATAAGGAACTTGGCATTTAAAATGTTGTGGACAAATGGCAAATAAGTTAATCACAATATATAAATATCAGTATGTTTGGATCTGATTGTTCATAAAAGATTTATGTGTAGAATTAATGGGTGTCCCCTCCCCCCTCAGTAAAAAGAGTCTAAATTTACTACTCTGCAGTGTCTTTATGCATTAGTACTATTGGTCCCACTGCTATCAGTACTAAACTGTTGCTGGTTTTCCATGCAACCCTAATTCAGAAACACAATATACAACACAATTGTTGCCACAATAAAAAGAAAAAGAAAACATTAGCGGTAGAAGCATAGTAGTTTGTTTACTACTTAATGATGCACCAATCAATTTGCTAATGATCAAAACTGAAAGGTTTAAGCTTGACTAACTGGTAGATCGGACAATCGAACACTCTAAAATCTTTTTTTTTAAGTTATCTCTCACTAAATGCACCACCACAGCTGAACAGCAATCAAACACACCACTACATACACAAGCCAAATGTTGAAGACACAAATGTAAAATTTAGCAAACAAATGATGAAAGGACTGTTTGGTCTCCTAATTGCAAAATGACTACTGTTGTACCATTAGTAAACCTTCAGTGCCTGAAGGTTTTAAGCTTTTAAATGGCAGAATTGAGGAGAAAAATATTTTTTTTTCCTGAATTTGGTTTTAATGCTGACAGTATCTAAAACCAACACAACAGGCAACACTTTCAAAGAATACTTGCCTGTTGCTACTTTAATTTGACAATTTACCTTGTGGTAATGATGTTGATACCAAATATTAACCAGATTCATCATTTTGTTCCTCATGGTCATTAAACGATTACCTGATTATGATTATTTCAACAAAGCCTCATTATTTTGTATTGCCACGCAAGTCATTATTGTTTGTTGTATAAAAATGTGAAATAATAAAAACTGTTTTTTTTTTTAAATTTCCATCTACTTTTACACATTTTGAGGTCACACTGGGACTCTCAGCAACATTCTCTTGTAACATCTCATCCACCTGCTATGGTTTAATGGCACCTGAGCAGAGAATCAGGGCCAACAAATGTTTTTCTGAAGGCGGCAACCATCTGATTGTAATTTAATGACCCTCCATTTATATAATATAATAATTCAAATGCTTACCTTAACACTGCAGGATTATTGCTGGCATATTATGAAATTAAACCAAATATAAATGGAAACAAAAAAGTTATTTGTAAAAACAGTTGCAGGCAAATATCCCACTAATGTCCCTTTTCCATGGTGCAATTTTCATTTATGATCCTTGGAATGCAAAAAATGCAGTTATTATTTTCATGCTCAAGGTTTCTATGTCAGGAAATGGTTTCTTATTGCGAAGTTTTTCTGTTAAAAAATACAATGATGATTATAGCTTACAATGAGATAAAAAATTATACAATTCTAAGAAATCACAAGCAGTTATTTCTAGATTAAATTTTATTTTTGCTTTGCTGGAACCAGACTTATTTCAGGTCAAGCTTTCTATCCATCCTTTAGTCTTTAATAGGAAAATAAAAAAAGTAGTGATTACATCATAACTGATAAACTTGTGAAATAAGCTTGCACAGCCCATCATGAAACTTTTAAATTCTCTCCCAGTGGAGATAAATTCCCTAAATGCACATTTTACGTGCACTTTAAATGATGGAAAGAAACATGGGCAACTCAAAAATATAACTATACTGTCAAAACGCAACATATGCTTAAAAAAAAAATATATATATATAGATTTTAAACAAACAAGGAAATAGTTTTACTTACATAATTGCCATTTATAAACAGGGAAAAAAGATCCACAGCCCTTTACGTCTGCTGTCCACGAGAGACAGATACAGACCTTCAACTCAACCTTTTGCAACTGCGACACACCTAACATGCAAGCTAAAGAAGTCTCTCTTCTAAAGATGATGTTCCGTTTTGGCTAGTTCAAACCAAACAACTAAAGCGCCAGAGGAGCTACCTTGTTCCCCTGCTCTCTATTCTTAGCCATTTCCTTTAATAATAACCAGAGTATTGTCTGTGAGGGCCTTGAGAAGCACCTCCCTTGACCTTCAGGAGGAGATCCTGTTTACCTTACGGATGCTTCTGTCTCCAACTACTGTCTCTCTGGAATACTCTGCCGTCACTTTTTGCACTCCCACTGCCCCCAAAACACACACACACATCAAGAAATCAAGAGCTAACATTCATCACAACTTGTACTTTGTTAGGAAACTGTAAAGTCAAGAAGTTGAGACGCCTATATAGTCTGATCTTCAGCCAAATAAAAAAAAATGACCCTGGCTTCAGTTCAGAGGAACTTATACACACCTAACACCATGTCCAGTGCAGCCGTCTGGATGGATAGATGAGATAGTAGCACCGGGTCCACACAGAAATTAAATAACCCACAGGAGATTGGAGGTGTTATCTGTGCTCCAGTGCATGATGATGGACCAGCCACTCTCTGTGTATCCAACACTTTTCATGGACCATTGCTTCTTTCATTGTCATGCAGTTTAACGGGAAATCTGAAAGACGAAAAGACATTTGGCGGATGAAAATGTGGTTCCTACTGTTCTATATATTATGTGTATAAAACATTTCTCAGTGAAACCCTGCAGACAAATGCACTACTTTACCACAATCAACTTTACGGATTATTAATTTAATTACTAAACTGTCTTGTAATAATGAATTGCAGACTGAACATTATGTATACGTTTGCAGCGACTATCCATCAAATCTCAATGATGATAATACTTCATGTTTTGTGATTATTTTGTCCAAGTAGCTACTCAACAGAAAGTTACAGCTAAGTGACTTTTTTTCTAGAAACCATTTGAAAACGAGCAGATTTACGAGAGAAGCTCTGTGGTATCTAACAGTAACAATAATTTAGAATCAAGTTAGCTTACTTGTTTTCACAGCAGAAACACAACCATCCTTTCTTTCTGGCAAACACCGCTAAACGGAGACTAGCTAAGAAGCTAACTCAGCTACATGTTGACTTGCTGCGGTCGGAAGTTCGCATCCTTAGCAAACGCTGCACTTCAGCGACACCGGTACATTTCTTACAAGCATAAAAATAGCTGCTAAATTCAAACTGTGAGCCGCATACAACTCGAACCCGAGTTTAACGTTTTTTACTAATAAAAATGTGTTTTCTGCAGCTAGTTAGCTGATGTTTTTTTCCCCCTTGCATCTTCCGAGACATTACGTCACTCAGCCGACGGGTGGTGCTGTGGCGTTTATTTCCAAACGTAGAAGAAGAACCTGTCTCGGCTGTCCGTGAAAACAAATGTCCATGTTTTGATTAAGACTATATTTCGTCTAGTTATTGACATCACAGCTACTCACAGAGAGTTGTTTTTTGTCCAGGTATGTTTCCAGTTTCCTCTCTGCGGATTAGATGTTTTCATCGAGCTGTACTAAACCCTCCCTGGCTGATGAAAAACCGACTGCCTGATCCAAAGGCTGTAACAGGACACTTACGATGTGTGTCAACTTGCTGCCACAAGAAGGACACTTGTCACAGTAATATAAACTTCAGAGGACTGGGGAAAGAACGAGGACTATTTCACTACAATAATAAAATATTTTCGCTGAGGAGCTGCAGCACAAGTGAAGTAAAGCTGAACTGCTGGAAATGTAAACAACTTCTTGTCAAAACGCCTTCATTCTTCTGCAGTTCATGTCAAACAATCCAGCCACCCGAGGAAAGGACGTCCTACTTCAAGATCATGGACTGGTTAGTGTCTTATAACTTTTAATATCAACTCAAGTCAGCCTTACAGCAGCATATTACATTTCCCCGTGTGTTTCCTTTTTACAGTGACTACACATTCACTCTGGACACCCAAAAGCTGCAGACAAGATACTTGCAGCTTCAGCGGTCTCTTCATCCTGACAACTTCGGCCAGAAATCTGTGGTAGGCAGGGGATGATGTAAGAGAAACAGATCAGCTGAGTGAAATAGTTCATGAGTCAGAGGAGGCTTAACTGTGGCACAGAAAATTGGTCCTGACCTGTTGTGACTTAAGGGTTTCTTGAGTCTGCATTTTTGTTTTCTAAGCAGAAATCCTAGTGGGTTTGCTCAGGGAATAAACCAGGGCAAACTAAAATAGACATTTTTCAGTAGTTGCAGAGTTAGTCTCCTAATAAGTTTGTTACTCTGTGCTGATTCAGCTGTAGTGTTGGTTCAAAACACTGAATTTGATGGTGGTTTTCTTACCTGACAGGGCCATCTCCTAAAAGCAATTAATTGCAATATTGGGAATTTGTGTTGATCATGCATAAATATTCACTTGAACAATTTAAAGAAAGGTGGGGGGGCTCATATTTTAAAGCAGTAGAAAGTAGTTTGGGTCTGTTTGTTAAAAGGGACACCATGCAAAATCCACTTTTTTAGATGTTAAACGCATTTGGTGGTGGGGCGGTGCCGGTGCATGGCAGCCCCGATTCTGTCAGTGTGTCCCAGGGTAGATGTGGCACCAAGCATATTTGAGTGTCATAAAAAGCGCTATTGAAGTTTGATTTGTTATGATTCATTTTAATGTTATTATTAATTTGTTGTTTATTTGGATTTTCTAGGAGTGCAGAAAAGCGAACATGCGTCTAACTTCAAATAGACGCAATGTGAAGAGAGCTTAACTTGAAATTATCTACAACACAGAACCACACTCCAAACTAACATAACTAATAGGGGTGGGAATCTTTTGCTATCTCACGATTCGATTTGATTCGATTCTAATTTTTGGGGCCAAGATTCGATTCAAAATCGATTTTTTTTTTACTCAATACTGATAATGTGAGCCCATTTGTCGTGTTCCCAAAGTGGTTCATCTTCATTTTGCAAACTTTGCACATAGTGAAGCT
>JARVJO010000394.1:3312149-3371411 GCA_031762555.1 Cynodonichthys magdalenae | reverse complement strand
ATCCATCGTGGCGACGGAGAACTTTAAGCCCCGTGGTTTTAGTTGCTGCGAAGTTAACACTGAATCCCGCCTGCAGCAGCTGTTTAGTTCAGTTGCCGCTGACCCCAATCACGTGACTAAATCATGCCCAAATATTCCGCGAATGAGGACTTACAGTATGCCTCTCTCCTTCACCCCTGTATTTGTTGTCTTTTCGAGACAGTGTGAATACTCGATAACATAAAAATGCATATCTTCAAAACAACATTCACGATAATATCGTCTGCGATATATATCGCCCACCTCTAGGTGACAGTATTGGTTTTAGTGATAACTTCACCTGCTTTGCCTGCTGCTGGTGGTGGTCAGTGCATGGCAGCCTCGCCTCTGTCAGTGTGCCCCAGGGCAGCTGTGGCTACAATGTAGCTTATCATCATCAGTGTGTGGATGTGTTTATGAATGGGTGAACGATTGTAGTGTGAAGTGGTTTGGAGTCCGTAGGGACTTGATAAAGCACTGTATAAGTTCAGACCATTTACAAACTGCGTTAAAGCACTCGACCATGGAATCTTCCACATGCAGTTTTTCCAATTTTAGTCAAGATTTATTCAAAAGTTTCCTCAACAGTGTCGTTCTCGTTCTCTCTCTGGCCATAAAGTGTGTTCAGTTTACAGTCTGTACACCTAAACATTTCACTTTCACTGTGTACAAGGCTGCATTTTTGAAGCTGTGTTAACAAACCGTTTGTCTTTGATTTTCTTAACACGGCGTATTTCAACTGAAGCAAAGAAGCTAGCGTGTTGTTTGGTTTCTAGGAATTAAGAGCACACAGCGCTCTGTATGTGCCTTGTCTTATTAACTCACGCAGCATCGCTCCTTGTCTCCTTCTCCCCTGCAGGGAAACTTGCAGACTTGACAGTGCAGATAGATGCTGCCCTTCATAAAGGTA
This sequence comes from Cynodonichthys magdalenae, assembly GCA_031762555.1. Classification (NCBI taxonomy): domain Eukaryota; kingdom Metazoa; phylum Chordata; class Actinopteri; order Cyprinodontiformes; family Rivulidae; genus Cynodonichthys; species Cynodonichthys magdalenae. The sequence continues at coordinate 3,370,483 of JARVJO010000394.1, read as the reverse complement.
TTATAATCAGATGTCTCACCGAAACACTGTGTATTCCACCCACTCTCTTCTTTTGTTTGTTTTGTAATCTATGCGGAACCTTTTTTTCTTAGTGAGTCATTGATTGAACTTTCTGTTGCACTCTTTTTTTCTTTTTTTTTTGTCTTGCAGAAGAGCTTCATGTTGCCAGAGCACTCCTCACCAAAATGAAATACTATGCAAACATTGAAGAAAAAGTAAAGGAAAAGCTTTCTGAGTTCATGTAATTTGTTTTCAATCATTTAATTTTAATAGTAACACCTTTTTAAAAAAGAATTGGAAAAAATCTTGGGATGGGATTAAGTCATTTTATTGTTCTCTGCATAAAATAAAGTTGTTTTTGATGTGTATTGAATCCAACCTAATTAAGCCTGTTTCTTCTCAAAATTTAAATTTTTAAATGAGAAAATGAATAGATGTGCAACTATAATTGTTTACATACATTATTTTCCTTAAATATCTCTAAATCACAAGCCTAGTCAAATCCACTTGTACCTGAAGCGTCATGACACAAGACAGAGATGTATAATTGGGTCTGATTTAAATGCTGCTCGGAGTGTTTGTGATTATCCTGCCCATCAGTTCAGTGTTTTGTCATGTGGGACACACGGGGCTCCGGCTCAGTTCCCTGGGTTACCTTTAGGTGGAGACATAGCACCTCCACAGTCATCCTGCAGAGGAGCACTTGTACAAACAGGATATGAGACCAGACCAGAGGGAGGTCCTTAATTGAGGTAGACAAGGTATTGAATTATTAATGGTGGCTTCATATGTAGCATTAATGCTATGATAATCAGGAGAACCCCACTGAATGAAGATTGCTCGATGAGCCAAACATCTGTGATCTCTACAGTTAAAAACTCAGAAACTGAAGAACATTTATCCTGTACATTAACGCCTGCAGCTCTCTGACAGATGCAACAAAATGTAAATTCCTCCACCCTCTCACTTATCTCATTTGACTTTTTTTCCCTGTTTAACACCACTGAGAGAAATGGTCATAATATTTAATTGCTTGCAAAATTAAAGCTTGGCACATATTGAAGATTTCTATTCAAGTGTATGAAAGAAAATATACTGAAATATGAAAGGAGTTACTTATCCTGACAGGTGAGTGTTAACTATTAGATCGCATGTGAGAAATGTTATTGGAGACATGTCACCCTAAACAATATTCTGTGGTTAGAGGTTTAATATTGACAGTATTTAACAGCTCACTGTAAAACACAAACTGACTGGAAGTTTATTAGGTCTTGGACAGCATGCTTCTGAGTGTGGTGTTTCTTTTTCTTACTATAAAAAACAAGCAGTCACCTTATTATACTTGGATAGACAGTAAATTAAATGGGGCTTCTCCCACCACAAGGAGACCAAAAGACCTATTTATTATTCATGTCGTAATCGGAAGGCATCTACGGTGGCTTTAAATTAATGGGAAAGTGTGATCGACCAACAGCGAGGACACTGCTGTCTCCCAGAACGCTTTGAAATTGAGTTTGAAAGGGACGAAATGGGGAAAAACTCACTACAGCCGAGCTGTGAAATTGACTTGGATAGGAAAGCTTGGCCAAGGAATGAGGGTACGTGTGTGACCACCTTGCAGCTTCTGGAATGAGTTAGGTCAACATCAGGCAGGCTAAACAAATTACAGCTGCTGTTGAAGTGTTGGTCGTTACGCCGAGCTGTAGATTCCATACTAGTTCTTTTGATTTTATTATTCGACTGCTTAATTTATTTGTTGTGATTTAATATTTTATACATGAAAAATAAATAATAAAGTTAGGAACCACTGGTATAGAGTGCATAATGGTGATGATGAAGGAAAACGTCATGTTTCCCAGAAAAAAACCCTTGGTTGATTCTTATATGAAAATAAAAAAGCTTTTCCACATTCAATGTCTTTTAATTCCTTTTTAAGCCTTTTTCTTTTGATTCAAGCAAGAAAAAAAGATGAATTAATAAATCAAAATAGGTTGAACGCCAACATCATCTGGAAAAATGAACCCAAGTTATGTTCATGTCTGAAAGAGTGAATTTCCCGCCTCCCTCCCAGAAGCAGTGGAGCTGTCATCATGGCCCGGGGCAGGACTCGCCTCCCTGCATGGTAACTGAGCAGGTGGGTCTGAGATGCAGGAATAAACTGAACTCGACGTGTTGACATGTTACAGTCAATGGAGCAAAAGCTCGCCACTTTCCATAGAACCTGCTTAGAGGTTTCACACATTACAGTTCAGGACTTCAACCGCATAAAGGACCGGCCTGGTGCTGGGTTTGTTTCATGAGACCAGGCTGCGAATAAAACTCGTGTCTTTTACATTCTAGTTTTAAAAAGAACGTTATTTTCAATATGTTCACTGTTAAAAATTCAATATTAGCTTTTAGCTTATATTTTGGCATAAATATTCATACTCTGTGTTCTGATGAAGTTACTATTAATAACTATTAGAACATCATTTCAAAGTTGTTTCTTTAATAGCTAAAATTTGTTGTTCTGAAACACTTTAAGACAGAGACAGATATGCATTATTTTATTACGTGATGCATCAAGTGGGATGTTACTCATGAATTTTTCCATCTGAGAATCATAAATGATAAGATCATGAAAACAAGAACAGAAGAGCCATGTTTCCAGGAGGGAGAGTAAAAGACGTCTTCAAAATATTTCCAAGAGAATTGCTACTATTACAATAACCGATTCTTGAATGCAACAATATTTTTTACAGCTTTCCTGCTGAAAACGATGCTTGCTTGCATCCATAACAGACAGAGCTTTTTAGAAGTTGAAATAAACTGCATCTCTTATGGGAGAAATAAACATTGGAGATAACAGCAGCTAATAAGGGCAAAGCTGTGTCATCACAAAAGTGATTTCCAGCCCGAGGACAGCAACTGCAGCATGTAACTCAGAAAAATGCTGCTGGTTTGCTCCTGAAACACATAACTGTCCACATGTGAGATGGCAGCATTCTGCTTGTGATGGTTTAAATTTCAAATGAGCAGCCATTGTTTCAGGTCCAGCATGCATCACATTCAGCATTTACCTTCTCTGAACCTGCAAAAAAATATATATATTTGAAACGTATTAGGCTGTAATTTCATTTAGTTTACTTTTAATGTTAAACTCTGCCTATGCAGCTATATGATGCTTTGTTGTTTTCTTCGTTCTGGAAGTATATTGACTTAATCAGTTCAGCGTTCCTCGTGGACTCTTAGATCTGAAGTTTCCTTTGAGAACTACTCCTTTTCAGCTGTCGCGGTTTGGAGTATTCAAAGGAAACTCAACACAGTGGGATAAAAATCCAGCTGTCAGCCGACGCACAAATGTAAATGCAAATGTAGTTTCTACGTATACCAGTACTATTTTCATGTGCACGGCAACCTGATGCTGGTTTTTGAGGTGAACAACAATGGTCCTTAAAGTGCTGCTGTGGTATCAAGTACACGAGAAATGTAATTTTTGTTAGAAAATAAAATGATGCTAGAGGCTTTTTTAAATGGATATTTTATTCACCAGCTAGCCCCACTTTCACATTTTTCATGCATCATCTACCTAATACCTGCAGGTTGAAAATGTTTAAGCTGTTGAAGGAATAATGTGGCAACAGCTAATTGACAAATTATAACATTGTATTTCATTTTCTATTGTCGTAAATACTCCTTTGAGACTGCCGACCCCTTTGTTTCTCCTAATGAATACGGTCTTGGAAACATCTAATTACTCTCTAGGCTGCACACGAGCAAAAAGCTGCCCTATCTTGCTACTCAGGGTCTTCAAATAGGAACAATACAGTTTTCTAAAATCCAGTAATTTATTAAAAAATATTTGTTGCAGTTTTATGACTGTTTTTTATGTTTTGAACTAAAAAAAAATAAAGGTCTTAAATTTTCTTTCTTTCAGTTTACTAATTTAAAATGACCAGAGAGTCATTTACAACACATACTTATGCACAGATTTAGTAAGGTGTCACATGAGATTGTTCAAAATGTTATTTTTATATTAGTTATTGCAACAAATACTTCAATGCAACTCTTTTTCTGACAGTGTTATATGTTTGAAATATTAGGCTTGATACTGATGGGTAGCAGAGTGTGCTCATGTTTCACTTTGATGTGTGGCTGTTTTATAGCTTTAACCAAGACTAAATGACCCTAAATTGTTGCCCACCCAGTCCTATAGCACACTAGTGTTGGAACTTGGAGAGCAATAGAATCTGGTCCCTAGCCACCAAAATCTGAGGCCAGACACTTTTTTGGGGGGGGATTAGCTGACTAAACATGTTACAGAGGAACTATATTTGTTATGGAGTGTTTTTAGTGCTTCAAGACAAAGAAGAGTGATTTTTGTGGCCAGGAAATCTCATAAAAGTAAGGATTATAACTTTGTTCTGGCTGCCATTTTGGATCGCTTTTGGTCAGAAAAAGAGGACAAATTCTACATTAAAAGTAAGTAAAAGACATTTATTTTTGCTGATGCTGCTGGCTTTATAAGCTGTGTGGATTGTAATGCTTTAAAATGTGTTGATTTTTTAGTTGTTTTTTTGTTGTTTTCCTTTTTTTTTTTGTCTGTTTGTTGGTGGGGGTTTGCTGTTCCCCAGGCTGTGATTCATTTTGCTGATTATTAAAAATGTTTTGTCATTTACTCATGCAGTGAGTAAATATAGATTATAGAATATGATTTTGAGGTTTTAACTTTCATTTGAGCCCTCAGTGAAGTCTCTGTGTTGAAGCCTTTAGTATTTGGAAATATTTGTCCAGTTCGGACATTTGCTGGAGACTTATCCAGGTATGATTGACATGCTGGATTATATTGTGTTTCAAATATACATTTTTGATGCTATTGCTACCAAATGTGAACTGGTAATAGTTGGAAATCTACATTTTAGCCCTTTTAAAAATTGCAAAATTGTGACGCGCACTATGTCTATGTAGCTCCGCCCTTTTTTGCTGATTAAATGGAAGTCAATGGAGCACTTGCTTCCTAATTTTCAGCCTTTAAAGACCTCTAAATTCTTAATAGGTGGTCCGATTTTAATCTAAATAGTTTTGGAATCTGTACATAGTGCCTTACATGTACAAAAAGGAAAAAACAGCTCTAAAATAAGTATGGAAATTTTATCAAAATCCCTATTTAATACCTCCTTCCCTTTATGTCCTGGAACACTTTAAAAAGCTTACAGAATTTTAAGGGTGAAAAAATCTTGCCTTTTAACTTCAATAATGAAATACAGTTACAAAAAATGATGACTGCTGAAGTTAAAAATTCAGATTGTTAGCTTTACATAGATAGGCTTGTAAATATACTCCGAAGGGTTCAAGAGCAATAAATAAATACATTTAATTAGCTTTTTAAGGAATCTTAGGTCTGAAAGCCTGCAAAGATATATTTTTTCAAAATAATATTATAATAAAATGTTAGCAGTGGACTGAAACAACTGCAGTAATCCCAGCAGAACTTTAATAAGCAAAAAAGTAATCATTCCAAACAATAAAATCTTTATTTGATGAGTAAACATAAACACTGCGGGTTCCATATAGTCTTTCAGTGATGTCTACCAACTGTTTCCAGTTAATGAACTGATTTAAAAACATTAAAGCTCCTTGACAAAAAATGACTCACTGCCACGTTTATTTCCCTTACAGCCAAGCAGAAGTCTTCTGATCCTCGCCCCTCTGCTCAGCTTCTGTATGAGTCAGCTGCTGAGTGTCAGTCTCAGCATCCCACAGCCACCATGAACCCGCTGTGTGGACTTCTGTCTCACCAGGTTGTAATGCTATTATCATCTACCACTATTAGGCTCTCTATCCCTCCCCTAATCCATGCTTTAATTTGGTTTGCCTCATCTCTTTACCAATGAATATGTTTTTTTCAAGCTCCCAAACTATAGCTCACTTTAAAATACTCCACTCTGTACTGAGTTCAGTCTTTGATACCGTCTGAACTTGTTTTTCTTTATTTTTTTAAGCTTTCTGCTCTAACGTTTTGGTCACAGCTCTGACAGTAAAAAAAATATGCCCCACATTTCTGATAATATCACAAAATAATGAACATTTGGAGAAACATTAGCTGGCAGCTTTCAACCAAAGCTGCTGTCTTCCTCTTTGTGTCTTAAACATGCAGATAAGCATCCTTCCACTTCCTCAATGACTGACAGAATCCTTCCACTGCTTCATTAAAACTTTAAATGTGTCACCTCAAGCCTTTTGGATTGACATGTTTTTGTCACAGAATGTGATTATAAGTCAAATTGAAGCCCACTTTGACAATACGTGCCTCTGTTCTCAACTGTACGGTTGTGGAAAGAATTCCCCGAGGAGTGAGCCGCGCTGCAGCAGCACTTTAGGTTTTTGATACGGGTCCTGGTGAGAGGTTTCCGGTGGGATCTCCGGGCTTCTCTCCAATATGATGCAAAGGATGTGCATTTAGGCACAGCTTTGTTTGCTTGCTGTTTGCGTGCTTTATGGACACACGGGTGTATGTGCATCTTGAAATCCCTTTTAAATTCTATGAACGGGTAATCGTTCTGCCAAAAAGCAGCTGTCAAATAATCCCTTTATCAATTGCCTTTCAGAGAACCTCCTCTTTCATGTATTCCTCTGAACAATATTGGGTTTGATCTGGTACATTGCACCAATCAAATGCATTTCCTGTTGTTCCTCTTGTAGCTTTCATCAGAATTTTACAGTATTTAAGGGATTTGGTTGTAACTGTGCAACAAAATAGGAAACCCTGGGAAAGAGTCAAAGCATCCACAAAGATAATCCAACAAAACAAATATCAAATATTTGCAGCGTTTACATGTCCAGTGTATGTAAGACTTTAATCTTTGAGGGGGAAAAAAAGGCAAGGTCCAGTTTTAATTACACATCTGAAGCAGCATGGATGCAGGAGGATCTGCAAGTTGGGAGGGATTTTGTGGCACTCAGCTGTCCTATTGAAACACCAGGAGATACTGCTTCAAAAAGCTCCTTTGTGGTTCTTGAGTTTGAAAAGCCTTTGAAGGTAAACAACCAAGGGGCTTTAAACAACGTGTATGTGTGTGGAAACACAGATCAGCCATTCATTTTCGGCTGAGTGGAGTGCAAACCACTCGCCTCTGGTGAGATCGCTCTCCTCACCTTATCTCCTGTTGCTGTGCTGCAAATACTCCTCCTGCCTATCTCACAGCAATCATATTGTCCATGGTTCGGATTCGGTCCGTTTGTTTCTCTTGTCTTCTGATTATCTCAGAATTGTGTTTTCAACGCATATAATCAAGCTCAGGTTGCTTAAAACTATCTCAGCTCTGAAACAAAATGAAGGTACTCCCTGTGCTTTCCCACTTATTCCAAGTTTCCATTTGTTGTATAATATCTTCAGGCAGATGTGGTGCAATATTGTTTTTTTATTTTGAAATATATATCTTGACAAATTCACTCATGTGGGTTAAACTTACTAAGCCAGTCAAATGAGCATATGGAACTCTAATTTAGAAATACACCAATGGGATAGGTCACTTCTGACGCAGATCTAATATTTTTTATTTGCACGGATGAAAAGGTGATAATGATATTTCTGAATGACATGTCAGGACTGGATCTATGATGCAACAATATATTTCTGCATTATAAGTAAAGACTTAGCTTTCCTTGAATGTATTCATATTACCTGCTGTGTTCAGCTAATCTCAAATTAAGCTAACCACTAATGTTAATGCTAATTTTTCAAATGGCTATAATTCAGTCATTTTTGAACATACAAAGCTGATCATTTTTATAGTACATCAGTATCAGAGAACACTCTTTAAAAAAATCTAAATACAAACACAAAATCCAAGATCCCCACTTGTCAGTTATTTGGGGGTGGCAGCTGGATGGTTAATCAGTGGTGGCACTTTTCACCGGGCCACCCCTGTCTCCGCCCCTGGATGGATAACAACACATTTAGACTTGAAAAATTTTATTTTACTTGACAAATAAATAAACAGTGATTGAGTCGATGTCAAAGCCCACACTTATTCTTATTTGGCTTTTATTAGGACCACTTTTTATTTAATTTTTATTTCTTAGCTTCCACTCCGTTAAGAGATTTTTGTGTTGCCAAATATTGTTAGAGTGTTCTGCTGACACACTGTCTCCAGATTTGTTGTTCTGTAAAACACCAGGTTAGTGTCAAAACGTTCAGAAAATGTGTGGCTTGTGTAAAATGTGTTCAGTATTTTCTTCAGAGACTGCAGGGGCAAAAAAAAAAATCAATCAGAATCTGGGCTCACGTTCACTTCTCCCTTTGGAATTCAACTACTCAAAACTGTGTTAAAACTGGAAACATTTTGAAGTTACATAAAAGCCAGCAATCACAGACTAATTGTTTGCTCAGAAATGCTGGAAAGCAGGTGATGTAGTTACTGTATGTCTAACTGAGCTGCACCCATAAAAATAACAAAAGAATTTAAAGAATGCTTTTCTTTAAAGTTTTTTAAGGAATGCATATCACCCCAGCATTTTGGACTAAAATCATGTTATGTTGATAAATGTAGTTGTAGCTGTTTGGTCAAACCTTGAACATATTTATTGTGGGGGGGGGGTTGGAGGATTATAAACCCCCACAATAATTTGATCCAGTCAATATCCCTCCCAAAAAATTACATCATTTGCTCTAACGCATTAGAAATTAACTGTTTAAGTACACAACTGTAACTCTCCTGTTGTCTTCAGGTAACTTTGACCTGATTTCAAAATTACAATGTCAAATATGTACATTTAAGCATAACTGCTGAGAATGACATGCAGAGCTTTAGTCAGTTCTTGTCACATCATGGCTGTTTTATCCTTAATCATTTTACAAATTAAATGATTCAATAAATAAATAAATAGGCAGTAAGCATACCCCCCATGGTAGACCTAAAGCTACGCCCTTGCATTGCAAGATGTCACACTGAGTGGTGTGTGTTTTGAATGACTCTCCACACACACACATGCACAGATGATTACATGATTGCCAGGTCTTCATGATGACTGGTGATAATGACTAATATGGTAAAACCGTAAATGTGACATTAACAAGAATGCCTTTAACAGGGGTTAGGGGAGTTATTACCCCTACAATGTTTTGATCCAATCAATAAAAGTCTATAATATAACATTTAATCACGTGTTGTAATTCCTCCATATCGTACCAGGTAATAATATATATATATATATATATATATATATATATATATATATATATATACACACACACACACACTATATAATATATACTTTTGGGAAATTGAGAGATTTAGGTATGTCATATTCTAAAAATGTAAAATATTTGTCACTCTTGGAAAAAATAGTGGGAAAAAAGCCCATACATATAGTATAACTCCAACATATCCTGAATCGTTTTACAAAAGTAAACAATTCAACAAATAAATAAATAGACAGCATAATCCCCCAATGGTAGACCTAACGTTACACCCTTACCCCTCTGCAAATTGTGCCCATGAATAGAGAAAACACTGAGTCCTGGTTTTATCTGAGTTTTTAGGTTTTATTTTCTTGCAGTATAGTTCTGAATATAAGCGACTATTTATGAGTGATGAGGGTGACGATTAAAAAGCCTCAGAGCTCTAAAATATACAAAAATGACTTCATTACAAAAATGTTGATGAGAATTTTGATGATGGTACTTCTAGTCATTAAAATCCAAAAGTGTGCTGTGGGAATCAATGTCAAAACAAAACCGAGAAAACTTTGTATAAAAAACCCCATAAAATAAGAAAACACACACAGTGTGCTCCCAGCTGAAATAAAGTACCAGACAATGTAATGGTTTCTATTTGAGAAAATTGCTCTGCACTTCACAGATTTCTCACTTTCACACCTCTGTAATGTAGAACTGAAGTGCAAACACTTTTTAGAGCCAGGCTAACATTTTAGAGATTGTAGGCCTTCTAAGTTGTCCTGGTTGGTGAGAATGCTAATGTGCAATCTCTAAGTAAGAAGACATCACAGCCCCAGCTTTACGTCAGGAGGGCCAGCCTGGGTTTCTTTCTGAGGGAAGACAAGATGATTGCATTGTGGCGCAGGTACAAACCAATTCTGCACTTCAAAAACAGAGTTCTGTCATTGAGTTTTATTACAATGCAGGAATGCAGCTAAATCTTAGCACCTAGGGCATTATATTGCCTTGACTTAATATCCTCTGCGAGTCCCGCCATATTCGCTGTGCTTTTTCATATAGTGGAGGAGAATTTGTAAGCACCAGTGCACATTAATTTGTAGGGCCATTCTTTTTAAGCAAACAGAAAAAGGCAACAGTCCCCTTAGTGCTTGTGCTGCTGATATCTCTCATAATGATGACTTTTTTTTTTACTCCAGCATCCCACCAAGTTCACCAACAATTTAACCCTTTTTTTTATTGCAGCTGTTTCTATGACAACACAAACCCCTGCTGCAACTTTAAAATGTGATAAACATCAAAGTCAGATAATGGATTTGACTGATTTAGTTTTTCTTCGCCAAGACTGACAGTAGTGTTTAGGATAACAAGCAAAGATGAAAAGGTGATAATGATATTTCTGACTGCTGTGTTGGGACTGGATTTGGTCTAAAATGTTGCGTTGAATGTGAATAACAACACCGGTACTTTATGGTCTGGTCACCTACGTTTCCGACCGTGTACTGAAATCAAAGTAAATCTCTAAGGCAAAGGTGCAGAACGATCCTTCCACGTTATGAAAACATAATTGTATTATTACCTTCAAAAGGCTGGAAGGAGGGAAATGTTGGTCTTTTCTCTGTTTTCTCCTCTTATTGCATTTGACAGGACAGTGACCACATAACTCAATCCTGTCCCCAAACCAAGACCTTTGTGAAATAGCTTTCCCGTTGACCCTCGGGGCTCGGCCCCTCTTCAGCTAAAATCCAAAGAATATACTGTTGACATAGAAGCTGCTCCCATAATCTTGAATAAAAACTAAACAAAACTGCCAGACAATGTTGATGATTCTTTCCACTTCGAGTCTGCCAATCATGAGAGTGAAGTAAAATTAATCACTCTTGGGACTGTCAGTTGGTGTCAGCTGTGGGACATTTATCTTTGAACCCGTGTCAGTAATTTGGCAATATTGGTTCCTTTGATTAATTCACTGCCTGAATCTCTGCCAGGAGAGCAGGAGTTCACAGACAGTGACAGATTGACGTTGTTTGTATCCTGTAATTCCGTGGCCCTCAAACTTTACAATGATTAGCCTCGTGTACAAAGGACGATAAATGACATGCTCTTAAACTACTCCTGTGTGGATTTACTGCAACTGAGTTATTGTTTGCATACAGGCCTGTCCAAGACCAGGATCAGGATTCAACTCCACATGTTGGATTTCTTTGTTCTGGGTTTGTGTTTTGAACTCACTAGATACTTACTTTTTTTTTTTACCCGAGCAGTAAACAAAACTCTCAGGTTATTTTCTGTCATTTGACAGCTCAAAATGCTCCAGATTTCATTGATATTGCTGTTTTTCATGATACAGACTTAAACACGTTTTTTTTTCATTGTAAATGAAAATTAATGACTGTTATCTTCCACACTATTGAATTTCTGAGGAAACCATGGAAACTTCATTGAAGCATCAATTGTGCCATTCTTTTTATTTAACTGTATGTCAAAATAAAAAGTCGCTTTCATCAATACATTTATTTGCCTGTCTGAATTCAATAAGTCTTTGACCAAAGGTCGGGAGTATTTACAAAAAATTAAAATCAAAATTACATTTGGATAATGAGAACAGGGTTCCTTTAGATGAGTTGTGACACGAGGATGTAGCGAGGTGGACCCAAAATGCAGGCAGGCAGGCGAGGCTCAAGCAAAATTCACATGCTCACTTAGCATGTTAGACTTTAATTCAGCTTGGGAATTTATATTTCACACAACCACGCATGGAAGTATGTAATATGTCCATTTTTTAACTCATTGCAGCCACGCAATATCAATGTCAACTTCCCGAACTTGTGGCTACACATCCCTTTTTTGGTAACCGGATATTTCAAAATAAAAGTCTGATTTAATTCAGTTCATACAAAACAAACTTTTACGTGGGAATGCAAAAAATATTTCGAGGTAAAGCGAAAGTATTGTGTGGGAGTGCAAAAGAAAAAAAATTCACGCACGTCCCCTCGTGGGCTCCGTATACTACAGCAATCTTGAAGAACTGTTATTCAGCCTGTCAATCATTCTTATTGTCTGACAAGTATCTGTTTAAATCGATAAATGCAGCGATAAATAAAATTATCCCTGCAGTTTAAAATAATGCAAGTCAAGGGGGATTTTGTTGTGCCTCATGTTTGGGTTGCTGCAAAGATCTCTCTAATAAATGTTGATTATTATATTATTAATAGTTGACATTTTCGTGGAGTTTTCAAGATATTAAGTTTGCATTTCCTCATCTTATCCGTTCATGAACTGTATTATTACTTTTTAGACTAATATAAGTCTCTACCTATCCATCAATTATATAACTGATTTGGGTTGACTTGTGACCTCCGTTTTTTTTGTCTGACAAATACTCGTCATGTGATGGGGGGTATTTGTAGTCTTGAAGCTGTGTTGTGTGTGGGTGTTATTTTTCATTCTATGTTTCATTCAACTCTGGATTTCTGACTGTCTCCATGGAAACACAGCTGCACTGTGACCCCCCTCCCTTAATAATACCTTATTAAAGTGAAAATTTGTAATTTAATAAAATGGAATTGCTGTAATTGGATTAGTATCTTATTGCAGCCATCCTCGCTTATCTTCACAGCTCTCCCTGAAATCTCTTAAATGTTCTTTTCATTGATATATTTTCTAACGTTGGATGGTCCCCTGTGCTCCAGCAAGCATATCTTTCACACATTGCAGAGATATGCAATAACTATTAAGATTAGTGATGGTGGCCTGTTTTTATTACTGCTTGGAGAGCTTTTTTCAATGGAGAACAAAAAATGTTTTTATTTTCAGACTGATGCATTTTGAATTGCAGCAAGGCTTCCATCTTTAGCATGTCCCCCTGGCTGATTCCAGCTGCCTGCTTAAGGCATTAAGGAGATTTGGAGAGCCAGGGCAGATGTAGCAGCTGAGTTGACATTAGGCTGTGTGGGACAACATACTGCTCAGATAGAGAGGGATGCTCGGGACTTGTAACAGGGAGGCTTAAGGATGTTCCCTGCTTCATTATGTCCCAGACAAGCTTTCTGACTTGCAAGCCAAAGTATATTTTCTGCCTACTGCCCACGCTTATTATAAGGGAATGGAGATAGAGGACTGATTTGGCCAGGTGTGGAAAAAAAACATGGTGCAGAATGGGAATGGGCTGAACTTAGATGAACTAGGTGTCAACTTAGGGGCTCATAAATTACCTGGAAACTGTTAACGTGTTGGTAAAACTTGTTGGCAGGTGATACCAAATCCTTTAAAGTTTACAGGCCAACCATAGCATCACGAGTTATTTTAAGATAGCATAGAAAAGAAAATGTTCTTGACTTTGTTTTGGAAGCAGAAAAACAGGCAAGTGTAAGAATTGAAGCAAGTCTGACAAGAACTAAGCAGCTTCAGCTCTGGTTGCGTGTTTCTTGCTGGCAGTAGGAGTCAGGACCTGCTAAGAGTGGTCCAAAGAAGGAAAACTGTAGTGGCAGGGTCATAGGGAATCAAAGTGATGCATTCTGGGAGCAACAACTTGCCTGAATTGTCTGATTCAAAAGAAGAGCTGCTGTAGCTTAAATGGCTCAAAAGGTTCACGCTTCCTCTGATGAAAAAAAGATTTGAACACAAAGAATATCCATGTGTTACTTATAGAGCTGCATTGCCACAGAATAGTTCGGTTGACTTTGCTAACCTCAGGTGCATGAGCATCAGAACCATGTGCATCATAGATCAATAACAAAAGGTGACCTGGTCTGATGAATGACATCTTCTTTTATCTCTTGTGAATAAGCATGTGTGTGTGAATTCACTGGGGGGGAAGATACGGTACTATGATGCACTAAAGGAAGAAAATAAGAGTGATGCTTTGGGCAATATTCTGCTGGGAAACTGGGAGGCCTGCCATTGATGTAGGTTTTTACTTTGACACTCACAACCTACCTAAATATTGCTGCATATGAAGTAATCCCTTTTATTCAAACATTACTTTTTACGTATTTTTCAGTGTGACAGAAAGCAGCGTTGCAAAAAAATAAATAAATAAAACTGAGTTGAGGAACACTGAACACAGTCTGAGTGTTGACTTGGCCTCTGAGGTTTCAAGATCTCAACTCAGTCTAACATTTGTATGTGGTGGAGCAATAAGTTTGAGTTTGGTGCCAGATACCACCACAGATCTTTTAAAGTAGACATATCATGCTTTTAAATCCTTATTTTTCACATTTAAATCATTCAGTTGTGGTCTTTATAAAGTAGAGCTGTAATTATCTGATCTGAATTCCTCCCTATTATAACTTCACCAGCTCTTCTTTCACCACTTTTCTAAAGCGTGTCTCAAAAACAGTTGGTTTTGTTACTGTTCCTTTGAAGATGCTTCAAGCCCCGCCCCCTCTCGCTTCCAGACCGGTCCACTCCGGTTAGAGAGCGAGGGGGTTACGTTCTCTAGGAGTGCAGAGACATTTTATTTACAATTTAATTAAAAGATGTCAGCAACAGAAGACTTGTCCATCCAGCCTTACATGTTGGAGCCAGAATCTGACCCAGAACCAGAGGAGAATTAAGATGAGGAAAAAGTAGTTGGTAAGTCCAGACTTTATATGGTAATTCTGTTGTGGATAATTTTAAATAAAAAACGGCATAAAAAACAGAAAAACTGAACGGGCTGAAAAATTTGATCCAAACAGAATATAAGGATATCTTTGCAGCACCAGGAGAGACTAAATTAAACTTTTCTGCCTCTTAGAGACTCTAGGTCCACAACAAAATGTATTTAACTGCTAAAAAAGAGGATTTTGCATCATATGTCCCTTTTAAAGTCTCAAGGAATCCAAGTTTGATTAATTATAGGTATTAAAAAGAACAATTAACAAAAAATAAAAATGTATTGAGTTTTATAATACGTGTATGATTTCTATTTGGAGGAAAATAATGGCCTGTTCTTATTTTATATATTACAGCAGCATAAAATCCTAAACTATATAAGGAAGATGTCATATTAAACAAACAAAACAATGCCTAAATCTAAATCTCAGTGTAATTAGTACAAAGTACAGTTGTGTATTTTGTTCACATTTTCCACTTTTGCAATATAAATCTAGTCTGAAAACTATAAATTAAGTGATCAAAACTGCATTCCTCCTCCAGCCAACAAAATCTCCTTTTCTATATTTTGTGACTGTAATAACATGTAGTGCACCAAGTTCACCAGTACATCTGAACAGAAAACATTAAATATTCATCAGAGTTATGGGGCTTCATGTCTCAGTGTGAGAATACAATGGAATTAAATTAGTTCCAGTTTATGAAATCAAAATGTTTGCTCCCTGCTTTTATGTCTCCTCTGGGACCGTGAACAGAACGATCCATGCCCTCACCTTCTTACTCTCTATTCAAATTTAAATGATCCAGCATCTTTATTAATTTCATCCAGGTGGACAGTTCCCTGTTTTTCAATACTGTACAGAAAAGTCCGTGTTTTTATGCTGTGACATGTGTCCACTTAAACCGCGTAATTGCCTTTAGTTCTGCGTTCTGTAAAGACTAATATAATAGAGTGCAACAGATGCAAAGAGGCTCAAACATTTCTAATGGCCTGACTAATGGCTAGCCAGCGGCTTTATAAGACTCCTGTTCACGTGGCCGTTTTGCCGAGTGGAGTCACAAAAGGTTTGATGGAAAATCTGCTGCCACTTTTGTAATTCAACAGTTTTTCTCACAAACAAAAATTAATGAGCTCTCTGCAACAAGGCGGCGTCTCTAACAAACATTTTCCATCTGTGCTTGTGTGTGCGTGAGTGTTATTGATACAGTTGTGTGCTGATAAAAAATTGATTGGCTTCCTTCTGTGAAATGAAAGTCATCAAACTGCTTAAGTTGCCACAGAATTTAAAAGTATATTTTACTGAGCGAGCTGCAGGAATTACAGAGTTACTGACAGATCTGCCTCAAACGCTGCGGGGAAATGACAACTCAAGAAGACACTTCCATGCTAGCAGATACATAAACCAAGTAATTAACTTGGAAGTCTCTTGGAAGGACTACATGCAGAAAATAGCAGAAAAAAAACTTTTCCTTTTTTTTTAGAGTAATACATTAAACAGAAAATGTATTTTTAAAGGCTAACAGGCACTGCATATGTGGCTGTTTAATTCTTCGAGGTGATAAAACCAAACTTAACACCCTAAGAAACAGATCTGTTTAACTAAAAGCTTTCTAAAACTCATCTAAGCATTCTGAAAACTATGGGTGTCTTTATTTTAGTTTTTCAAGTGTTTATAAAAAGCAAATGGGCATAAATTAAACAAACACTTAACGGGTGTGCAAATACTTCTGCGACTGATCAAATTTGCTTCCTAAAAATTCAGAACTCTGCCTAAGTTCCTGCCATTCCCCTTGTGAGGAAATTACACAAACAGATCTGCAGAAGCTAATTGAAAGATCAAATGCAAGATTTCAGCATGAGACCTTGTGCACTGAGATGAAGACAGAAAAAAAAAAAGAAAGAAAATCAGAGACTGCTGCTGTTGCATAATCATTGCTGGTTGCGATCCCTGCAGAATGAAATGTTTAATCACACAAACAAAACATCTGGTGTCCCTTCACGTTCTCCTCTCTCATTTCAAATCTCTCGCACTTCTGACTGATTTCACTTCGCAAACGTTTTATCCACCTCTCGTGAACTGGTGGTTGTGGTTTTGCACTGATGTCTCTGGCTGGATCACTGAACTCTGGAGCTCGTTGGATCTGCCAGAGGGTCCTACCTCTGTCTTTCCTTTTGCTCAGGCCACGCAGTGTTAATGACACACCAGTCTGGGCAACACTGTCACCGTTTCTTTAGGCTAGATTGAGATGATTCACATGAGTGCGCCATTAGGAAATGGATGTTTTCGTGACCCTGTGAGGAGAGGAGCGAGTGGGTAGAAAGAGCAGGCTTTTTGAAAGACAGAAGCTCTAATAGCCCATATAGCATCTTTATGTGTGTGAGGCAGGCAAGATAAAAACATAATGTCATGTATGTTTTTTCAATTTCTGATTGATTTATATAAAGTCTGCTCGGCTGACTTGCAAAATGACATTTATTTTGTGTAAATAATAAACGTAAGGCTGTTAGGGGGAGATTAAAGTTGTTTTTTAAGAGATTAACCTTCCAAGAAGGGTTCATATTCCCATTTCTTATTTGGATGCCCCTGTTAGGCATTCATCCAGTTAAAAGCTCTGTGGAAACATGAAAAACACTTAGCTCTTGCAAGGAAAGATCAGTTTTTTTACTAAATGTCTGGTCTCTTACGGTTGCAGTGCAATTTTTCCCTTCTTTTGACTGAACAAAAAGCTTTGGGGTAAAAGGTTTCAGGAGCTGAGAACAGCACTCCGATCTTTTTCATTCGAATGCTCAAAAGGGGCATTTTAGACTCAATGTGTTTAATTCATCACATCTCTCTTTGGGTTAGACTTTACTAGTGTTTTTTTTTTTTTAATCCTCCTTTTTTCTTCTGCGGATTCATGGCAGCAGCTGGTTGGGCAGACAGCCACAATACAGCCAACGAATTCACAGTCAGGACCACATCGCTGGGCTGGTATCCCTCCCACTGAGAGCTGAGGCTTGCCACAAGGCTGACCCATCACACATTGCTGAAGAAGCATCAGGGCAAAAGAGTTTATTGACATCCACATGGGAGAAGCTGGAGGGAAATTAGACGTCCTACTCCTCCTCTGTTTTTCTGTACCTGCTGCCTGTCTTTCCCAGTGCTGTCTAATACTGTAAAGGTGTGGCTGGCACCCCCTCGGGGAGCTATTTGCCTTTTATAAAGCCTATTGCTATGGAAATTGTATGTAATTTCAGGGGCCATTAACAGTGGGAGTGCAGGCATGCATACAGAGGGCTACCATCATCACTGTAGAGCAAAGGATCACCCAGGGCAGAATCTCCTATTCGTTGCTCCTTTGCTAGTCTTTCCCCCGACAACATATCATGCACCAGATACTAGCAGAATAAGGAATTGACAGACGGAGGAGTGGGCAGCTGGCAACGAGACATGAGAGGTGGATAGACTGGGAGGGAAAAATCGAGGAGGAGGCAGCTGTTCTGAGTGCCACGAGTAGAGAGAAAGAGGGGTGCTTAGAAAGAGGAGAGATCGGAATACTGTATGAGGAAGAGGGAAGCAGTAGAAGGGAGAGCGAAAGGGATAGTGGAAGAGGATCCAAGGAGACCGAAGCGTGAATCAATATTTATACTGCGAGGCGAGACAATTCTGAGGCAGTAATTAAATTGGTGTGTCATATTTCATTCCATTACTAGGCCACACTTGCATGCAAATGATCCAAAAAGCCTCCTTTTCAAGTGGATTTTATTTCTTTTTATGACAGTGAATAGAACTGAACTAGGCAGAGAAAAATAAAGCACAATCCCAGTATTCATGAGCCTATTGTCGAGAACTTGGGGGCCATTCAGCCACGGTTTCAGCAGGGGGTGTGGTGAGGACAGTCAGACGCACTGTAAACCACTCTACACTAAAACTTGGGATGGGTGTGGAGAGACAAATCTATCCCATTAAAGTGATAATTAGGAAAATGAGGCAACACTGTCTCATATGAATCCATTTCCGATTCCTGGCATCACCTCCCCTTCTCTCCTCTCTGGAGTCAAGAAGAATGAATAAAACATGTCAAAGTAAATTTTACATCACACTGATATTTTGAGTAAAATATAGCCTTTTTTAAAAACATTCAGAACATATCCCCTGTTGTTTAATCACATAAGATGGTTTACTGTTTGAACAACAAACTACAAGAGAAATTGCATGGATGACTCAGGAAGGTGACTGCCCTTATGTAAAGCCTGCCACTGGTGTTTACATTAAGCATTAGTTGCAGGTGCTTGCCTCCTTATTCCAATGCTCTTCTGACAAATGGTATTTGAGGAGGAAAAACAAAACGCAGCTGTGCTCAGTGTAGCCAATTAAAAGTTTCTCTTCCATTTCTTTGCATCTCAGTATTGGCTGTTCTTTTTTAGCTGTGCAAGGAAAAGGATCAAAAGATAAAAAGTGTTCACAGTACTTTAAAAAACAAAACTTTAATCTACCTTTTGCTAACTTTTCTTTCTTGTCTTGCTCAATTCATTTGATCCATTTGGGGAAAAAAAACTAAAAAGTAAAAAGACCCTAACCTGGAAGTGAACTACATGATAGCGGGACGGAGAGCCTCTGGAGTGGTGCCACGCTCGTAGCGCAGGTTTTTGCCAATGGCATCTGAAGTGCTGCCAATGGGAAACACAACATTAACGGCCACGGCGGTGGAATGAACAACAGCTGCTTGTGTTTTTGCCTTCTTGTGCCAGCAACCATAGGGAATCAAGCATGTCAGATATGATGGCTGCCTCTGCACGTGCTCCTGGACTTGATGAGTTTCCATAAAAAAAAATGATGGGAATTATTATAAAAATAAATCTAAATTTGAATAAAATTTATCAGAGGAAATAACAAAGCAAATTCATTTTTTTCATAAGAATGAAATTAGGTTTAAGTGTCTGGGTGTCTTGTTTATAAGTGATTTACTCATCCTCAGTAAAGAAGGCGTTGCTTCGATTGAAGTAAGAGTTAAATCAAAAGGCAAAGCTCTTGATTTACTGGTCCATTTATGGTTCAAACTTCACCTATGGTCATTACCATGAGAACAAGATACAAGCAGCCAAAATTAGCTGTATATAGGTTGAAGAGCTCGGGGGATCTTGTAGTGTCGCTGCTCCTCTGCATCAAAAGGTGTCTAGAGCTTCCTTTTAGAACAAAATCTTTTGGAAAACTTTCACCAGTTAAAATATTTCCCACCTAAAATAGCACAAAACATACTTTTTTTAAACAAGCTAAAACCATTCAGGAAATTTCACAATGTCTCAAAACAATTTGTAATGCCATCAGTGTTGCCACATGAGTTTGGAAATATATTTGGATAAACCCTACAACTATTAAAAAAAAAAATAAAAAATCCCCTTGAACTCATAAATCAACTCAGTGTGGAAATGTTGCTGTGGGCACAAACTCTCTTCAGATGGACAGAAAAGTGAACACATGCTTATCTATCAAATCATTTCATATTTCTTCTTAGATTTGGAAAAAACAAACGTAGCTGTGCCCAAAAAAGCCAGCATCTGTTATAACATGAGTTACAGCAAACAGGGCTGCACAGTTTTCTCAGAAGTTGGCAGAATAAACTGCTTGTGGTTAGAGGTTGTCCTATCCAACAACCACTTTAATTTTAAATTTGATACTAACTGGTAAATTTTAAAAAGTGAAGTCATCTTTGTGAATCCGTCTAATTTGGTATTTCTTGCTTGTTAAATTTGATAAGACGGTCAGTTTTCCATATTTTTAGACTCAAACTGGAAACAGCTGGTAAACCAGTTGTTTGGATCTTTAAAGGTCAGACTCAACAGGCTGACGTTATCTGCACACCCACTGATGTGATTCAGAGCCTAGGAAACTACACAGACCTCCTCAAGTGGGTGTAAAATGTTCCTGTGATAGTATCAGTGGAGGCTGCTTAAATAAATTAAGTTGGGATGTGATTCCTCCCCTTTGAAATATTTTTATATTGCTTGTGGCCAAAGCATTGTTTGGTTTATAAAGCAGTTCATTATTTACAACTATCATCAAATTTAATCTTTGTATTTTTTCTTAATCAATAAATCTGGAAACACCTGATGATTCTATTAAAAAATAACTTGTTGGAACTGGTATCTGGACATTCATGCACACAAACATAGAACACATCAAGTTTGTAAATGATGCGTTGCGTAAGAGTATACAGCCACAGCTAATCTGCAACTGCAGTCCCTGGTTGGGCGTTAATAAATATTAAAATACATAAAATGTATACATCAAAATACACTTAGAATACATACATATTACTGCCTACATATTCATGTAATCAACCTTGCAACCTTAAAACTCATATAATAAAAATATTCATTAAAATACATACAATTTATAAATCAGATACTATAAAAACATTTTCCTCTCTACATATTCATAAACAGCCTTGCAACCTCCAAATGTATATAAATATCTGTACACACCCTCAGTACCTCTCTATCCTCATGCATTCAGCTAATACTAAACATTTTAGCTATAATATAAACTCACTAACATACAGTCCCACACAGACTTCCTCATCCATTTCTCCTCAGCTCTGGCTGCATGGTTAAGGGATTTTTCCTGTGACTGGAGGGTTGCTGGTTCGATCCCTGTTCCAGTCGTCTCAGTCGTTGTGTCCTTGGGCAAGACACTTCATCCACTTTGCCTACTGATGGTGGTCAGAGCATGGCAGCCTCGCCTCTATCGGTGTGCCTCAGGGCAGCTGTGGCTACAACGTAGCTTACCATCATGTGGGTGTGAATGGCTGTAGTTTAAGGTGCTTTGGGGTCCCTATGGGGCTTGATAAAGCGCTATATAAGTTCAGTCCATTTGCCATTAAATCAAAACACTAAAAATGACCACATTTTTGGTTTTCCTTTAGCCAAGAGTTAGTCATGTGGACAAACTTTTTAAGTTCAGTTAGTTGAGGAGGGCAATAAATAAGTTCCATAATGGTATACTTTTGTCTGAAAAACTGGTATAAGTTCTGCAATAGACCATTTTATAGATAAAAATGATCACAGATGCGCATGTGTGAAGCGGACCGACTTCACGCGTTTATCAGGAAAAAGCTATGGGTTGCTATGGAAACGCCATTGTAATTGCATGAATTCAACAGGTACATTTACGCCGTTAAACATTCCCGATGTATTTGCTCTAAACAGGTAAACTTTCCTTTAGGATTGTAGATGATCATTTTTATAAATATCTAAGCTGTATGGGCTTTTTGAGCTCGTTGAATTTGCACAATTAAAGTGGTATTTTCTTAGCAACCTCAGCGTTTACCCGGTTGACCTGTGACCCAGAGGAGCTAGGCTTTGCTGTGCACATTTGTGATACATTTCTAACTCTGAAATGGTTTGTTCTGTTGTAACGATCCTCTATAGTGACCCTGTAGCTGTTTTGCCTTTGTATAACTGAACTTGATGGATCAGGAGCTAACTTATTGATACATTTAAAAATGAACCGATGAAAACATAAATTAAAAAAGCTTTATGTTTCTCCATAAACAAATGATAATGAGAGCAAATAACAGGAAAACTAATATGAGATAACTTAAAGTCAGGACAAAATAATGTTACATTTAAAACAGATAAACATGATGATCAATACTGTTACAGCTTTTGGATCTTTGGGAAAGAGAATGACGAGAACCCACACAGTTTGTATTAAATAGTTCTACAGGAAGTTAACATCTCCAAAAAATGCAGAAACAGTCAAATGCCAATGCGCAGAGGGATAATCATTCTACTGGTGTCGACAAGCTGATAAAGCTTCATGCATGGCTTCTCGCTTTGTCAGGAGCAGCCAGTCGGAAGAATGACATATCTACTCATTAATGTGAGGAACATATGTGAGGGCACCCAGCTGCCAGACACGGGGACTGGTGCGTGGCGGCCCTCGGCTAGCCCTCTGCAGCTTGCTGGAACAGCTGAGGTTTTAATAAAAAGCTTGAGCGCTCGCTGTGACGCTGCAGAACACAAAATATAAGTCTTTATTTTCTCGCGACAAGCTTTAATCACACGCAGCTGAAAATAGATATTCATTCATTACATTTCTGTCAGAGCTTCCTTTATTTCAGGGTGTTGGAGAGCCGATGGCACAAAAACCCATCATCAGTGGATCAATTATTCATAATCAAGTGATTGTTCTTTAATCGCAAATGCATGTTTTTGAACAGTGTGAGGAAAATGACATGAAATGAATTATGGCAATTTCTAAACTCTTTGTTTTGTCTTTGAGGCACAATAATAACATAAAAACTTCCACACATCATAATTGTTTTATTAACATTTTTATTGCATTTTACTGCTAACCAACCCTAGATGGCACTGAAGTCCCAGTGGACTGGTTCCCACTCTGTTTAAATGCATGTTTGTGTGTGTGTGAGTGTGTGCGCACACAGGCCATTTTTGTGTACATGCAATCATGTCTGTGTCTAAATCTGCACGTATGCCTCCCAGATTCAATTATTCATCATTTCCAGTGCAAATATAACTTCCTCCTTTCTATTTCTTTTATTCCTTCCAGTTTTGTTTATTATTTATAAAGCCAAGTCTCCCAATGTTTGGCTGGAATAGAAAGTGGGCAGAAGTAATGTCACAGTGTGGATGCCAAAATTCTGTTTTCTTGCTTTTTTTTTTTTTTTTTTTTTTTTTTTTACAGACACAGGAAAATGTATTAGCTATGCTGCCGATTTCGACACATTTGTTTGCCCCATGTTTTTGGCACTGATAGGAAGCATCTGTAGACAACATTATTTCACCAATAACTAACAAACATGCTTAAAAAAAAAACTTGGAATGTTGGAAATCAATACCAGCCAAAAATATTACTGAAAAGTTTACCCTACAATTAATTTCAACATCTCAATTTATGTTTTTTTCCCTGTAAGGGAGATTCCACACAAAGAACTATTTAATATGACAAAACAGCATTGAAAAATATATTATATTTGTGAAGACATTAAAAGTAAATATGTTGCCAGGTGTGCTCATGTATGGTATTTCTCGAACACAACATAAAAACATCTGCGTTTGTCTCTTTGGTATGCATATGATTAGGTTTTTTAGGGCAACATTAATAAACACTGAGAATAGACTTTCAGTGACTTCAGGATTTCTTGAAAAGCTGTCAGAAAGTATCTCACGGTTAAAAAAAAAAAGATGCTACTGTGAGTCAGACTGAGGAAAAGCAGACTTTTGTTGATTCTCCGTCTTGTCACTGGATCAAACATCTCAGCGCGCCTCCCTCAGTCATTCATCACATCCAAATGACTCTGATGTAATATTAATTAGTAAATTAGTAAATTGTTCGTGGCGTCCCTCTACCACATAAACATCTATCTAGATTAAATATTTAGAATGACTAAATATTTTGCATATTGTCAACATGGCTCGAGCCTGTTGTGCAAAGGCCATTAAAGCAGCTTTGTTCAATAAACGCGGGAATGATGCAAATGTGGACCACCGGTGACACCCACGAAACAACAGCAGAACATTCATTATTTGTAGGCATGCAGTTTGTTTACTCCGGGGGGAAACAGGCTGAAGCAGCTTTAATGTCAAGATGACCACAGGGATTAAATTACAATAAACTTACCTTTAACTCCCCGTTGCTCAGACAGCTTTCCTCTCGTCTGCTTCTTCTAGAGATTTCCTTAAAACACTTTTTTTTTTTTTAGTCTTTAAGTATTTCAGCTTAGGAATCATTGTCAAAAAGTTTAACAACTTCATGTTAGGGATTTTACTAGTGGAGTGGGGGTTTGGGAATTACAGTAACATCTGGCAAAAGTCTTAAAAAGTACATTTCCGTTTTCATTTTTATAACTCTTTTTTTTGTTTCCCATCTAGTGTCTTTATTAACACTTGAACGGGGCACCCTCCTGAACACAGTTAAGTTAAACATGTTGAGATAAGTTACAAGTTCCAGATAAAAACAGCAGGTATTTGTTCTCCAGATGTAGACGGTCACTAAAAATACATGTAATTCCCCCCAAATGTGTGTTTAAGAGAATGACAAAAGTTGGTTTGTTGAATAAATATGAAATAGTATCGTGCAATATGAATTGTTGTTCGAGATGGAGATGAAGATTATTATTGTTTGAGTTTATCTTTTTAAAAAGGGGCAGATATACAACTTTTTCTTCCTTTTGCTGCCTTTCATTTTATTTGTGATTTATATTTTTTTGTATATAGAATTTGTTTTGGTTTTAATTAAATGAATAAATTATTTAAACTAAAAAAAAAGTTTCCTCAACATCTGTGCAGTAATTCCTAAAACGGAGAAACAGCCAGATCTTAATGGACTGTATGATGTTGATGGTTGGTTTCATGTAGTAGGACTTTGTCTGTTTCATGTATTTGGACATTTGCACATTTCTGTGCAGAGGCCAAAAAGAATCCTGTTACAAGGTCAGCACTGACTTTATCTAGTCCAGATCTGCTGTTACCATGTGAACCAGGGAGATAACAACCAACAATCTGACATGGCTGGTAAAAAAAATCTGCTTTGACTCTCTACATGACAATTTTAAACCATTTATGTTTTAAACCTCTTCACTCTGGATTGAGAATTTTAAACGAATGCTAGTATTTTTGACCAACTATGGTTTCTGTCACGTATGCATAAAAGACGCTTTGTTTGTAAAACTGCAGGTGCTCGATTGAATGAGACCTTAACGCTCTCACACACCTGCTGTAGTAATATGAAAATGCTGACAGTTTCTCATAGATGTTAGAGGAAAGGCTCCTGGGAAAAGTCCAAGAATGTAGAATCATGATATCTTAGTCTGATCCTTCTTAACTTCCTTATTTTTCATTTTATTCTTTAGATTTTTATTTCACTTCCTGTTTGGATAAATATATGCATCAAAACTGTTTAATTAGGTTTAAAAATAATCTTATCTTTTTTTTTGGTTAAGCATTTCTTACTTTACCAAATAGTATAGCTTAGTGGTGAAAGTGAAAAAGTTTTTGATATGTCAATTATGTTTATTTAAAAAACAAAATTACTTGGTTAGATTTAGAAAAATAGATATGGTTTTATTTAAAACCATATTAAAGCAGTATCAAGGTTAAAGACAGATATTTTCCTTTTTTCTACCCAGCAAAAAACATAAAAAAGCAAAAACAACAAAAAAAAAGAGAAATGTTTTTTTTTTTTTTCAAAAATGACAACAATTAAGCTTTACAGCATAACAGTTTGTATTTTTCGTGATCTGTATGCCTTTTTTTTCTGTCCATTCCAGCTGCTTATAATATGCTAACATGCCCTGTTTTTAGGAAACCACATTTATACACAAAATGTACATCTTCAAAATGTAATTGTTTAGGAGGAAGCTGTGAACCACAATCTGTTCAGATTTTCCCTTTTGTTTTTTTGTTTTAACACATACACAATCTCCAACTTGTCAAAATACAGACAAGTGCTTATTGTGTGTGTGTACTTGTTTTTGTTATCTTTTTAGGACCGTTTCTGGTATACAAACATACCTTGCCAGTAGTCCTAATGGGGACCAAAGACCGGTCCTAATATGGTGGAACTCCATTTTTAGGTTGGGGGTTCGTTTTAGGACTAAGGTGAGAATTGAGTTTAAGTTAGTTTTAGGGTCAAGTATTTACCTGTGAGGTTAGCTTTAGTGTTGGTGGTCAGGGTTAGGCTGGAAATGAATGGAAGTCAATGAACGGTCCTAATGAGAATATAAATACAAACTTGTGTGTGTGGGTGGGGGGACGTGAGTTTGAGTCCGACAGCAAACTTTTCTCGTCCTTATTTCACCTGGAACATCACTCGTTTGCTCTGAGGTAAGTCCATCTAACATATCCTGCCTTCACCTCTGAGAGCTGAGTTCAACTCCTGCAGGAAATTATTCTTGTCCTCTTTTTCTTCCATGGATATTACTGTTTTACTCAGCGGCGCGCAGGTCCTGTCATATAGGCAGAGTCGCCAACTTTCGACTACAGCTTGAAGAAAGATTAAGCCTGTGTGTGTGTGTGTGGGGAGGGGGGGGGGCATTAATTTCAAATACTTGTCAGTTTTTAATAAATAGCTTGATAACGTGTTGAGCAATCTTTGTTTTTGAAAACTGCAACATAGCTGCATGCATAGCTAGTTTTCTGGTTACATGGCCCTGAAAGAGTGCTTCACAACCATACACAGATAGAATAAAAGCTCAGGCTGCTGCTGAAATGTCTGAGAAGATTAAATGCTTTATCTGCCAAACTCAAGGCAAAGTAAATCAGACTCCATGTCTGTTTTATTCTCTTTCGTCCTGCAACTCTCCGCTCTCTGGCAGGCAGGTACACAACCCGTCTGAAGCCAAAGGGAAGGTAAGACACAGAGAATATGGAAACCATCCAAAGAAGTCCTTCCTGTTCATGTATACCCCCGCTACGTGAAGGCTGCAGATAAGACGGAAGCAAGGGTTTCTGCTCAAGACCAAAAGGAGGGGGGATGGAGGATGACTAGGAAGCCAGAGTTTGAGAAAAATGGGAGGCAATAAAGGAAGATAGTTGAATAAATTAGGACAACAGGGGGAGGAGACGGAACACATTTGAGCCAGAGGAAAAAGCTAAATAAGCTTGAATAAATGGGGAAAAAAGCACACAAATGGGAAAATATACATAAGCCATGTTTCCATCAATGGTTTTTATGCACATTTTTGAGTATCAGATTAGAAAAGTTTGATGGAAATGGCAAAATTTCAGAAAACTTCAATTTCACACAAATTTTTTTTTTGCTTGAGGTGGTTTTTGGATTTTCCAAAAAAAAGTTAATGTGCAAAAGGGGAGATGGACCCCTTAGTTACACTGGATGCAGTTCTGCTCCGGTCCAGTTTGACCTCTGTAGCAAGTATGCTACCATCATAATCAATCAGAGTATTTACACTGGCTCCGCATGGCAGCACAGGGCGGCGGTGAGCTGACTGACCGCCAAAAATTGATTTGATCCTATTTTTTCCCGACGCTGGAGCTGCACCGGAGTCAATCTGCAAAGATCACGTCACACCAATAGGAAAAGGAACGAGCACATCAGTATTTTCAAAATAATTCACCAAATGCAGACTAATTTTGTCAAAATCCTTGCATAATATTAAATGCAGTATATGCTATGATTGATTTGGCATCCATCATTGAATGCGACCTATGATCTTTATGGACAAAGGTTTTCTATTGCTAGTGACCAATGAGGGCACCACTCCTACATTGGTACAGCACGTGGCATTCCCAGGCGGTCTCCCATCCAAGTACTAACCAGGCCCAAAGATCAGCTGTGTTCAGGGTAGTATGGCTGTATCTGATGTTATTTTTCCACAAATCTTGTCAAAATGTATCATTCTGTTTGGCAAGCAGATAACATCTAGCGTGCAGCATATGTACACACGTGATAAATGTGGATTTTATTTTGAAATCAGAAGTTTCAAAAAGACGACAGCGATGCAGTTTCAGCTGTGTCTGGGGTCTGTCTTTCACAGAATGAATTATTTTGCTCTGACTTCCACATTTATCACTGGTTTTATTGCATGATCTCGCATTTCCTGCACACGCTTTATGGACCTCCTCTGTGCTTCGCACCGGAGTGGACCGGGGTTGTGGAGAGTGGGCGCTGTTTAAATTAGGGTGCAAACGAATGTCGGCGAACTGTGCAGCGGAACGCATGTAATGTAAATTAGGGGGGGAAACACAATTGTCAAATAAGTTCTGACTTAGTGAACATTTACCTCACAGATATTCTCATAAGAATTGCATTTCTTTCTGTAAGTCTTCAGACAACATGTAACATCACCAATATCAGATGATATGACAGAACAACTAGCCCAATTGCAGCATACAAAAACTTCCAGAAAACTTCTCTCCAATGTCCTGAGATGTGGGTTCCATGCTTGCAACCTCTATGTCATGTTGCATTCCTTTTGTCTGACCAAATTACAGTTTGCAATGCCTGCAAAACTACCTTTTTATCAATATTTTTTTTCTTTATTGCAAAATTTGAAAGGTTCGCTCAACGTTCGCGTTATAATTGGATGGAAACATGGCTATAGATAAAACAGGATATGAGAAGTATAACAAAGTCGGAAACAGGAGAAAAGGCAACAAAGTAAATAGAAGTTTCAATTTGAAACACAATTCATATTATTACCTTGGATTGATTTTTAAAATAAAAACATAAAATTATTTGTCTGTTCTTCCCAATGTGCCCTATTATATATATATATAAAAAGTAGAGGAGATGAGGGAAAAGGTTGCACTGCTGAGTCATCCTCTCTAAGGAGCCATTCAGACAGAAAATCTCAGTGAAGATTAGAAATGAGATTTTTCTGTGGAAGCTTCAAGCAAGCCTCTCTGGGTTGGCAAATTTACTTTGTATCATGCTCATTAAAAAATCGGTTTTAAAAACAATAAAAGAAATGGGGGGGGCATCGGCCAACTTTTTTTTCTAGAAAACTCAGTCTTATTTTCAAAATAAATTCCCACAGAGAAAATCCTCGAAGGAGGTGAAAACACAAAGCACAACCGTACTGAGGTTTGAAGGATGTCATGTTGGTGCCCTAGGAGAGTTCAGTCTTGGTAACTCTTTCTGCCCACCATAGAGAGAAACAAGAGAAAAGAGATCTGTCCTCCCTGTTATCATAGTTAATGGAGCAGCTCCAGGCTCTACATCGATGTGACAATGCAGATTAGACTTTCAGCACTCCATTTTTGAAGCTTCAGTAGAAAAGTTTTTCCAAAAAACCCCTGTGTGAACTTTCCTGGGCCTAAAAAAACTAACACACATAAATTTTACAAACATTTCCATTTATGAAGTCTCCCGTATGGCAATAATCAGAAAAATATTTTTTGTCTTATCTGAATGTGCAAACCATCAGCATGTCTGTGTTGTTAAAGCTTAGGAGGAGTGAGAAAAGCCCTGACAATATTTAACAAGGCGTCAGGCACTCATCAGTGTTCTGTGAAACCACGGCAGTGTTGCTGACATCCTTTGCCGACACAATGACATGTGGTGGAGTGTTAAAGTGAAATCTAGTTTCCTTCCATCAATGCTTCGTGGAGGTCCAGGCACCTCAAAATACACTTTGTCTTCTTCTCCCAGCTGATTCAAATCAACATAGTGGAAAGTGTTTTTTAATTCGTCCTCATCTGTGATGTCAGCAATGTTGGTTATTTATTTTAATTTTACTTGTGCCGTGCAGTTTTATAGACAGAATCACTGCGTTATGCAAAACGAACCAATTAATTCATGTTCTGGTCAATTTTTAGGAGTCTTTAGGGGTAATGTCATGTAACATCAATTTTTTTTAGCTTTATATCATGTTAAAATGTTATCCCACTCAAAATCATACCCATAGCATTGCTTTGACTCAATCATGTATGTATGTGAAATCTGGTAGCAATTGAGGAGAACAAAAACAACTGGTTGATTATCACTAAAAGGCGATGCAAACACTCAGAAGTACAAACGTTGTTGTCTGTCCAGGTAAGCTGAAAAACAACTAAAGTTTTGTTCAGTTGTTTGGTCTATCTGTGATCTATGGTTAGCATTTGTAACTTATATTACGATCTGTGCTCTTTACCTGTCTTACACCACATTTTAGTAAAAAATAAATTAGCTTAACGTTGATGTGTGTATGTGTGAGGATGACTGTGAGATATCTAACCGAGCTGAAACGTCTCTCAATTTGCTCCGGTTCTTCAAAAAAAAAACTTTCTGGGACCGACGTAAGATCATTCAAGGAAGGTTAAATTGTATGCTGGGTTGCTATTTCCCAAAATCAATATTGTATAGTGTTGCTTTATTATTATTATTATTATTATTATTATTATTATTATTATTATTACTATTATTATTTACAACAAAATACAACACTCCTAAGACCAGTTGTAAATGGCATGAAGCTGTTGTGATGATGTGCAGAAATATGCGTGGCAGAATCGGTAAGAGGTTCTTAAAGAGACGGAGGCCAATTTCAAGGCGTTTAGAAACGGCTGGGATGCAAAGTCCAATTAACTTTTGATTTATATATATTTACAGCCTTTTCATAAAAAACTGAATGTGACAGTTACTTAAATTGAACTATATGCCTGAGAAACACATAATACTGGCCATTTAAAGCTCTTTGGCATTAACATGACTTATCACATTTATTGGATTAACTGTCTGAGGCATCATAATGAAAAATCTGCAACAATCAGTACAAACGCTTAACACTTTGTTCCAAAATGTGTTTGAATATGAACTGGAAGTAGTTAAAAAATATATCTTCAAGATGTTTATAAAAAAGTTTTAACTTTTGCAATAAATTTAAAAGCAGGAAATCACTATATGCTTAAGCGTTGAGTAAAAGAGGTAGTGAGCAGACTTACAAAGATTTTTCTTGACATTACAGACTGAGTGGAAATGGGGCATTGACGTTTCTTTATTAAACTCTAAGTACATACTTGAGACTTTATGCTCTGAGGATTAAAATCCCTTCTGAAACGAACTAGATTCCTTCTTGTTCCGAACAGAACTTTTATTAAAATTAAGTGTGGATTCAGATCATTTGTAGCAATTTACCTGACTGCAGGAGTTCAGACTAAAACAGTCAAACTGACAGTTATACTGCTCATTGCAACACACATAAAAGGGTCAAACACTTGTCGATTCTTCACAAAAAAATTTAATTTTATATCTTTATGTTTGAAGCCTGAAATGTGGCAAAACGTTTAAATTTTCAAGGGGGCTGAATACTTTCACAAGGCACTGTACCAGCAATATTGTTTTTTATGAACACATTTTCAAATAAGATTTTAAATGTTATCTTTAGCAGTGTTAGAAGCATTAGGAGTGGTTAGTCAGTTCACCAGAATGATGTCATCATCCTGCGACAAACATCAACAGTGGCACCAGCTAGCTGCTACTAATTTCTATGTATACTGTTTTGTTGCTAATTCTTTGTCTTCCTTGTAGCTTTAGGTAAGCTTTCGTTCCTTTTAGCTAGCATTTTGCTACTTTTAGTTTGCACTTTTCTACTCTTTTCTCTTGGCTAATGTGTATCTACTTAGAACTTCTAGCTAGAGTATTTTCCTTTTAGCCTTTAGCTTGCATTCTGCTTTTCTTTAAGCTCCAAGATTCCTTTAATAATTACTAGAAAAAAAATATGCATTGAGTCATTATTATGCTGAATATGGGAAAAATTCAAGTTGAACACGCCTATCATTTGAAGAACCCTGATTTCTACTAAATACACACTCTTATATGTAATTTACTTTAGCAGCATAATAGATGATTAAATTGATCATTGACTACAATTACATACACACCGTAATAACTATTATCAACACTGGAAGCAAAGCAACACTCTAATTAAGCTGTTAACATAATCCTCCATGCTGACAGCTCCCTGTAATAATCCTCTATGTGAGAGAAGTGCGTATCTTGAGAGGCAGCTGCAGGAATTGGAACAAGTTGTCAAATAAACAAGAAGAAAAATGGGTTTGGATCCTTCTGCTGTCTATTTGTACCTAAAAAAAATAATAATTACTGCACCGACTCTGCAGAGCCACAGAAGCATTTAAGCCCTGTGGCTTTCCAACCAAGCAACCCTGACACAGTATACCTGTTTTTTTCTGTAAAAGACCATCTGAATTACATTAACACACGACCAAAAGCAGCATCACAGCCATGTTTTGCGACATCTGTAGTGTTAATAGCATAACTTTAACATCTGCAGCCTCTAATTACGTCAGGCATAAAAACCTGTCAAGTAGTGCCACCGTAGCATCAATAAAGTCTAATTTACTCAATAAAACCTGTTTTACATTGAAACGGTTTCAGAAGCGTTAGCGCGAGTTAGCTTCAGGGAAATCAGGACTGTGATTTGATGCACCCGCCTGCCTTTGACAGTGTGTGATAAACATTTGACAAACAGTAAATCAGATCATGTGTCATAGCTGATGACTGTCATGGCGGTTTTGACTCAGTCAACATTAATGCATGGCAACAAGCACCACAAGCAGAGTGTAGAAAGAATTTTCATCTACTTTTACTTTCTTAGGTGCAAACATGATGCAATTATTTCAACAGGTAACAGTTTGTGTGCCGTGTACTCCTGCTTCGATGGAAAACAACCTTTTTTCACAGCACTGACTGGTACCACTGATAATATTTTATTGATGCTAATTTTCTTAGCTTAAAGGTCTAATGAATTGTACTCATTAGCTTAGCAACATATCCTGCAGCATTTCATTTTGTCACAGCAGCTCACCAGTTCTGAAGTTAAAGTCTCACTAATCAGGGTTCAGGAAGATTAGATGGACACTTTGTGTTCTGTGAGGAAGTTCTCTGATTGACAAGACAAAGCGATATTCACAAAAAAATCTTACTCCTGTAATCAATTTAGAAATTAACCTGTTAACATGTTTGTGAAATTTAGGAAGAAGCTGAAAAAACAGAAAAAAACGTATGAACGAGGAGTGAAAGAAAACTTCTGTATAACTAAGTTTAAAACAGAGGCTTTGTTGCTTTGAGGCAACACAATTAACTTTACGGACACAACTTTTTTCACACATTCTTTGTTGCTAAAACTAACTGCTCACAACAAAACACTGACTCTAATGACTCACCAGGTTCTGCAAGGCCATCACTTCTGTCCAACAAACACATTTTAAAGTGACGTTCTCCAGGTCACTAGACAGAGGTTTCATGTTCAAATCGAATTCAAGTGAAAATGATCAACAATAAATCTGACATTAGGACTTGCACTTGAAGATGGCCTCCAGGCGCTCCTGTTACGGACGGCTCAGCGGAGCCTTGCAGAAAAAAACACGACTTGAGGGACTAACTAGAAACACAATGTGGTAAGATTGAATGCCAGTACTGGAGAAAAGCAACAAGCTTTTCCTCGATTGTTTGCTGTGCTGTTCTCATTTTAGTTCCGCCTGTCACACTAGCCTGGTTTTAAGGATGATCAGTTCCACTTAAAGTGCTGTCAAATGATGCCACTACAGCCAAATGTTTTTATAACCAGGTAATTTACCATTTTGTTTAACCAAACAAGTAATAATTTGGCCTGTTTGAAGCCAACAAATACAAAAGCTGAAACAAAGCCTAACATCCCTTGAAGAAATGCATGTCACCTACCATCTTTTAGACAAAGATCATCCTATGTTGACAAAAAATAGTTGTATGTTAGTCATATGACAAGTCTAGCTATCAAACAAGTATCCATCCATCCATCCGACAAACCAACCGACTGATTGATAGACTGTCCATCCGTCAGCCATCCACCCATTGGTGACTGGTGATGTTTGGGGGGGGGCTAATGTGTATACACACATACATATACATGTACAGCAGTAGAAAAGAGGTTTGTTAGCTACACTTGCGGTTAGCCAGGTACTTTCGCTGAAACCAGGTCACAAAAATATTCTGCTTATTTTTTTCCTTTTGCTAGATTCTACTATATTTTAGTCTGTTTACCCCCAACTTCTTCAATTACAGGTTCTTGAAGGAAAACAAGCAAGAAATTAAATAATCCACCTTGTTTATGTTTATCCATCCTACTGACTTGGTCTACTCGAAACCACACTCACATACACTCATGCTCAAGGTACATTATTGTACGTCCACCCTTATTGGCTAAAGTCTGTGGCCGTGGGCTGATACTAGGCTGAACAAATTTAGCCCCAATGAGCAGCAAACCGAGGGGGCGGGACAAGACATCTGTCAATCATTCTGTACCATGAAAGACATGAAATGAATGAGATTATGAAAACTTTGCCTTTTGGCATGACTCTGGGATTTTCTGCAAAAAGGATTGGCACCAGTTTTATTGTAAATTTTACAAAATTTAATATAAAACTTTGGATTTGAGTTTATTAAGTATTTTAACATATTTATTGTAAACACCAGCCCTACTTGCCCACTTATACAAGCTGTCCCTCCATCCATCCATCCATCCATCCATCCTGTTCTGAAAATGTCAATAAAATTCGTCCAGTGCTCATGAGATATTTTGCTAACTCACTAGCACAGGAACAAACACTATAAACTACATTTGCATTTTGGAGGCTTTACCAAAAAAATAAAATAAATAAAAAAATGTTTAAAAAAATCAACAAAGAATGTATTGCAGTAGTGAATCTTAGAGTCCATCTCTGCTTTGACACAGGGCCCTGCTGCCACGTAACGAGTCGTTAAAGAGCCGATGGTTATGAGACAAAGTCAAGCCGCTGCGTGTGATGTTTGTGTGGCTCAGAAGACGCCTGTTTAAGATTATTTTATGGAATGTCGAAGCACTTGGAAAGAAGCATTGTTTGTGCTCAAGCATCTTGCCTGTGAGTTATTGATTTGGAATGTTTTCTGTGAACGTGCTGAAGCAAACGCATGTAGAGCTCAGGCTTCTCTGTTGTTGCTGCCTCTCTTTATACACACAGCTCAGGCGCACAAATCAACCAGTGTCAAAACAATCTGCAACTTACTCTGACAATGTGTGAGACTGTGTGTAGTCGTGCACGTACTGTACATGTTTTGTATATTATGTAAATTTTCTTGGCACAGAATTAGATTTATCTCCAAGTGATCAAGCAGAAAACTCGATGTTCAATCAGTGCATCTCTAATTTTGTGCATAATGTATAAAATGATTATTGTGATATGAAAAGTGAAAGCAGACACTTGGTGGTTAATCAAATAATGCTTTGACAACACAAACCCATAGGTCTTTATCGCCTGCTGAAGGTGAAGAGCGATAATGTTTTTGCTTGTCTATGTTGTTGAGATTATTCATGATGTCATTTACAAGGTTTAACTAAATCATTTTGTTCCTTTTTAGACAAGATGGTAAAACTGAAAAGACAGCGAGTGATATGCATTCCAAAAAAGGTTTAGGCCTTTAAATATTTTCTTCTTTTTGCTTTTTGGCCTGTCCTTTTACTACCTCCCTATAAACCTTACCTTCCCTGTTACCAGCTCCATCCTGTTTCTTTGAAGTCTCTTGCTGGAATACTCAGCACCTGGTCTGCACTGTGAGAGCACAGGGGCCTGGGGGCCTGAAGGTCTGGTGTCTGGGGGCCTGTCACTTTCAGACCTCTGACAGAGCAGAGCAGCATGCAGCTGCTTCCAGGATCAGTGAGTCTCTGACTGCTGGTGTGGGATGAACAGCCAGGTGTAGGAGCACATCTCCCTTGTGTCTGTGGGGATCTCTGCCTCTGCAGTTTGTTTTTTTTTTTCTTTTTTCCCTCCTAGCTCATCTGAACTGCCGAATGAGCACTGCTGGCAACATGGACAGCCAGTGCAACAGCAAGCGAGGGAGCGCGTGTGTCTCTTTGAGCGATTGCTGATTGCTCGAATGTAAATTGGATGTGCTCGTTCACCTAAATCAAGGCCACATGCCTGGTCCCACAGTAATGTGCTCTGAGTTCGATGAAGCGTTGTACTGTATCTGCCACTCAGCTTAGGAAATAAAGCCGAGCACTTCTCCTGCCCTACATAAAATACTCTGGGTAACCTTCAAAGACTGTTGTTGTAAACTGACTTCTCGACTGACCTGATTCAAAGGGATTTTTGGCATTTTCACCAGTCATAAAAAAAAAACAGGTATTTTATCACTTTCATCTTCATTTCCTCTATTGCACGAATCGATTGCAATATATTTGGATCAACACTTTTTTCATGTTTTATTGGTCTGACTTTATTTTTGTTAGGTTTTAACAAAATATCTAAAAGAGAAGTCACAATAGGATGAGCAAAAGTATGTTTTACCTGATGTTAAAAGCAGTGTAAGTTACACAACTCATTTCCACCAGTTTATTTGGACCAGCTTCACAAAGTCAACAAGCAATTTTAAATTTTTCCTAAATATATTGGGAAGATTACTAAAAATATTAACATTTATATATTTAGAAAATGTTATATGGTAAATTGTATTTGTTTATTGTGACTGATTAATTTAGAAAGTTAGAAATTAATAAGACAATTAATTAGTTAGCTGTTTTTTACAAGGGCACAATTCATAACTATATCCTTAATAAAATGTATTATGATTAAACAATAAAAAGTGTCTCCAATTATGTTTCCACACATGTGTTTGCAGTTTTACATACAAATATATAGATCTGAGATTCTATTAAGATAACCTTTAAGTAAAAAAATAGCATCCAAAAAAATTTAATTTTCCTTTTTTTAACAACTTTAAAATCAAAATTTATATTGTCCTAATAGGACATTATTACTCTTGTGTTTTAATTTTCATTTTTACATTGATGGCGTCAGTCTAACGTCAAAGAGGACAGAAAATAGTATAAATAAAAGAAGGTGCTTTTATTTATTAGAAAAAAACAGAACCAAAATATCCATAAACAGACCTTCTTTTCAGGTGGCCTCAGTGAGCTTGTAATCCCAATCTATAATCCAGATGTTTTAAGGCTGATCTGTAGCCTTCTTGACTGTGGCTTTTTATCAGTTCGCCTGTAAAGTTTTATATGAAAGATATTTTGTTTTAAGACCTATAAAGTAAAGGTGGGGAAGCTCCTTTGTTTCTAACTATAATATATTCTGTGGTTCTGATGTGAAACTGCAGTCTTAAAAAAAATTAACTAAAAAAGCCATTAAAGATTTAAGCAAACACAGCATTAAAACCACTGACAGGTGACTAAGACTGACTGTGTTGTTAAAGTGGCACCTGTCACAGGTTGGTATAAATTGGGCAGCCAGGCAGTTTATGAATGCAAAGTGTTGGAGGCAAGAAAAGTGGGGACGCGTAATGATCTGAGTGACTTTGACAAGAGACAGATTATGATGGCTAGATGACTGCTTCAGGATCATTCAGAAACATCAAGTCCTGTGCAGTGTTCCAGATATGCACTGGTTAGTAAGCACTCAATGTCCAAGGAAAGATGAAGATGTGAAAAATGAGTGAAAGGTGCCAATGCAGTTCTTTTAGTGGTCAAAAACAATTTGGGAAGCCAAAAAGTTCAGCAGTAGAACAGTGGGCCATTACTTCTGAATATTTTCCTGTATTTACAGTCATTTACTTTGGGCAGCACAGATTTAATTTATTTTTTAGGCAGCAGCTAATGGAGCATTTTTGTTGTACCTACTGAGGTCACCAGTCAGACAGATCTGTAAGCAACAATGCAACATCAAGTAAGTTTAACTAAAACATATTCAAGATTTAATTTTTGAAAAGCCAAACCAATGTGGGGTCTTGTTCACGAATGAGGGAAGAATGGAGAGGGGGCTCGATAAGCGGATTGGTGCTGCATCTGCAGGGCGCTGTATCGATCCGTCGTGGTGAAGCTATTTACCAGTCTGTCTACGTTCCTACCCTCATCTATGCTCACGAGCTTTGGGTAGTGACCAAAAGAACGGGATTGCGGATACAAGCAGCCGAAATGAGTTTCCTCCGCAGGGTGGCTGGGCTCTCGCTTAGAGATAGGGTGAGAAGCTCGGTCATCCGGGAGGGACTTAGAGTAGAGCCGCTGCTCCTCCACGTCGAGAGGAGCCAGTTGAGGTGGCTCGGGCATCTGGTTAGGATGCCTCCTGGACGCCTCCCTGGTGAGGTGTTCAGGGGCACGTCCCACTGGGAGAAGACACAGAGGAAGACCCAGGACACGCTGGAGGGACTATGTTTCTCAACTGGCCTGGGAACACCTTGGGATTCCCCCAGAAGAGCTGGGCCAAGTGGCTGGGGAGAGGGAAGTCTGGGTCCCTCTGCTTAGGCTGCTGCCCCCGCGACCCGACCACAGATAAGTGAAAGAAAACAGACGGACGGACAAACCAAAGTGAGTAAGTTTTTTGGGCTGGACAGAAACCTTTTCGTTAAGTCTTCAAGATGGAGGAGAGAAGCAAAAAAAAGAAGGAGGCATAATGAGTACACATCATCAACTCAAACAAGGTTAAATAGTTTGATTGTGATTGAAAAGACATCTGGTGTGAAAATTAGTTTTGAGTGATTTTTCTTCGAAAGAGCAGGAGACAGACGGGACAAATTTATTTAAAAATGGTCCATTCTACAGTTTGTCTGCTGAAAACAATTCTACAAATGATGGAGTTTTTAAAGAAGGTTTTAGAGCCTCTCTCTTCCAAAGAAGCACTAAGTTTGCCCTGAACATTTTCTTGTTACATTTCAGCACGAAAAGAAGCAACTTCTCTGAACTTTAGTAGACACTAACGCTTTAACAACAACGTAAGACATGAATGTACAAGAAAGCATTTTGCTTCTCAGTCTTCTGCCTTTCTTTGAGAAAAATAAATCACCCAAGTTTAATGGTGCGACTGTACATCGGATATCCTTTGTCCCAGGTAAACTCAGTCTTTGTCTGGACAAATAAATGGACCCGGTTATTGAGCAGACAAATAAATGAAGCCAACACAAAGACCATTCTGAACAATGAGAACTAAAAATCTGAAAGACTTCATGAATCTAAAGCAAGTCTGACTTTTACTCAAGGCTGACCCCAAAGCTTTAGTCAATGAGAAAAACCTGAGTCAGCAGATTTTAGTGATCATTATGTTAATTCAATCTACACTTAAGGCAGAAAGGAACTGTCGTAAAGGTTGCCACACTTTGTCAGGATGATCTTTTAGAATAAAACAATGCTAAAAATGCAAATGTGAAATTGTTTGCGAAGCATTTTGGGCATATTGCGTTATCACGCAGTGGATGTGCAGTAAGAGGCAGGAGTCTAGTCAAAATGTGTATGTATGAAAGAGAAGGAAGAAAACTGAAAAGCTAAACTTGTGTAGAAAAAAATCCTATTATAAAAGTCCAACAAATACTCAATATAAGCTTTAAATTGCATCTACTGGTCAGTCAGGGTGAGTTTTAGTTGGAAACAGGCCTACTTTCACCAAACACACCAATAAATCTGTCTTAGAGCCTTGTAACCTCATCAGGGTTTTCTCATGAGCCTTGAATCCTCTGGAACATCTGTTGCTCTTTTGAAAATCCCCTCAAATGTCTCTTCTAACTTTAGCCCCGGAGTCCATGAAGAGCTGAACATCAGTTCTTTGGTCTGTACGAGAACAGATCAGTGTTTGCATGAATAATGGACATAAAAAACAGTTCAAGGTTTTCTAAAACTTTTATTTTTAAATATAACCCCCACCCCAACAATGACCGACTCACGTTTCTGCAGCATCGAGCAATTTGTTTTGACACTTTCATTTTCAAGTGTCTAATTAACACATAGCTTCACTTGAAAAGTAAGCTTGTGCTAATTTCAGCAGACTGAGTGTTAAAACACAGACATCTGGATCCTCCACACAAATCACTTACTTTTGTCTGAGAGTTTTAAAATTTGGAATCTTCACCTTTCTGCTCAAATCCAGACTGTATGGCACTTTTTGTTGTACATTTTTTTGAGTTCTGTCAGATGAGTTTGTGTCATGTCATGTTTTCTAATCAGTTTACTTTAAATAGCAATATAGTCAAGAATGCTAAACCACACAAATCAGCAGTGGTTTTGTTGATTTTTTTTGCTTTTTTTGCTTTTTAACAAAACCTATGTGCTGCACCTCAAAAGTTTTTTGTTTTTTTTTTATAAAAAAAAATAACAAAACACACAAATATGGAATAAACTTAAGAGTCATGCTGGTGTATATACAGGATGCATATTATGAGCCAATGACGTTGAGATGATGGCCATAAAGATTAAAGTAATTTATTTCTCTTTAACATATTGACATTGTTCCCCTGAGCACCCCGAGTTAAAATCAAATTATGTCTCTGTTTCAGGCCATAAAGTCCACTATCGTTTTCTTCATGGTCCGCCAGATTTCCCATCATTCACACGGAAAACTTGCCTGGAATCATGTTGGCTCGAGCGCACGAAAAGAGACTCTGCCAGATATCTGGAGGGCTGTTTCAGTCAGGCCCCAAAATATTCAGTGATTAGATCAGCCTTCATTGTATCTGCACACATTGTGCTGCTGCTTCATTTTGATTGGCTCAAAGTGTATTTTAGTCTGAACTTAGTAAAAGTTTTTATTGAACAATGTTTAAATAGTATTTAGATTTGGAAAACTTAGTTTAACGTTTGATAAACAGTAATGGAAAACTGACTCCCTTTTTTTGATGTGGAAGTAACTGAGACTAATATTATCTGTATATTCTGAGCACAAAAAATATCTTTGTTTGGGATTTTGGTTTTGCCTATTGGAAATCTTTCTGTCTGTTAGCAAAACACATATTCATTGGATGTACAGCTATGATTTATTACCATTTGGAGGCCATCCAGTCAGTATGACCACCACAGGAAACTGGACACAAATGGTTATAACTCAGTTGATGTTATAGATTTTGAGTGAAAGTCTGGCTTGATATAGCCGGGATTATTTCGCAACACATACGTAGTCTGAGCATAACATCTTGGGATTAGCCTCAAATTATGCACATCATTATTTTAAATGTTTGGCCGGAACGATTACAACTCAGTCATTTCTCAACATAAATTACTTCAGTTTAAAGCACTCAATATGCTCCATCCGAACTGCAAAAATCCCAGCTTCGAGTCTTCCACCCCTTGTTGTCACAACCCGTCGTGAGAAGTTTTCAACCCCTCCGCATAGGAAATTGTTGTGTGATTGGTCAGAAGTTCATGAGTGTGTTTGTTTATGCTGAAAGCACTTGGATGCTGAATTGTGCTTCAGCTACCTACTTCCATATTGTGACTTTTGTACCCTGAAACCGACATTCATAAAGATAATCAATCCATCCATTCATCCCTCCCTCCATCCATCTATTATCTCCCACTTTATCCGATGTCGGGTTGAGGGGGCAGCCACTTGAGCAGGGAAGCCTAGACCTCTCTTTCCCCAGCCACCTCTTCCAGGACTTCTGGGGGGACTCAAAGGCGTTTCCAGGCCAGCCGAGAGATATAGT
Source organism: Cynodonichthys magdalenae (assembly GCA_031762555.1). Classification (NCBI taxonomy): domain Eukaryota; kingdom Metazoa; phylum Chordata; class Actinopteri; order Cyprinodontiformes; family Rivulidae; genus Cynodonichthys; species Cynodonichthys magdalenae. The sequence continues at coordinate 3,328,840 of JARVJO010000394.1, read as the reverse complement.
CTCTTCAGCGTGTCCTGGGTCTTACTCTGGGTCTCCTCCCAGTTGGACTTGCCTGAAGCACCTCCCTAGGGAGGTGTCCTGAACTGCCTCAACATGGCTCCTCTGGATGTGGAGGAGCAGCGGCTCTACTCTGAGTCTCTCCCGGATAACTGGACTTCTTACCCCATCTTTAAGGGAGAGTCCAACTGCAGAGAAAAATCATTTTGACAGTTTGTATCCACAAATCTTGTTCTTTTGGTCACAACCCAAAGTTTGTTGGCATAGGTGCATGTAGCAACATAGACTGACTCGTAAACAGAGACTTTTGCCTTACAGCTCAGCTCCCTCTTCACCACAACAGACCGTTACAGAGTCCGCAAAACTGCAGAAGCTGCACCAATCTGTCTGTCAATCTTGTGCTCCATTCTTCCATCACTCATGAACAAGACCCCAAGATACTTGAACTCGACTTGAAGCAGAACTTCACCCCCAAACCGGAGAGAGCATAAAGATAGTCAAATGGCCAAAAACACACAGATGAAGATAAAACAGACGTTGTGCACATAGGTTTCCCAGGAGCTCAGCACGGTGTGTCTTTGGGATTATGAAAGATGTGTGCAAAAATAAACGTGACCCCACATCGATTGGTCGGCTTTGGATTGAGTATCCTGGGCAATTAAAACTCTTGCAGGAATGGAGTGCTCGTGTCTTGTTTTTAATAAAACATTTGGAAAATGATACAAGACTGTAAGAATTTATGAGACAAAGTGAAGGACTTTGTCTCTGATTATAAAACAACTGAAGTCATGTTGTGAATTTGTGTTCTGTCATTCAGTCCTCTTCCTTGTGACCCTGCGTACCATATTTTAAAGGAAATCCAGAGAAAGCATGTTGGATGACCTGTGCTATAGGCCAACTGCTTGTAAATAGATACACTCTGTTGTCCTTCACTGGAGAGACTCCCCCAACTGTGTAATTCATCCAAGCTGTTCTCTGATTTACGAAGTGTCGCTTGCAGACAGTCAGGGTGGTGCTTTTATCTCTACCTTGTCTCGCTAAATGAATTCCAAATGGCATGCTGCCCGGTTATTTGTCAGTGCATTTGTTATCGCTGACAACCACAACCCCCCCTTTAAACAAATATAAATCTATGGAAAACAATCGCTGAGCAAGATGCAGCGTAACCTTTTGAAATATCACGCTGGCCATCAGTTTGGGGAGCAGATCATTTCCTTCCTCCACATGAAACATGAAAGTAATGGCTGCTAAGTCATCGTAGCAAATAGTCTCTTTCTAACTTGAAATATACCCGTATGAGTAATATGATTCGACCGCAGGAGCTGCTTGGTGGTCCAATGAAAAGTGCATCAGCTGTTGGTCTAGAGGCAGTACTTTTCGCTCTACATAACACAAGCTGACATCAGATGAAAATGTTTAATATGCTTCAATAATGAAACTGAAGTTAAATCTGTATTTTTGGAAGCAAATAGGAAAACATGAAAAAAGCTGAAAGGTAAGTTGGCGTTTGCTCACAGAGAACAAAACAAATTAGAAGAAACCTTTGATTACTTGCATGAATACATGTTAACAAATTTATAAAAGTCATTATAAAAATGAACATTTGCAGCCCGCTCTCTGAGCAGCCAACAAAACGCTTATGAGAGAATGACTTGTACATGTAAGTAAATACTGGTGGAAAAATTGTGAAAATGTCTAACTTTTAAATAAATACCTCGGAGTAGTTTTTGATACCAATCTAAATTTCAAACAGCAAGTAAAGACAATTTTACTTAAAATTAAACTTAATCGGTCAAACTTCAAACATATAAAAACGTCTCTGACAACAGAATCAGCAAAGGCTTATATACATACACTGATATTCAGCCACCTACTGTTATACTACATGGCCTCACACTTCAGATGCCATTTTGAAACCCCTAAAGTCTCTTTTTAAGAAAACAAAAAGCCTTTACTGTATCATTATTTTAACATCATACCTAAGTACAATATTTTGGGTTTTGATACTTTCAGTTTTGTGTGGATGCTTGCTCCTCCTCCTTTAACGTATTTTAGAAGCCAAAAAAAGAAAAAACAAACAAAAAAAAAACAAGTAATACAGTAAAAATAAGAGCAGTGACCAGAGGAAATTGTAATGTACGGGGGCGCAGGACTAATTTGGATAAATGGTGTTGTCCATCAGAGGCACGCAGTTATGGAACACACTGCCAGCTCATATTAGGAACTGTGGCACCTCCAGCTTTAAAATGCTTTGAAACACGGGTTGAAAACTAACCAGAGGTGCACTCATATGTAGATTACATTGTCTGTTTGTTATCCTTATTTTAACTTCAATTTGTTTGTTTTATATAGATGATGTTTTTTATTATTCTCTGTTTTGTGTGTGTGTGATGCTTCTTGTTCTTACCGTTAGAGCAATGGATGAAAACTAGCTGTTGGGCAAACTCCAGCATTTTTACATTGATGCTTACTGCTGACATGTTGCTTAATATGAATTGCCCTAATTAAAAAAAATGAAATAATGTGCATAGTGAAATAAAAAAAAGTACAAATCTAAAATTTCTGAGGCTGAATTTTCCATCATAACACAAATTGTGGGGGGGGGGGAGAAATACAATTGATGAATGGCTTATAATGGACATTAAAAAGAACAAATGCTGTTAACACCAAATTTTAACTCAATATTTATATATAAAAAACTACTAAGTTAGAGTCATTTTTGTGTTTTCTACAGTCAATTTGCTGTGGTGGCCATCTTGAATTGGGTTAACTCCAGAAAGTGATTACCGGAGGTTGTAGATGCACAACAAATAATTCTTATTTCATAGTTTCACTAAAATCTATTTATTGGTAATGAGCTATTTTCCTGGGAGATAAGTACACAAACCCTTTTATTCAGGTAAGAATATACACCTATTTTCTGTTTTTTAAAACCCAAACCTTTAGAATTGACTTGTTTGTAGAAGTGCATTGTTTCCTCAGTAATTATTCTGATAATGAACTACATTCTGTCCTACCAGTTAGTTAAAAACAATCAATCCTTTTACCCCCCACAGCTCAGCAGATTACTCTCAGCAGGCTTGAATCGAGTTAAAAGTATTAGTCTCACTTAAAAGCAGCATGTTCAGCCTCTGAGAGACTCAAAAATCACCAGGGATAAAAGTGGTATTTGTCACAGATCTTCCAATGTTTTTTTGTTGTTTTTTTTTTTTTTTTTGCCACTTGCACTTCAGCAGCTGTTTGTTGCTGATCCATCATCAAGAAAAGAAAATGTGGTGGAAATTTTTGAAGTCAACACCTGCAGGATTGAACAACCAGCGCTGACAGGTCAGCACACCCAGCAGTTTCACAAATACATCCTGGTAAATAAAAACAGAGGGAAGATAAAGCAGCTTAAGTTCTTCAGGAAAACACTTCAGGGGTCAAAAGGAGGTGGAACTAATCTCGTGGTTGGGGGGCGGGGCATCATTCACTGGTAGACGGAGATGAAACACAGACGCAAGGAGATGGGAGGCTGGAAGACAGGTTTGCAGATATCAGGCTGAACGTTGGATGCGGTGACATTTGTTGTTGGTGGTATACGACTCTTTAAGCCAGCGGCTGGAGCATCGCGCTTTCTCGCCGGTTGCATCAGACGGAATCCAAGTGATGGAAGCGGGTGATCTAACACAACATCAATGACACTCTCACCCAAAGCTGGGACTACTTTGATATGTTGAGCATAAAAGCTGCATATCTAAGCAACAATTCTTTTCTCTCTCCTCCCACCCTCTCATCATTATCAAAGAATCAGGATTCTGTCCGGTTAATTATGCATAAGAGACTGAAGCGACTTCGAATGATTGATGGGACCACACTGAAACAGACACAATTAGATATAATTAAATCTTGCATAGTTCATGCTGTTTGGCAATTGCTCCTTAGAAGATGATTCTACTAGCTGGAGGCCTTTGGTTATCTTACGCAAAACTCCAACACAAAAGCATAATCCTGCTCTTTTTATATTATTGTGGGCCATTCATCTAAAATCCATTTGTGGCTCAAACAGATTACATTTACAGTAACCCAATGGAAGAAACAAACTGACAGTTGAACAGAAGCAATAAATAATTCAGCAACTTTTTGATAGCCGCTTATCAGTCTTTTTTTTTTCCGTGACGCGCCCTATCTTCTTTGTGAGCTCCAACCATATTAGCATTATTGTTGAGTTTATGAAGTTTCTCGGGCCTCTCATGAGACGACTCCTTGACCTTGCCCAATGTGCAAGATAACAGACCTGACAGCCAGCATTTATAGAGCAAGGTGCATTGACATTCATGTATTCATCTCTAGAGGAGTTCAATTGCTGAGATGCTGTTTAGTGTGTGTGTGTGAAAATGACCTCATACTGGGAACAGACAGGATCAACTGGTGCTTATTCTAATCCAGAGCAACTGAAAAGTCGGTAAACAAGCTGAAACAAAAGCTACTTCTAGCAACACAACTAAAAACATCAAACGGCAACTCTGAAAGTAAGAAAGTGAACAAAGAGCTTAAAGCTCCTTTGAGGTCTCTTAAGGTCAGGCTTTTCTTCAGAATTAGGATCTTTTGCTTCAGCTAAAAAAAAAAAAGTTTTTACAATACCGTTCGAATGATAAAAGAACTGATTTCAAACTAGAGGGCATTTCACCACAGGAGTGTTGTAGTTTGTGCCGGAAGGGGGTTGGAAAAATTGCAAAATAATTCAACTGATTTGACAAAAAACTGTATATGAGGCTGCTTTTAGCAAAGAAAACAACAAGTTTGCTCAGAAACACTTGTTAAAGCCAAGTAGAAAAGAGAAACAATTAATTCTAGAAGATAAAACCTTTTATTATTGCAAAACTTACTTAGACTTACTTAGGAACAGAGGGCTGCCGACTGCCCACAGTCCTCCTCACCAACAGAAGACCTCCAATCTGGTTCAGCTCTGCCCCCGCTGGGTGACCTTCAGACATCTGTCGACCTCCGCTGACCAGTCTCAGGTCTGATTAAACATATTAACTGATGCAACTTGATAAATATAATTTCCTTGCTTTCAGTTCTAATAAATAACTTAATGAACCGTCTGGATTGAAAAACATCTCGCAAATTTAAAAATAAACTATTTATCAAATAGTTAAACTTTCTCTAATTTCTTCCATGTTTAAAACCTTTTTTTTTTTTTTAAACTGGTGGCTCAGAACCAGAGAGGTGCTTCTCTGACAAAAACAGCAGCATTTGACACCAGGAAGGAGAACAGGTTGTTCTGTTCGAGCTGGACCACCAGAACTCTCACTGTTACAATCTGTTTGTGAGAACACCGTGTTAGTAAATGTGTTAAGTGAACAGAAAGTAGAGATCGCTAAAATTTCATTTGAAATCATTGGGTAGTCCTTAACAATCTTTGTAAAACCATCAAATGCACCAAAACCACAAAAAACTTTAGGCAGTGGAGCAAACTTTAAATTTTGAAAATCTAACATTAAAGGTTCTCCAAGTGGGCACAAGATGAGGTTTGTAAATAAACTATTTGGAATTAAGCATATAAATGAGAGCAAATAGCACCTATTGGGCAAAGAAGATTAAATCCACAGGACTTTTCCCAACCAGATTATAAACCCTACTTTATATAACTTGTTTCTTCTCAGTCACAGTAACTGCATTATAGGGAGATTGTGTTTAACCAAAATCATTATGTGATGAAAGAAGACAGCATTGTAGCTGTTTTGGTAAACCTTGTGAGATCCCACACCATCTGTTTGAACTTAAAGTATAGGCTACTGTAGCCATATTGGTTAATGTCAATCACAGTTGAATTTGTACCGTTCTTGTGACCAACTTGAATTGGGTTAAACTAACATCTGTCCGATGGTTCACGATACATTTTGTTGACAGTAAAACAGGGTTGATGTTAGGGCTGTGTATTGGCAAGAATTTGGCGATACGATACATATCATGACACAGGGGTCGGGATACGATATATCAGTACGGAAGGCGGGTGAAGTGTCTGGCCCAAGGACACAACTACTGCAACAGCTGGAATGGAGGATCGAACGGGCAACCTACTGGTTACGGGAAGACTCCCCTAACCACTCCACCACAGCCGCCCCCATTTAGAACATCTATACACAATCCTGGCTCACATCAAAATGCTGCTTTTGTAATGGACACAGCCAGGTTGGTATTCAACCCTGAGACTCAGGACTCAGCACTAAAATATAAACAGCTTCACTATTTACCAACTAAATATTAGAAATAAAAATAATAACTTCTACCTTGTTTACAAATCTTACCAGGAATGAATATCCTCTTGTTACAAATGAATTCTCCTGAATACATTGTTGACAAAAATTGGCTCCTAAAATTTTAATTTGTGCACCAGTGAGGTCACACTGGCCTTCAGCGTCCTTGAAGCTCCAGATAGTGGTGCTCTAAATCCTTTCTGTCAGCTAAAATCACTCACTCAGAGTATTTGTGACTATTCGAATGGGATTTTAACCTCTGGTCTTGGAGAAGAACATTTATTCCAAACAAAGCCTCCAAGCTGTCTTCCCTGGAAAACGCCCAGAGACTGCCACCACTAATCAGGACATAAGCACCGTGTGGACGGGCACACTTCCTGTTCTGCCTGTTGATGCAGTCTGAGTGTGGGAATGTGATATAGAGACATAAACCCAATTTCTGTGTGAGCATGTCCTTGAGTGTGAGCTTGTGCTATCCCTGGGAGCACATTGATGCATTTATTTTTGTGGCAATGAAAAAATACTGTTTATTAGTAGCTGTGAGGAGTGAAACAGAGACAGTCAACACTGCACAATCTCCATATTTAAGACATGTCTGCTAATTATGCAGATATCCCTCAGGTCATATTCAATCAAACCAGCTCATTGAATTGCAAGTGAAGTCAAGACTTATTTCCCTCCTTTTGCAAGAATGCAATACTCATAACAAGAGTGTTTTTTTTCTGTTTGTTTTTTTTTTTTTTACCCACATGAAGCTTTAACATTTATGGCAAGCTCATTTCAAAGCTTGTCTAGGAGCTTGTTAAAAGTGGAAACAATTGTTGATGCTAATTTCGCAAGAGAAAATGAAAGCTTCCCTCGCTCAAATTAAAGTTAGGTGCTATTGTTGATTGCATTTTCACTTAACAAGGTCTCTGCGTTCACATGCCCAGGAGTTTTCATTAAGTCTTATTTTAGACAGAATGAAAATGCAAAAGAAAGTCTTTAACACTCTGCCCTTTTAATGGAATAAAGAAAGGTAAAGCCTAGCGTTTAACAACTGCACCTCAGACCCCGGGACTGACTATCACCTGCCTAGTAATTAAAAACACAATGATTGCCATTTTAATGACTTCCTTCCAGTGGTCAATACTTTGACACTGGGTGGAAGTAGTGGTGTGTCTTTCTGTGTGTCTGGGTCGGACTATAAATGGTCATTGTGGCAGCCTCTCTGGGGAGTCCAAGTGTCATTCGCAACCCATTATCAGAACAGATCCTTTTCATTCTTGGGCCTTCACACCTCTGATTTTACTTTGTCACAGCACATGTACATGCACACAGCTGGCCTCAAATACACTGTGTGAAACCATGACTGTCACTGAGGCCACCTAATTTCATTTAAGATATCAAAAAACTAATTGTCGTCTTTACAATTGTCATTAACATGTCTGCCTTTAGAGAAAAATAAAATAAAAAAAAGTTTTAATTTCTAACTTTTCAACTTGGACACCCCTGGGTGCTGAACCAGTGCAACTTTCAGATGCAACACCACTGTGTCTGGTAATTGCTGTTAGACTGAGAACGTCACTTTTGGAAGGTGGCAGGAAACTAAACGTGTTGCACTGGGAGAGTCACACAGGTGTAGTATTTTCAGTACTTAGAGCATGAGTTTTCTGTTAGTTTGACCACATGGTAGGCTCAGACCCAATTATTAACTGCAGTTTTCCCCAATGTTTCAGTATAAATAAAGATCATAATTTGCCTTGTTAGTTTGCTACAAACAATTTAAGGAAACCAGGATATTTAAAAGTTGTAATGTTGAGTGGATTTTCCCCATTAAACAAATGAATAAATGAACAAGGAAAGAAAAAATTACATATTATTAACTGCAACAGCTCTGTTTAAAGCAGCAGCTTCTTGTTTTACTCCCCAATTATGCCACAAATGTCCACAAAATATTTAAATATTTGATTATTGATTGTTAATTTAAAAACATAAAAAAAACTTTCATAACAAAAAGTACCAAAAAATTCTTCTTCAGGTAAAGTGTAACTTAAAGGGACAATATTATGTGTTTCTCAGTCATATATTTAAATTCTATACCACAATAAAGTAACTATGTCACCTTTAGTTGTTATTAAAATGCTGTTTATATAGAAAATAGACTTGACTTCTCATCATATCTGTTTCTAAACACCTTGAAATTGGTCTCTGTCTCTTTAAGAACCTCCTTCCTCTTCTGTCCCGCCCATTTCAGCGTCATCACAGCCTCTTCTCTACAGGACTGTTTACAGCCTGAAGCAGACTTTGTTGTAATAATAATTAAAAAAGAAGCAACATTATACAATATCTGTTTTGGAAAATTGCATCTCAGGACACATATGAACCTTACCATGACCTGAAAGCATGTTTTCTAAAGTACCGGAGCGATTACAGAGAGGACGTTTCAGCTGGTAAGATTATTTCAGTCATTCTCACAGACACAAGTACTGATCGTAATATAAGTTACAAATTTGAACACATAGACCAAACAAGGATGTGAACAAAACAATGTGAGTTGTTTTTCAGCTTAACTGCAGAGGAAAATGGTGTTTGTTTACTTCTATAATTGCTGCTGATAGACTGAAGGAGTCAGGGGTGCGATGCGGAAACTCAGCATAGTTTACTTGGCATCTGAAAAAATATTTCCTCAAAGGTATTTTTAATGTGAAGAGGACTGGAGGGAGAAGTGGTTAGTATTGGAGCTCAGCAGACATGGTTTTCACTGGATGTTTGCTTGTTGCTGCTGAGAGCCTGCACGAGTCGCGGAGCGGGCCTGGGGGTGGGGAGGTGCGCTCTGTGATGAGGAAGCTCAGTTCTTAGACCCAGCCCAGGGGAGGAGATATTACCAAAAGGTGGTTCTAGACCCAACTGGTCGTTTTTGCTCTCCTGCCTGGCTGCCTCAGAACAACACAGGATTTCTCAAACATGCATGAATGAGTCAAAGCAAGACTCTGGGCATGTTTTTGATGAGAGGATAACATCATAACATGATATAAAACTCAAAAATGTTGATTTTACATGATATTGCCCCTTTAACAAAAACAAACTTTTGAATATGATTGAACTATTTATTAAATTCATAATGTCTCACTCTGATACTAAAAGTGTACAATTATTGTCTTGACAAGACAAAATATGATGTATGACAGTGAAAAAGCTTGATGGACCTTTATGCAGTTTCAAAAATGTTATTTTTGTTAATTACAGTTATTTTGTATTTTTAGGGCTTTTATTAAATTTGGTTTATTTATTTTTTCCTGACAGGGGTGACATTTCAAGAAGAGAGAGAAAAAATTACTTCTTATTCAAATGAAATGAAAATTATTTGCTACCAGATCCTCACCGATGCACCTTGAGCCCGATTCTATAGGTTTGTTAATTTTGGATGACAGTGCTTCAAAAGTTATCACAAGTGCTCAGCCAGAGAGAATTTGGTTCATAACATTTATCTAAATTCCACCTGACTGGATTAAAATCTTATCATCTTGTATTTTTTTTTTACATAATGCCATGAAATGAGCTTGGTTGAAAATTTATAATTTATTGATAAAAACACTGAAATCCACTGTCAGTAAAAAACAACAACATTGTCTAATAGATAAAAGATCAATAGACCAGCTACAGACATCTCACTCCCATCTGAACACAGCCATTTTAAGGGATTATCCAATCATGTATTCATGTTTTAAGAGATCCAATCATGAAACCACGATTGGAAACATTGCAAGTTCTCCATCAGTAATATATCAGTAAATATTTAAAAGAAAAAAAATGATTAGTTTATAAATAGTTATGTCCAGCCATGTCTTCGGATTACCTTGATAAACTCTCTCCAGGTACAGTATATCCGGAAATGGAAGTTTTAGGGCTTGAAAATGTGCCAATGGCAGCGAGAGCATGGAAGAAGAACCAAAAATGACTAATAGTGAAGTACTACATCCATCAATACCTATGTGAAGCACCAAGTTACATATAAAGAAACAGCCACGGTGGTTACTGAAATAACTTAAAACTGACGGCATCTGTTTGACCTCACACTTGACTGTGGAACAGACTGTAGGCAGATCTTTAAAGCCAAATTTGCATTTTTTTCTTAAGGGATCTGTGGACCCGAACCTTTGAAAGACTAACTTGAGATCCTGTTATTGTTGGCTTCAAGGGTCTAGGTTTTGTTTAAATTTGTTTAATATCTGATCTGACACATGTGATCACTTGTGCCTGTAACTGTGCTAAACTGAACCAAACACCTCAAACTTCAATAGTTTCAGCCAATATTTACCAGTTCTGCAAAAAGAAAAACAGCCAATTTGTCAACTGGTACATTATATTAATCTTGATGAACAGGATGGAAAGGAGCTTTGGTTACAAAGGGACTGGTGGGATCAGGAACAATTTAGAGGAATTATCAGGCAGTGTTTTACTTTCATTATCACACTGCTGCCACTGGTGTTTGCCACTGAGCGTTACGTGCTGCTCAGGGGTGCTGGCTTATTCAAATAAATATGTAGCCGAGGTAGAGGATGCTGCAGCTTGGCTAAAAATTAACTGCCTCCTGTAGTCTGCGGTCTAACCTAATCAGAGTATAATGCAGTGTGCTGCATTGTTCGTCATCTCTCCTGTGGGGGGCATTCTGTATATGGATCGCATGTTGGCTTTCCACAGCAGCTCTTAGAAGAGAGGATTTAAAAGCTTAAATATCTAATATTGTGTTGACCAGTTGTAGCAGAAGAAAGCAGAAAAACACACAAAGTAACAGATAAACTTGTTATGAAATTATGAATCAGTGCTGCTTTCATAAATCCCTTTTTCTCCCGACAAGTCAAATGAACATTTTGCATTTGACATATTTGCAATGAGGCAGGACTCGACAGCATAAAAGGTTTCGCACCAAACTCCTTACAGAGAGAGTATTTTCTTTTTAACATTATACCTGACACCATGACAATCTCTGTTAGCCTCTTAAGTGTACTCTGGATCTGATAAATGGATTTGTTGATGTTTACAGAAAAACTAAGGGGAACAAATCTGGAGATGGGGTGTCCTCCACTACTCTTGTTGCTCTCTTGCCCTCATCACATGAGGGTTTATCACTAAAACTCTGGACATGTTAAAGTGTACATATCATGCAAAAATACATTATGTTGTTTACTTCGAGAGCAGAAAAGTTGAACTTAGTGCTGCAATGATACCTTTATATTCTGTTTGTGTCATTTTTGTCAAATTGTTCAGTTTTCTCTATTTACTATGACGTTTTCTGAACTATTACATCACAGTTTTTGTGAATAAACTGCCAAAAAAGTCTGAACTTACTAACTACAATTTGGTGATCTTCATTCTCCTCTGGCTGTGGGTCAGACTCCAGCTCCAACATGTAAAGACTGAGTTATACTCGCGCTTTGGGTGGGCCTGCTAGCGCTGTGTTCTACTCAACAATATGTTCTTGTAGTATTCTCCAAAAGTACATGTGGCAGTACACATTATAACCTGAGAAAGTGTAAGTAGGAGAGCAAAAGCTTGACAGACAAACAAACTACTTGAATGATGCGTGGTGCTCGCAGCCTTTGCGGAGTTACAAAAATTTGGAGGTGCATGACCACGCACCAGGACACTGCGCGGGGCTAACATGCAGGGGAGTCACTGTAGGCCGGTGTGATGTGTCATCTTTTTATAGACCCTAACTGAAGGATATAAATGTAACTACTAGTCTTAAATATAGAGAAGAATTATAGTTTTACAAATTTGAAAAACCAAAGAAAGTGCAAGAAACCTACCAAAGGAATACCTGCGCTCTATTTTCCACCAATGATGATAGCATGAGTGTGATACTACAATTCTTTGTTAAATACATGCAATCAAGTTGTAAATAATTGGTCGACACGTAAAAAAAAACTGATTTTGAATTCGTTATGTTGAATTAATTTACAGTTCTAAGTGTGAACACGTTGACACCTGACAAAACTTGCTATCTGAGGCTTATTTTTATGCAAATAATCTTTTGCTGCTAATAAACAAACAAGAATACTTTTGCATTTTAAGTGTGAGCGTGAAAGTTTGGCACAGGCAGGTGTGTTTTAGTTTAATCACTTACGATCAAACTGGAGTTTGGCTCGCAAATGAGGAGATGAGAGCTCGCATCATCTCTGCTGTAGTGATTCAGTAATAACATCATTAGTGTCAGAGGTTATTTGGCCCTTAGTCAAACAAGAGAACACTCCTCTCCCTAAAAGAGATGTCTCTTCACTTCCCATAACTGCAAACTAAGACAACAGAACAACATCTCCGACTTCTCCAGAGTTAGTTCCCCCAAGCAAAGTTTGCACTACACTTCAGCCGTCTCAGTTGTCTGCTCGCAGAGGCTCCACGCAACATGATCTATTAGGACACGTTAGCATCATAGTCAAAACATTTTTGCAGCCCCATGAAGTGCGAGTCATTACGCTGCATCAGCACAGAATCATGTATTCTCAATGAGTGCAAAGGGAGGCGTTTCTTCTTTCAGAGCAGCACATTCCTGGGGGCGAGCTGAAAGAGTAATTTGCCCGGATCTTTACAGGATTCTCCTTTGCTATATCGGAGAAATCTCAGGGGAGCCAGAAGTCTTGTGAGCCTGATCTATCTCTTTATATTGTCTGCATTTTTCTTTATTGGTCATGACTTGGTGGACTTAAACAAGACCAACCTCTGCAGTGCTTGTCGTCCATCTATCGGGGTCACACTGATAAGCTCACTCTGCTCTTTATAAATCCCAGGAAAGAGAAAGTTGGATTTGTCATGGGCTGTGAACACAGCCAGCTATAGGAGTCAACCAACCCTCTTTAAATAGGAAAAAGAAAAATCACTGAATGCCTAATTTATCTGTCTTAGTTTCAAAGAAGAGCCCCTCAAGATCTCTTTCATCCATGAAATGTTCAATATGGAGAAAATGTTTGATGTGGGCACACATCTTGGGAAAACTGTAGATCCTCCCTTTGTTTTGTAGCACCATTACACACCTACCTAATCTAATATTAGAAAATTAGGTGACTAATGATTCATATCAGAAGAAATTGAGAATCATTACATTTTGTGCTTTGTATTCTCAAAATCTGATTAGCAAAGTGACTGAACAAGTAATTTTTTTCTGAAATTAAAGCTCTCAATCTTAGAAGTTGGTTTTCTCTGACCAAAAAGCCGGACACTGATAAGGTAGAAAAGTGAGGCAACATTCCTCAACCTATAAAATATAAACTGTATATGATTAAGAAGCATTTGTCTGACAGCTTTAAATTTAACACTATGTGTTATGTGAGGTATATTATAAAAAGGAAACGATACAGTAGACCTAGAGGAGTACAAGCAGCAGGGGGAAGATGAAAGAAATTAAAACAAGGTAAAGAAATAGCCACAACAAAGGAAAAAAAAAAAGGAACAACGCAAGAACAAACAGAAGACTGCAGCAAAGCTTCTCCTGGGGGAGCTGCAGAGATGGGTTGGAAGACAAATCAGGGCCACAGAGGTGATTTTTGCAGCTGCACTTCTTCTCCCTTTGTCCTCTCCTGTTCCTCCACAACACCTTGATCCACAATCGGCTCACCTGCAGTATCTGAGCTGTATCCTTGTTGATGCTAGATTTAAAATGAACCTGCTTGTTTGTTTACAGAATCCTTGTTCGGAACCCTGGGTGTGCAGTAACTTTTTTTTATTACTCCTGCATATCTTGATAAGGTTCAGAATCAGTCAGCCTTGACGCATCCCTCATGAAGCTGATTGAACAGTGACGCCCAGCTGTGCCGGATAAATTGGAATCCTACTGGTTCTGTGCTGGAGACCAGTGTGCTCACACACAAACTGTTAAAATAAAAAAACAGACATACAGAGCCTTGCAACTAGGCTGGGATCTCATTAAGGTATGTCCATCACCAACCTATTCTGGGAACAATAGGCTCCGTTGCTACTGAAAATATACGTTACCACCTCTGGGAATTGTTTTATAATGTTTGTTTGGCATTTTTTTTTTCCAGAATTAAACTTGCAATATAATATGTCAAAGAACTGAAGGGGGGAAAAAGTTAAATGTTAATCTATTTTTATGTCAGAGAAGTTAGAAATAAAGGAGAAGAAAGAAGTTCCAGACTGGGCCTTTTAACCCTTCTTTAAAGAGAAAGTTTAATCATTTTTACACATTTTGATTTATAATATTGTGCTGGGGTCGTAGCATACAATCATCATTGTCATCTAGATGTCTATGAAGTCATCAAAAACAGACAGCGACACCATCGTTCCTCTATACTTTCACAGGGACACAGCAAGAGTCATGACCCCCCATGCCAGACATCCATACACCAGCCGGAAGCGGCTTCGAAAGAAAACCCATACCAATGCTCATATGGGGCAAAAGGCCCAGAGAGCGAAAACCAAGATCTACCTAGAAGTCGAGAGCATCCCACCCTGAAACAACATGGGCCAGCCAGCTTGTCCAAACCATACAGCCCATATAGACCCCGCCCCCAAGCAGGAGGCTATTGACGAGAGCACAGGACGACAGAGGGTGGTAAGTAGGGATGGGTACCGAATTTGGTACTTTTATAAGTATCGACCGAACTCTCTCGGTACCACCGAGTACTTATTCACGTAAAATCAAAAGGTACCATGTTTCGGTACCTAAACACATCATTGTGACAGTTTGATGTAAGAGTGGGGGATTTTCCATGCTTGCCCTGAACGCAGCATCGCGCAAGAGCGTATCAGCAGCCACTGATTTAGAAAACAGTTCAGTCTGAACGTAGCTTGAAAGCGAGGCTCGTCAGCTCGCAGCTCCTGAAGTGAAACTCACCGAACAAACCGCCTTAGAATTATCTGGTGAATTAAATATGAATTAATTATGTGGTTAGCACGATGTTGCTCTCAGTAAATAAAGCAAAGGCACTCTCTTTATTTCATCCACAGAGAAAAACAATAGAGGCTCTTCCCAATGTGCAACGCAGATCTACGTTCACATCGAACGCGTCTGACCTGAAAGAGCACAATCAGCCAACTTGAAGCGTTGGGCATGTTTTGGATCCTCAAAACGCGTTCGGTCTGATTGTAGCTTGAATACCTTTTTATTTATTTTAACTCCATCCTCTTTTGCTTATTTGATTTAAACTTATTTGCCTTCCATGATGGACCCCCATCACACAATTTTTCTAGCGAGGAAATGACATCAATAGAAATATGTGGAGCTGGATTTTAATTTGTGCAATAAGACAAAACACTGCGTTAGTTGTTAAAAAGTTTTCACTTTAAAAAAATGGGTTAAACAACTGATGTTACAATACAAAGAGTTGGGTGTGTCTTGATATTTGTTAAATTTTATATATTGAGATATAAATATGTTAAATAAAAAAATTAGGTTTATTATTAAAAAACAACACACACAAAGTACCGAAAACTGGTACCGTTAAGTACCGATACCGATTCCCAGGTACCGGAAATTGTACCGAACCGATTCAAATGCCAAATGTACCCATTCTAGCGGTAAGCTAACATTAGCTTGTTGTTGGTAACTTGTTTTTTTGTCATTTACTGTGGATGCTGTTTAGTTGAACTCGTGCGAAGAAAAAGTTACAGTCATTGCAAACAATTCACGTAAAGTTATTCTCACCTGTGTCTGTGTTAAGACTATTCGGT
Organism: Cynodonichthys magdalenae; assembly: GCA_031762555.1. Taxonomy (NCBI): domain Eukaryota; kingdom Metazoa; phylum Chordata; class Actinopteri; order Cyprinodontiformes; family Rivulidae; genus Cynodonichthys; species Cynodonichthys magdalenae. Next base: position 3,312,932 of record JARVJO010000394.1, on the reverse strand, counting down.
TTCCCAGGCAGGAGCCATGTTCTCTGTGTTATTGTGCTGTTCCGGATTAAATGCATTCCCTTCAATAGTCATGTGCAACTTATCTATGTTTTTTCCTTTTCATGACACATTTTATGACTGTTGCAACATATACTCTGAAGCGAATTATAGTCCGGAAAATACGGTACTTTCTGAAGGTTTCAATAAAATCCGTGATGAGATATTTTGCTAATGTTAAAAACGAATGAACACATTGTCACTTCACCTTAGCAGGGATGTGTAATGGCAGAAACAACACTACTTATATGGTAAATCTCAGTTTGATATGTTTTTAGTAGTGCTGGGCATGTTAACACGTTATTATCGCGTTCACGCAGCCGACAGCTAACGGCGATAATTTTTTTAACGCGCGTTAACGCAGTTTCTTTATATTTCTCCGTCTGTTCTCTGGGCTGTATATGAAGACGCACACACACAAACCCAGTGATCACCGCGGGGAGGCGGGATCTTGATCACTATTGGCTTTAGACAGCCTTCATCGCGCGTCTCATCCAATGAGATCCTTTGTTGTTGAGCGCTAAAGCCGCTCACATGAAACCAAGCTCCAGCGGGGAGAAAACGTGCCTGAATCCACCGGATTCTTCGGGGTATTTTTTTATTTTAAAACTTTTCTCAATGGTGGGCTGGGAGGAAGTAAAGTTATCTGTAAGTGCTACAAGGCTTAACTGTCTCACCACTGGAGCAGTTCGAACCTGGAATAACAGTTCAGGTTAAAACCAGGGTAAACAAACAGAGGGAGGTTCT
>JARVJO010000394.1:3272891-3284823 GCA_031762555.1 Cynodonichthys magdalenae | reverse complement strand
AGAGACACTTATGTCCCGCCCCCACACTATTTCTGATTGGCCAGTAGGCCTGTCTGCTGTGTTTAAAGTGAAAGCTGCGTCTCAGATAGGACCAGAGAAATGTTGGTTAAATCTGTTTTCCACACAGCGCATGAGGTTCCAGCATGGCAAAAGTGCGCTAGTTGTTTAAACTTTAATACCTCATCAGATGGTGTTTATTAACTTTTAATACGTTTTAATGGCTTTAATTTTTGCCTATTTGATTTACTACCTTTTAATACTTTTTACAACCCCGTAGATACCCTGTCTATGATTTAAAAGTGCATTTTTATCCTGCCAGAAATTCCGTAGACAAAACCAAATGAATTTAAATAGATATTTTATCAAAAAACAAAATTAAGGTACAATTTTTGCTGCGATGAGTCAAATGTTTGCAGCCTATTTATTAATTTTTTTTATCTTCTTGTTTAGAAACTAATCATTTGTAGGTTAATACAAGAATACAGTCTAATGTATTCTCATTGACCCACAAACTTCTGATTCACATTAAAAACTTATGGCCTATCAGAGCTGTCAAAGTGACTTAGAAATAAAAACACAATTTTTTTTTCTATCAAATTGTAGCTAAGGTCAGAAAGAGTGGAAGCCTGTTGTTGTTCCATGACCCCAAACTCCTCCAAATGTTTGGATAAGAAGTGCTGAGAGAAGGGCAGGTGGACAGAGAGGGAGGACAAATTAATCCGCCTCAGTGACTTTGGGACAGGCTTGCTTCTCCTTCAGGGCTGGTGAACATGGCTGAGAGCTGCCAGCCTGCATGCAAAAAGACAGACGAATCCCACATGAGCAGAGGAGACAAAATGAGAGGAAAAGCAGAGCAGTGATGGTGACAGTGTGTAGTACAGCTGCATGTCAGAGCTGAGGAGTCAGGTGAGGGTTGGAGATATGGGAATGCAAAACGAACATTGCTTCAAATATGCAAAAACGAGTTTTTACTTTACGAGGTGCACATGAAGTTAAAATCGGCATATACCCTGACACTATATACACAGAAAATATTATTTTAGCTTTAAAAAGTTAATGGTATTAGGCAGTAAGGGTTGTGATTCAACACAGCATTATCCTCACAACCCACCAGCCTGAAAAGACAATTATAATTTGTTCTCTTATAATATTTGATGAATTATTTTCCTTTTAATGAGACCTCCAAATAATATAGGATATTACCAAAAACCCTGAGATAGGGTAGGCAAAAAGACCATTTTTGGATGAAGGCATTTTATAATCAGCTTCACCAACAGCTTGTATACGTATCAGCTGTTGACTTCTGATCAATTAAGGTTTTATTATTACGAGGTCAGTACATCTAATTGGTTAAAGCTGCTGGGTACTTTGAATTATTTTCAGTAATTGTTCTTATCAACCTCAGCCAATAGGCCTGAAACCAGTTTTTTAAAAAGACACTATAAGCTGCACTATCTTAATAAATTGAAATGTGAAAGATTAGAAACAACAGGGTTTTATGTCACAGTGATAAAAATGAATTAATCACTTGAGCAAACATAGTGGATGAATTTGTAAAGTGAGAGGGCATCAATTCAAACTTATACAGGAAACAATAAATAAATAAATGAAAATGAAAAAAGTGATGCTGCTAACTGATTACCAAGCATCCGTGCATCTGCTCATCATTCTGCTCAGTCAGGAAATAATTCCGGGATTAACCCAGCTGCAGTTTTCATTCAGAAGTTGGCTTTTGTTTTGATCACAGCCGAGTGCCTTTCCTGGCTGTAATTATTTCTCAGTTTACACACTCTGTGTATTAATCTCCTTACTTCCTGTTGTGTACTTTCAGTTCATTATCACACAGAGTTCAGGGTAAACACAAGAGGTTAGAATTTATCCCAGAACTTTTCATTTTCTTTTTTCTTTTTTTTATTCTGAACTCCTCTCTTATCACACATAGCCATGTATTGTGTAAGATTGATTTTGGATACTACATTAACACCACAACGCTACTATCTCCTCCCGGTCTTTACAGGGTCTATAGTAGCACCTTGTGTCTGGGCTCATTCATGCAGGTGTACACATGCCATCTGTTTGGGGTAGATATGCCACCTTTTCCTGATTGCATGTGTGTGAACCTTCAGTATTTATCCTTAGTAGAGCACTGAGTGATGTGGTCAACTGCTTATTTTTTCACACAACAAAATTCTAATATCTGGTTTCATCAAACACCCTTAATAAGAAAGCTTTTCATTTGCTATTATGAATTTATGACTTTTGAGTCCTGAGCGTTCAAGATGTCAGTATGAATGAATCAGAAATAAGTAGAGCTTGTGCTCTTGGGCAAATATGAAAAGTACTATTTCTCTCTGTAGGCTTTTTAAAAAATATATTTCATTTTAAGAATGAGACTCATTGCAAACTATAAAATAGAATAAAAAAGATAATTCTGAACTATATTGAACGGTGCAGTTAGAAACACTTTATCCAGTAGTTCCTGACAGGCAGGAGACCCCAGGTTAGATCCAGGACATGAAGAGACTATGGCTACAGTCGAAACGTAACAAATCAGATTTTAAAAAATCCAACCCAGGCCTTTTCAGTATGTGGTACTGAAACAGATATATCTGTCTGAACACTTGTGCCTCTACAGAACAGAAATCCAGGTGCTTCGTCTTTGCTTTTTTAATTTTCCATGTCCTGGATGACAGAATTATTTGACATTAACGTCCAACATCAGTCTCAGACCGAATCAACACTAAAGCACTATCGATACTTTACTTTAAGCATGTCACTTCTTTCCAAAAATTGAATGCTGTACCTTCAGAATCGACATGATAACGTGTAGCATCTGTGTTTAGCTGTAAACAGCCAGCTGAATGTGACGTCACGTCATCTTCTGCTGAATCTGAAACACAACTGATCAGAACAGTAGTCTGTGTAGCTGACAAGTGTAGAATCAAGGAAAAGATGTTTTAGTGAAAATCAAAGAGTGAAATTGCTATAAAATTATAAGAGACAACAGCAAATTGCATTCTGTAATATATGAAAGCTGCCCTTTATTTGTTTTTATTGCCTTATTTGACATATCAAATACATTTTTTTCTACCATAGTTCTGTGTTAATATTTCCACAAATAATTTCCCTTTTTGTAAATCTTTTCAAGTTTTCAACAAAGGCATAAAAGATGAGTTTATACTTCAGTTAAAGACACTAACTCTTCCTGTTTGAGTTTCTGCAAACAGAGACAGGTGATCATTTTGTTTTTCTGTAATGATGAGATAATTTTATGTTTTTTTTAAGTTTGGGAAAATGTGTTTCTGGATGTGCTTCTGCAGCTTTGGATGAGATAATAAAAAAAAAAAACAACCAAACAAAAAAAACAAAAACAATAATGTACCTGTATCTGGTATGTGTTCACATGTGTGTTTGTGTGCTCGTTTAATCTGCTACCACAGTGAATAAGATTAAAGCAAAACAAACAGACTCCTCTCTTTAGACACAGAACTGAGGGCTCCTCAGCTCCCCCTCCACATCCCCCTTCCTGCCCTCTTCTTCAGCTGCCAGTGTCAACGTTCTGGATCGGTGAACGGGCCAGATGGCTGCAGAACACAGTCCCCCCTCTCTCCCTTCTTCTCTTCACTTCTCACGCCACAGTTCTGTTTAAGCTACCCCACCAACTCTTTTCCATCTCTCTGTTTTTCATTCTTTTTCACTCCCCTATCGGCACTTGCGCTCCTCTGTCAGTCTCAAGGCACTGTAGCAGAGGATTCAACACTCTCCGTAGCCCAGAGTTTTGCTGTCAAGCCTTCCCCAAGCTCAGTTTCCCAAGCCTGACGTCTGTGTCTCATATGTCGTACCCCAGAGAAATGAATTGAAAAAAACGATACTAATACGTTGCTTCTCATCTAAACTTCCGTCTCTCTTTTGAATTTTACAGTGATTCAAATTAGATTGAGAGAGAATCTGGTAGACCTTAACTAGAAATTCAGCAAACCTCAACTTTTATCTTTCTTGAGTTGTCATGCAAACATTCTATAACAAGAACTTTATAAAAACCCAGTCTGACCAGAAAACACGTGTCAAAGAGATTTCACCTTAAGGGTATCCAAAGACTTTTGTTCTGTTTGAGATGGCTCGATGGGAACTGTGACACAAATTGTCAGTCCAGTGCCTGACTATAAACCCTGAACTAGAGTTGAAAGTTTTAAATCCTCCCTCATTTCTTTATATTTTGCTTCAACATAGTCTGACTTTTTTGTAAAACGTTTACACTTAAACTTTTACTTCACCTCCGTCAGTGAGCCCCAGGCCAGCTGTGGCTACAATGTAGCTTAAGGCTGCGTCACACAGTATTTTAAACCAGTCGGACGATTTACAAAGACTGAGAGAACACACATAAGGATAAAAAATCATGGATGTACCAAGTTTGGTCCTACAAAAAGATATTTCATTCATGAACATTCAGATGTCTTGAAATCTCGTGTGACCTCTAGAGAGACTTGAGTTTAAAGTAAATAAACATTTGCGACTAGGAAGAAACAATATTGATCGTTTGTTGACTATTTTTACCAGAGGAGAAACAATTCCATAGGACTTTTAACGTCCAGCTGACTTTCTGCTGAGTCAAGACAGTTTTTTATGTCTGCTGTGATTCTCCTCCGTGTTTACATCACCTCGCTATCTGATTGGCTGCATGTCTATTCAACAGGCTGCAGCTTGTTTGTTCTCAGGTGAACACCACACATGTGAGATTGGGCCAAAAAATCAAACATGTTTAATATCCTCGATTGGAGGTCAGAGCGGTCCTGATGTCCTTCTGAGCTGACTAGATCACTCTAGATCACCCACGGCAGGAATATCTGCTATGATTATCTTTAGAGCATCACGATAATCTGGGCGTCCTTAGGATTGTCGGAAGGGTCAGAATTTGGCACAATTATCCTGCTGTGTGACACAGGCCTTACCACCATCAGTATGAATGTGTGAATGAGTAAATGACTGTAAGTGTAAAGCGCTTTGGGGTCTGACTGGGCTTGATAAAGTGCTATATAAGTTCAGACCATTTACCTTTTTTTTTACTGTTTTTTCCATAAAAATAAAAATCTTATACTTAAATTTTTGTCTTGTAGTCTCCAGTTACAATTGAAAATTTTAATTTTACCAAAAAAAAGGAAATTATTTGAGACAAATTTTAAGTCAGCCCCTCCCACCTCTTCTCAAACAAGTATTAATGTCAACCATTATGAAGTACTGGGACATTGAACATCCGTGTGATAATGTGTTTGAGTGGCCAATAGACAAATTTCAAATGGTTTATCCAAGTTGTTTCATTAGTAATATCTACTCTAAGCGCTTTGAACAGTTTTGATAAACAAGCAGTGCTTTCCTCACACCTCATATTGTCAAGATTTCACATTAGCCCTATATACAGCAATGAGTAATTGCATTACTCATGAGACGGACCATCAGTAACAACTAATCGTGTTTAGCATGCTGCAGCAGAATGAATCTGAACAATAATTCCCTTCATTCACGTCTTGTTGGCCGTTGCCTGCATTTAGCTGTGATTATCTCAATTATAAAGCTTGTTTATTCATCCTCTGAACTTTATACAAGGTCACAGTTAAACGTGACAGTGAAATGGGCTCAAGGGATTGTATTATTTGCGATAAAGTACGGGCGGTGCCAAATAAACTGTTAGATCAGTGCTCATCACGCATATGTGAAAGGTGAAAAGGTAATTTTCACCTCCATTTGGCTGCTCCTGTTTAACAGCCTTGAGTGTGGCCAGGAGACATATAGTGCAACCATTAGAGTTGTCTGTCCTCATATTCCAAGAGTCATATTCCATTGAGGCTGGTGTAAATATACAGCTTTGTTCACTTTCTTTTGATCTCTGTTTCAGCAGAATAGCAAATAAGGACGAGTGTGTGTGTGTATGTTCATGTCTATGCACGGTGTATACAGACATTCTCAAGTCTTCTAAGCCTGTAGGTGTATATAAGAGAGCCAATTATAGTTTTACAGCCCTGACACAATGACAGCTTTTTTCACCATGACGTTGCAAAAAAAAAAAAGCCGTTGTTTGCTGCAATTTCTTGTATCCAAATCAATATCTTTGAGGTGAAAAAGCATGATGAAATGATGAAATATGTGAAAATATGTGCAATTAACAATCCAGAGAACTGCTTCCCTGAGGCCTATCTCTCTGGAGCTAATTACAAAATAACTATTAGGCACAAGGCCTGCTGGTCTCAGCTGGAATTGGGTTTTAATTGGACCGCCTTAATTGGTTTATTGCACTTGGAGGTAGAATTGAACGTGGCAGCAAATATCTTGCTGTGAGGTGGCAAAGTGAGATTTGAAATTCATCAGCCGGAGAACTGTTTCGGAGGTATTCATTCTACCTCGACCTGACAGATGTTTTGTATTATTAATGACTCGGGGTGAGGTACATATCTTCTTGAGGTACCTGGCGGGTCGCTATCTTCACAAACAAATCCCTGCTTCCTCTCAGAGACTCAAATTAATATATTGGTGCAATGAGCGAGGCTGTAATTTGTTAAATGAAGGCTAATGACGAGGGTGAGTTCCCCACTGTCTCTATTCAAACTCAAGTTAGCAGAGTGTTTTTTCTTTTTTTTAATGGCAACATGAAGTTAGCTGCCCTAAAATGACTTTTAACCTTTTTGTACAATCCACTGTAATCTAATAAAAATAACCCTGTTGCCTCCTCACTGCACCTTCAAATTGTCCGCTAACGTTTTGTTTCTCAGTATCAGTCAAAGCACATATAAAAACAAGCAGTGATGACAATTTTCATATTTCTTTTTACAAAAACAGAAACACCTTTTTAACGTTTTGACATATTTCTTTCACTTAACATTTATGTTGCAGTTTTGTTTTATCAATCTAATCCACTTTGTCATAATATTGACTGCTGTGAATATCAATAGGTTTATTATAAAGCAAATATTCTCCTATTAGCCTTTTAGCTAAAAAAGATATTTTATAACAGGTAAAGACAGAATCTTAAAATATCTGACAGGCAGGATGAGTTAGTGCTTTAAATGTTAGTGATCTAATTAAAGTATTTGTTTTTTACTCATGATGATTTTTTTAATAAAGATGTCTAGTAACATGCAAAGAGACTGCTGCTTGAACTTCAACCAGCTGATAATTGGTTATTTGTCAGGTTGCTACTTTTAATAAACTTATTTCTGCACCTGAAATAACCTGTTTTTGTTTTGTTCTCACAAATCAGTTCTATCAGAGTTTTAAAATCATGTGACAACACTTAAGATTTTTCTTAGTTGTCGAATATTTTCTCCACTAATTAAAATTATTTTTTAAAGCAATAATTGTTTTTTGTTGTTATTTTCTTATGTGAGCTGTTCTTGCCAAATATAGATTCCTGAAATAGGTTATTTGTCGCATTTTATTATTACCTTGACACAAGAAAACAGATTGTCTCAGGTGTAACAAACTCCGTGTTTGATAAAAGACACATTTTTTTATTGAGAACCATGCTTTTTTTAAACACTTAGGAGAATATTGCCAAAAATATTTCATGTCACCACCTTACAGCAGCTTCTTGAAGCTAAAATATTAAACACGTTTTGCCACCAGGTGTTTAGTGGTGTTTTTTATGTAATATACAAGTTATTGTTTGTTACCATGTTGCAACAAAGACATAAAAAAGAAAACAAACTAACAATAAATAAATAAGTATAAATGATCGTTACTTTTAATTATCAGACATTTCTACTAAGAAAGATTTTTGGCATTATTTTTAAATGGAATTCCTTCACCCCATTGAACTGAACAGGGAAGGTGTGTGTGTGTGTACTTGTTTTTGCTACAGAGTGGGGACTGTCATATGTTTTTAACCAACAAAGTGAGGACATTTATTGGAAGTGAGGACATTTCCCAGTCCTCACTGTTTTAGCAGCTTTACTGCACTCTACTAGTTAGATTTAAAAGTATGGTGAGAGTTAAACTTTGGCTCAGGTTAGGTTTAGGAATAGACCAGTAATGGTTAGTTTTAGGGAAAATGTCTGGATCAGGCATAAATCACAAAAATGAATGAAAGTCAATACAAAGTCCTCAGTTTAATGCAAGTACACAGATGTGTGTGTGTGTGTGTGCGTGTGAGTGTGTGTATACTTGTTTCTGCTACAGAGTGACAACCATAGTAGTTTTTTAACCAGATAAGTGAGGTCATTTTGGGATGTGAGGACATTTTCCTGGTCCTCATGTTCTTGGCAGCTTTATTGCACTCTAGTAGTTAGGTTTAGAGGTATGGTGTGAATTAAGCATAAGTAAGAGTTAGGTATAGACTAGTAAAGGTTAGTCTTAGGTAAAATGTCTGGGTTAGGCATAAATGCAGTTACAAAAATGAACGAAAGTCAACACAATGTCGTCAGTTTGATGCAAGTACAAGTATGTGTGTGTGTGTGGGTGGACATTTCCTACTAAATTGGGGCCATTTTTAGACTACACACCTACTTGTGGGAACCAACTGGTAATTATGGGGACATAAGCCTAATCCCCATTTGGGGAAATAGGCTTAGAACCAAAGTGTGAAATGAGTTTAGGTTTACGGTCAAGTGAGGTTATGGTCAGGGTAAGGGGTCAGGGTCATGCTGTAGAAATTATTGGAAGTCAATGGAATGATCCAATATAGACAAGGACATTACATTAGGTCTACTTTTGGAGGGGGGTGGGGTTATGCTCTAAAACCCTGCAGGTACATATACTGCACGACATGGTAAATTTTTAAATCAGGTCAAAGTTACCTAAAGACAACTAAAGGGTTGCATCTGTACCTAACCAGTTATATTCTATTGTGTTTGAGCAAATGTCATTTTTAAAGTGGGTGGGGTGAGGGTCCGTTGGATAATCGAATCTCGGATTCAGGAAGAGCAGTGTGATTTTCGCCCTGGTTGTAAAACAGCGAACCAACTCTACACCATCAGCAGGGTCCTGGAGGGTGCATGGGGGTTCGCTCAACCAGTCTACATGTGTTTTGTGAACTTGGGGAAGGCGTTCGACCATGTCCCTCTGGGAGGCCTTTGGGGGGTACTCCGGGAGAATGGGGTACCAGGCTCATTGATATGGATTGTTAGGTCCCTGTACCACCAGTGTCAGAGTTTGGTCCACATTGCTGGTAGTAAGTCAGACTCGTTTCCAGTGAGAGTTGGATTCCGCCAAGGTTCCCCTTTGTCACAAAATCTGTTCATAACTTTCATGGACAGAATCTGTAGGAGCAGCCCCAAGGTGTTGAGAGGATCAGTTTTGGTGACCTTAGGATCGCATCTCTGCTTTTTGCAGATGATGTGGTCCTATTGGCTTCATCAGATGAGAATCATCAGGATGAGAATCAGTGCCTCCAAGTTCGAGACCATGGTCTTGAGCTAGAAAAGGGACCTCCAGGTCGGGGAGGAAGTCCTGCCCCAAGTGGAAGAGTTTAAGTATCTTGGAGTCTTCTTCACGAATGTGGGAAGAGTGGAGCGGGAGATCGATAAGTGGATTGGTGCTGCGTATGCAGTGATGCAGGTGCTGTACCAATCCGTCGTGGGGAAACGAGAGCTGAGCCAAAAGGCGAGCTCTCGATTTACCGGTCAGTCTAAGTTCCAACCCTTATCTATGGTCACGAGCTTTGAGTAGTGACCAAAAGAACAAGATTGCAGATACAGGCGGCTGAAACGAGTTTCCTCTGCAGGGTGTCTGGGCTCTCCCTTAGAGATAGGGTGAGAAGCTTGGTCATCTAGGAGGGGCTCAGAGTAGAGCCGCTGCTCCTCCACTTCGAGAGGAGCCAGTTGAGGGTAGTCGGGCATCTGATAAGGATAACCCCTGGACACCTCCTTGGTGATGTGTTCCGGGCATGTTCCACTGGGAGGAGACCCAGAGGAAGACCCAGGACACACTGGAGGGACTATGTTTCTCAGCTGGCCTGGGAATGTCTTGGGATTCCCCCAGATGAGCTGGCCCAAGTGGTTGCGGAGAGGGAAGTCTGGGTCTCTCTGCTCAGGCTGCTGCTTTCGCGACCCGATCCCGAATAAGCGGAAGAAAAGGAACGGAGGGATGGGCGGAGGTTATATTGACTAGATCAAATTATTGTAGGGGTCATAACCTCCCTAACCCCCCTTCAAATTGCACCTATGCATATAGGTAGCTGGTCACAGCTGTGTGTGTGTGGTGGGGGTGGGTTTTGCTCAACAAAAAGAAATGTTCACATTTTTATAAATCTTTAGCACAAACTATAGTTTCTGTCACACAGCTGAACAGTTGGAACAAAGGCAGGAATCTCCAGGTGGTTGAAATCTGCTATTTCACAGCTTCTCTCCATCAAGCTTATTCAAATGACCCATTAAAAAGATTTTATTGAATGTATACTAAGAAGCACACTGTGTTTCAGCTTGAGAAACTTCAACTTCTGTTTCCAACATCTAGAAACTAAGACCAGCTTCTAAATTAATATAATTTTCAGGCATTTATTGTTTGGTGTGTTCATTTCTAAATCAACATTTGTAGTCATGCCGAACCAAACCATCATCATCCCACCACTGTGCTTTAGTTTTGTAATTTCCTGGTTATTTTCACCAGACAAAAATCTCACATAATCAATTGGGTTTCCATTATTTTTTTATTTTTATATTTCATTTATTAAAGTATATTGTTATTTTTGTCTGGCTAGCAAGTACATTTATTGCTCAGAGGTGCTGTTTGAAGTTAACGTTGTTCAGTACTGTTTAGAGTGTCTGAGCTGTCACACATATTAATATCCATTGATAACCTCTGTGTACCTGTCTAATGTGACTTGATTGTAAAAATACGGCACTGTCTGGAGTCATTGGGTACGAACAGATTTGTTCTTAAGTAGTGAGTACGAGTGATTTAGGAGAACTTGTGGCATTCACCAATTTTCTCGTATTCTAAGCTTTTTTTCAGATATGAACAAAATTCACGTGTGGTCCAGACCTGTCTTATATTTTACGTGTTGTCAGTCTGCTGTTATCCAGATGGATTTTCTTCACTAATAACTTTATATTTCATTAGTTTGAAGATATTTTGAGTTGAAAATAAATAACACTCCATAATTATGTTGACAATAGGCTATTGTTTTTGAATTACAATTATATTTTTAAATGTAATAAGTTTAATAATGTAGACTAAAGATAATAAATTGTACAAAAATCTCAAACTATAAACCAACATAAATTATGCATTAATTGAAGTTTAATTTGTCTCAAATTTTATTTTGTTGAGATTTATTCAGTACATCGACTCTGCTATTTTCTCTAAAGTGCCAGACATATTTTGGAGACATTTTAAAATGCTTTCTTCAGAACCGCACCTGACACTTGGGGCAGCGTGGGAAGGGGGGGGGGGGGTGTCTGGGCTTCTGAACAAATGAAAATTATTTAACACAGTTGTTAACACTTGAATTAAAAATATTTGACCAAAGGAAAACTGGAGCAGGACTAGAGAGAGATGAATATGATTTAGATTTTATGCAGACAGATTTTTTTCACTAATAACTTTATATTTTGTTTGAAGATATTTTGATTTGAAAATAAATCACACTCCATAAACCAACTTAAATTATGCATTAATTGAAGTTTATTATGAGTATATATATAATGAGTTTTATAGATTATTTTTTTCTATCAAATTTTATTTTGTTGAGCACATCAGCTATTTTCTCCAAAGTACCAGACATATTTTGGAGACATTTTAAAATGCTTTATTCAGAACCGCATCTGACACTTTGCAACGGCGGGAGTGGGGAGGGGGGATGGTGCGCGACTGGCACATCGGTGTGGTTTTTCTTCTGAATAAATTACAATTATTTAACACAGTTGTTAACACTTGAATTAAAAATATTTGACCAAAGGAAAACCGGAGCAGGACTAGAGAGAGATGAATATGATTTAGATTTTTA
>JARVJO010000394.1:3256087-3271557 GCA_031762555.1 Cynodonichthys magdalenae | reverse complement strand
GAACGAACACTTCCTGGTATGTGGGGCAGGAAGCGTAGCCTTATATGGTGTTTTTGGGGTGGTAATTATGCTAATCTTTTCTCCTCATGTACAGTACATGCACCTGAATACGAACATACAAAGTTCATCATATTTACGTTGCTCATTTACACACTTTTCCTGCAGATAGAAGCGTTTGTTGAATCTGACGTGGCATGTTCGTGTGAACCCTTCATACGAACAAAAGTAAGAGAAATTTAGGATGAGAATACGAAAATGTTCATGCATGGGGCCCAATGTTTGAAAAAGGGTTACTGTTGCTCTGATTAGTTTCCGTATGGCTGGTCCTACTTATAAATTTTATTGTAACTGTTTGAACAAACTTGAATTAGTTGTCAATCGTACTTTAAGCTTTAACGTTGTGATGCTCCACCATCACTATTTTGGTCACTCAGTAGGACCTATAGGCTTAAACTGTGTTGTTTTGTTTCCAGGTCATTTTATAAACATTCTCCTTAATAAAGAACTAATAAGAAATTAATTTTGTTTTCCCATTTTTTTATTATTTGTAATCTCTCTGTACCCAGTGCTTGTGTTCCCTTTGATTGAATAAAGTTCTGACTTTGGGATTCAGGATTTTTAATTAGTTTCTTTAAAGAATTTCTTGTTGAGTATTTCTGAAAGGAAATATTTCTTTGTCCGTCAATACAGAGGGTGTTTTGTGTACCTTTTCTGTATTTTACTTTACTTTTTGATGTAGCAGTGTTTCTATGGTGTCTTTTTTTACTTCACATCACCTAAAGACCATTATCTCACTCAGCTCTTCCTCAAATCATTTTTTTTCTTTTCTTTGAACATATCAGATACTATAACACCCACTTTAACTGAGCTTACAGCTGCTGCTTCTTATAGAACATCTGTAACCCTCTCCCTGGGTATTTCAGCACATTATAATGAGCTGCAGCATGCCTTGGCATTTCTTCATATTACTACATATTACTGCAGCAAATAACTGTATGACAGCCCCAAAAAAGAAAGTGTGTGTGTGTGTGTGAAGATTGGGAGATGGAAGTGATATGTGAGAAAGTAAAAAGACAGAGAAAGACAGAAAAGGCATTTAATGTCACAATAAAAAGAGAAACGCTTCCTACATTTTTATCTCCATGGACTTTCACACAGACACATGTATTCTGTTTAGGGCTGCCTGTAAGACAGGTGATGGGCTTAGCATCTGGCATCTTTTCATTATTGTTCTATATAAATACTTCATGTTAAACAGAGGCTTGCATGTGGACAAAGATCCTCTTGCATGATTATTACATCAGCCATCCAACACAAAGTAAACATTGTCAAATTAAAGCGAACATATCATGCAAAATACACTTTTTTAGACATAAATACATTTCGTTGTGTACTTGGAGTCTTTTGCTGAGTAGAAAATTTGAATTTAGTCTGTCCTAATGCTGCAAAAATATTTTTATATTCTGTTTGGATCATATTTTTTAGCCCATTCAGTTTTTCTATGATGTTTTCTGAACTATTATGTCATATTATTTGTGATGGAACTGCCATATAGGGTCTGGTCTTACCAACAGTTTGAAGGTCTTCATTCTCCTAAGGTTCTGGGTCAGACTGGTAAGGCTGGATGGAAGTCTTCACTTGTTGACAACAGGGGGCAGGGTTTGAAGCATCTTGTTTGGATTTAAAGAGACAGCTTCAAAACGAGTCAATCTGAGACACACCTCAGAAAAGGTGTGAAAGAGGGGCTTGTGGAGTTACAATAAGGAGAAATTCAGACCAAAGCATTGCAGTTCCACTTTATACTGAATGCAACTGAATGGTTTAAATGTGAACAAGAAGGATTCAGAAACATGATACCTCTCCTTTAAACATCACAGATCCTCCATCAACAATCACCATACTGGAGATGTGAAAGACGGCAGACTCAACCCGTACTGCAAAGAGGAGTCAAAGATGTTTCAAAAGCCAATCCACAAATCAAATTTGACATCGCAAGCTGCTTCCAACATGGAACTTGGTGACTCACGCAGTTATGTGGAAAGCTCTCACAAAAAGATTATTTTGAATCCATGTGTAACGTTCATGAACAATCCAGTGACCTTGCACTGGGTAAAGAAACACAAAATACAAAACCAGTGTCACCCCATTTTCAACAGAAAAGTTATTCCTTTGGCTTTTAAGGGTGTTTCCTGTTATATTTTGAATTTCCGAACATCCTGAAGACAAGGTTGAGCCTCGGCTTTTGAATAGGAGATGAAGTTGTTTGGTTCAGCGATGCTGTAGACAGCAAATCTGCAACCTCTCTTTCTGTTTGTGTTTCAATAAAGCACGTCAAGGCCAACCCGCTGCCGGAAAATAAAGTCAGACATTGAAAGAGAACGTTCTGCTGTAAACATATCCATCGCAAATATGGTTTTCAGAATTTGTTTCCTGTGTGAACTGTAGCAATATTCAGGTCTTTAATGCACTCAAGAGAGATTGCACTCTTTGGCTTTTAACATTTCTACTGTGTCGAGGTTCTAATGTGATAACTTTGTTGTTCTGTTAAGATGTAAAAACGCTAAATAATACGATTTTACACCTGGGAGGTGACTCACAGGTTAAAGCAATGTCCGAGGGATTCATTCAAATTATTTAAATATTTAAAAAAATATTACAAGACAGACCAGCATTCAATGAAGAAAAGCATACTGCCCACCACTTCTTTAGACTAAAATGACCTTATGTTGAGAAAAAAATACTGTTATAAATGTTTTGTTAAAATCTTAAAAATACCAGTAAGTGTATATATATATGTGAGTATGGGTTGTATCGCTCATGTTTTACCTTTTTGGCTAGGGGGAACAATAAATATCAACACAGCGGCTGATTTCAGCAGAATTCTACTTAAAGTTTTCACTCTTACAAATCACTTTTTAATCATTCAATTGGGATTTACATAAAGCGGAACTGCAATGTTTTGGTCTAAATTCTTCCTTAATGTAACTCCACAAGCCCCGCCCCTTTTCTGAGGTGTGTCTCAGATCAACTCGTTTTGAGGCCCTCTCTTTATATCCAAACGAGGAGCTTCACACTTTGGACCCTAATGTCCACAAGTGAAGACTTGTCCATCCAGCCTTACATGTTGGAGCCAGAGTCTGACCCACAGGAGAATGAAAACCCACCAAAATGTAATTGGTAAGTCCAGACCTTATTTAGCAGTTTGGTTGCAAATCTTGTGATGTAATAGTTCAGAAAATGTCATAGAAAATAGAGAAAAGTGACCCAAACAGAATATAAAAATATTTACGCAGCACCAGGAGAGACTAAATTCAAATTTCCTGCACTCCTAGAGACTCCAATTACACACCAAATTCCATTCAAAGGCTAAAAAAGTGGATTTTGATTGACATGTCCCTCTTTAATAGTGACAACACTCAAGGTAATCACTGAACTTTAGATTAATTTGTTCAGAACTCAAATAAAGAGCAATATCAAGTTATGCAAGTAACTTTAAATAAAAAACATTCTGCTGACAAACTTTAATATCCATGGATGCTCTGCCCACGCAGGTGAACAGTGATTTTATTTTGTCCATTTAATCCTGATTATCATTTCTTAACCTTTTTCAGAAAACAATGGATTCACAAAGCATGCGTTTAGAAGGCAAATCATCTGCCCTGCTGGGCAACTAGATGTCAAATTTTTGGTTGTTACATCAAATCTATTATGTTTCCAGGCAACCTCATCATCTTAAAATGTAATTTGTAACTAATTTCCAACAGGAAAAGAAAAAAAAAGAAAGAAATTCAGTACTGGTCAGATTTTCCATTATTTCCGTTTCAGTATCATTTACCAAAAACATTCTCAATTGCTGTAAACTCGTTTTCATCCAGAATATATTACACTCACACATTTCATACAAATGTTTCAGCACAAATGTTTTCTTTATTCTCAAGTGACAGCTGGAGTAATTTAGGAGCAACAGAGCGTGTAATGTAAAGTTAGAGCAGAGCTATAAATTTACAAAGGAAAAAAGCCAGTTCTACAAAGTAATTTTATCCAAACTATGAATGTAATTAATCCCCAACTGTAATTATTAAAACCATCCAGCCACTTGTTCCCATCTTACAATGAAGTTGTCGGTTTCCTTCAGATCATTCTGTTAAAACTTAAACTCTGTCAGAGCAAAACTTTTTCAAGAAGTCTTTATACGCAACCAAGATCTCCACAGACCATTATTTGTTTTCATAGACCACTTCAGACCTGTTCCATTTCAATAAAGGAAACTCAGACATAAGATGGTGAGCATATCTTTGTATTTCCTATTGCTAATGAAAGCCAGCTGCACAACATGGAAAAATAATGTAGCTGGGATTACCTTTAAAGTTCAGTTATTTAACAGCCACTATTTTATTGTGGTAGTTTTTTTTTTCAATGCAGGCAAAAGAAGTTGCCTAAAACCATGTAGAAGCCACACCCCCTTCTGCTTTGGTCAAAAAAAAGATGGTGCCAAGCCACATATTTAGACGTTTTTCCAGTTTCACCTTCCCAATTAAACTAATGCAACAAAACAATGCTAATAATAACTTTCTTCTACAAAATATTACAACAAAAGGAAATCTTAAATTAATTAAACAGCTAAGAATAATTTAATGTTTCAGATGTATTAAATAAATAAATAGATACTAAAATAAAAACATTGTTTTAAAGGATAGGAGAATATATTTCTGATAGATTTTTTTAAATATTTGAGTCTGAGTTTTGTGACACAGAAAAGGCTAAATTAGCACAACGTATGCCAAAGTATGCACACATTTTGTTAAAATGCTGAATCAGCATTAAGACAATAAGGTAGAATTTTCGCTCACATGCAAGGTTTTTGCAGTCCTCCTTAACTGTTCCTCAGTACCTTCTTAATGTCACTGATGGAAATATATGTGATTTACCCTCTGATATTTTCAGGTTCAACAGATCTGCCCTCGAAGAAAAGGACTCACTACTTTTCTTTAAGGTGTGAAAAGGGAGTACAAGTGAGTAAACCCTGCAATTTAATAATGAGAATGATGACTGCTAGCTCCACTGAGAGATCATTAGAGACTTGCTTCTTGGTAAAAAAAACAAGCTCCCTTTAGAATAAAAGAACTGCTTGTTTAAACTTAAGGATAAACCCAAAGGAATAACATCAGCTCTGTGTAAGAACAGCTGTCTTGTCACCGATTGAGGTAGCAATCTTAATTTATCATGTTTTAGTGTCAGATGAAAAACAGTGACAATTAGCCACTGAACATAAATCATAACTTATCATCACTGCTGGTGTGTGAAAATCCCATTTCCTGAGTGTCAATTTATCAAAATTTGGTAAAACAATCTTTGAGTTATCCTGACTATCTTCCTGTTTGAGTCGATCAATCATTCTGAAGCATCCACAAAGGATGACAGCTGCCTTAAATGTCCTCGTCTCTCTTTTCTAAGTCTTTCTTATGCAGACCACAACACAAATCCCTACAGGTCTGCCTCATTATAAACACTAAAGCCAATTTCAATTCCAGGGCTGTACCTTGATCTGTTTCATAATAAATTATTTTTTTTCATAATAAAACAAAAATAAAAGTGTAAACATCATTCAATGTTTGTATTTTACCTGCTGAACTTTGATGACTAATGTCTGTGAGGACTGTAGATGTTTGTTGAATTCATGGCCATTTGGAGAAGCATATATTGGAATCTGAGAAGTGTATAGGATTTTTATTGCCAACAAGAGATCTTCAACAACTGAATTGTACAATGTGTCTTGCCAGGACAAACAGCTTCAGAAAAATCAAGCTTGTTTATTTTAGGTTATTATATAATCACTTAACTCCTCTGCATTTAAACACATTTTTATTATAAACTTTTATATAAAAACCCTAATTTAAGATAATCTGCATTTCTTTTAAAAATGAGTGCTTAATGTTAAAAAAATTGCAATTTGTTTTAAAATAGCAGAAAATTAGCAGATAGGAAGCTAAAAAGTAGTTGAAAAAGCTAAATTTAGCACAAAGAAGCAGAGTGCATTTGATGTGTTAGGCAGTAAGTAGCTAAAATGATAACAACAAGGCGAGTTTAGCTGAAAAAGCATAAATTAGCTAAAAATAGCTAATAAAGTAGCTTAAACTGTAGAAAAAAATGAAAGAAGCATAATAAGCTTAAATTAGCAGAAAGAACCTAATAGAAGCACAAGAAATAAATTAGCACAATAGTTGATAAGCACAGAATGATAGCTGAAAAGCAGAAAAAAGAAAACATTGCAAAAAGAAAAAAAAAAAGCTGAGGGAAGTTATAGCACAACAAATGTAAAAAAAAAAAGCAGAACCAGAACTAAAGGCAAAAAGTGCAGGAAAAGTTGACCTACATCAAGGCCCATGGACCACATCCGGCCCGCCAGTGACCAAAGTTCGGCCTGCCAATTGGTTCATTCATCTCTTAAGCCCAAACCCCTGGTTTTCTACTTTGGTTAGAAGTTATTCTAGTTAGACATGTGTGGTGTCTACAGAAACATCAGAATCTTGACAAGAAGCTGATAAAAAACATTCCTATGAACACCCAAGACAGTTAAAACTACAAGCAGTTGAAGATAAAACTATGAAAGTGAAAATGAAATGGGTTTAAAACTTTGGCAAGTCAGAGATGTCAAAATAATATTTGTTAAACAGGAGACCTAATGTGTTAGTTTTGTTTTTAATATTGTTTTATTAACACTACTTTTATTACATAGGGTTCTGTATGTTGTATTCATTAAATGCAGCAAAATTAATTAATTTGAATGTAACATATGTATGTAATACTTGGTTTATTAGCTGTTGGTCTGCAGTAACTGTGGCCCTGGAGCAGTTTAGTTGAATAATCCTAATAATCCTTAAAATGTTGAAGATGGCTCTATTAATTTTCAATGAGAACCACAACGGCCAAAAAAAAAAAAAAAAGTCAAATATCTCAAAAAATTAAAATTGCTGAAATACCAAAAGTCGTAGTTGAAATGTCCTGAAGGAGATGAAAGTTCTGATTTATGAATTGCTGAAAATAGGACAAAAATTATAGAATAAAATATGTGCCAAAAAATGTACGAAAAAGAAATGGTAAAATGCTTGATAGCGTTCACACAATTATTAGTCAGATTTATAAAGGAGAGGAAACTGTGACAAAATCAGTCAAGTTTTTTTTTTTGGAATTATATAAATGTTACAGTGCAGATTTAAACACTCAGAATATCTTCTGCTGTTTGACTGACAGTCTGAAGTTGGTCTTTATATTATCTTCAAAATGCTTTTCCCAGCCAAAATAAACATGTTCATAAGACCCAAAACATGATTTCAGCCATTTTAGTTATTTTACAGTAAGTACATTTTCTTGTGAGCTCTGAGTGTCGCTTTTTAAAAGACAAACAAACAGGTGAGGTAGGTGTTTGTTAGGTTTTGCTCAGATCCATGTTTATCTTGAAATTTGTTTTCCTGATTTTAAATCTTAAGATAGCGGTGGTGATTTCTGAGTTTTGGGTTACTAAATAGTGGTCTACCATTTCTTTATAAATGAGCGATTTTAAAGTTAAACGCAATGAAAGTTATATTCTGTAGGCTTACATTATATCTGATGACAGCTGAGATTTAAAAAGGCTCCTGACATCCACAGGCCTAAACCAGAGGAGACAGTTTGTATCACTTTTTATTCTGTGTGAAAATGTAATTTTTCATCCTGATCCCACTTCTTTTTCTAAAAAATAAAATAAATACTGTGAAATATGATGACAAATTAAGATTTATTCCACATTTCCACGCTTCATTAAAGCTCCACCTTAGTCCTAGCTGAACCATCTCCATTTCATCTAGTTTATGCCAACTACAAGCTGATGTTGCAGCGGATGGAACGTTTCTCCTGATAACCCCTGTGGTATTAAAGGGTTAATTGTGAGAATGTCTTCCTTAATGAGCAGCAGAATGAATCATTTTAAGCATCGAGCAAATAGCCTGAAACTGCAAAGCTGTTGATCCCAGCCCTCTGCTCTTTGTGGCAAAACTGAGAAATGTCTGTTTGGGAAAGATGTGTCCTGAAGCACAGTGGGATTTTTATTATAGGACCAAAACAAACATGCCATTTACATAAACAGGAATAGTAACTTATAGTGATAAAAACAAGAGAAATAAGCATTTTTGCTTAACAGTTAAATATGGATGTTTGTCTTTTTCTGTTGTTTTTATTGTAAACATCAAACATTTTTGGCTTCTTCTGGGCAGCTGCAGTGTATTAAAATAGGCTGATCATTTACAATGAAGTTTCGCCAGCATTATATAGAATATCCAATTCTTTTTTTTTTTTACATTTCTTGCTCCTATTTTCTTGCTTATTATTTACCAAGTGTTGCATATTATTCATACAAAGATAAATATTGCTAAATCCAATCAGTCTTGGCCAATTTTAGTTATTACAGCTTCAGAAATAAAGGACTATTTATTTCAACAAACCAGAATGGAAATTATTTTCATTTTCTTTCTTCGTAAATTTAAAAATTGTAATTTCTCAGCAGTTCTTTATTTAAAGTTGTGAATAACAACACCTAGAAATTTGTAGGAAAAAAAAAAGAAAAACGTGAGGAGATGAAGAATAGCAACACTAGTCCCACAGCAGGCCCCAGTTCTTGGAACAGCATTATGTTTAATACAAAGGTACTCTGAGGACTTCTTGTTCTGTTTGACTGGAGTGATTCTTGTAGAAAGACATAAAAAAAACTTGCAAACTCACTGGTCTGTGAGGTGCAGAGTACAGACAGGAGTGTTCAAAACTACTTGTCTCAAAAACTAGCAACAGCTTCAGTGTGTTCCAGATGTCTGTGAAATCATTGCAAAGTTTGGTGAAACATTTTGTCTCTGCAACACATGCAAAGAATTTTTTTTAAAGCTACACATTGGTATATTTTTTAACACCAAACCACCTCCCAGAACATTTACAAGTTCAGTTAAAAATATTCCAGCAAAGATCAATCCATCAAGTTTGCGGACACAAACATAACACTTGTCATTTTATGGCAGAAAATTGTTTCGTTGGGTTCAGTTGGTTGATCACAGGTTATTTTTTAAAGTAATAACCTGTTGCTTTTTATTATTTAAAATAATAACCAGTTTGCCAATCAGCGAATAGAGGAGTTGTGAACGACGATGTAGATGTTCTGCACCTTTCAGTCTGCCTGTATTTTAGCAATGGCAGTGGAAAAGGTGAATGAAGCCATTCCGTGTTAACAAGGCTTCCAAAATAAAATAATTTGTCTCTCTAAGCCTGCAGCACTCATTTACAGCCATCTCATTCGGCTTGGTACTTTTCTCTTCCCAGTAACAGATGGTTGTTTACAGTGCAATGCGTTTTCTGGTTAGCTTCTTAGCTTAGCTTCCTTCACAGTTGAGCTGGTGCTCGTCACGGCCAAACGTTAGCGATTGGGTAAATCAGAGCCAATCGTTTTAAACTTCAACAGAGGCCACGCCTCCAGCAAGAAATCGCTTCTCAATAGCCAAGAGTCCAGACCTTCTGTCCGAGGCAAAACATAGGACAAGAGGCAGGTTTTTGCCAGGTTAATATTTTATGCAACACCTCTTGCTGCCCTGGTTCATTCAGAAATCCCACAAAGGCAGCCAGAAAGTGTTTAAGTTCTGATACAAATGATTAATGATGGAGAATCCATGCTAAATGTTTTTGCCAGAAATGAAAAAAAATAACAATGATAATATGATTTGTGACGCAGTGCTTGTAACATGAAAAAAAAGCCATTTACAAGCTAACATAAAATAACTGAACTATTATTGTACTATACTTGATCCACAGGTTTCCAGGTTTGATCTTGTGAGATCACTGCTATAAAAGGATCTAAAACACCAAGAATCACTGAACATACGGTCAACAAGTTCAGTTGCTGTTGGAAAAACTGAGCATGTTTCATGTCGCTAAGTAGATTGTGTTTCTGATTACAAAGATTTTGTTGTTAATACAATTGTACACCTCAAGAAAATAGACCAAAGAGTGGATTTGGTTGTTCTTATTGTACTTATTCTATCCACACCAACATTTTAAGTGTTTCCATCTCTCCACCATTATCATTTAGCTGCTTATAATGCTGGTCACTAAAAGACAACAAGATCAGACAAACAAGTATCAACAGGTATGAATTTCCACCAGGTTTCAAACTGTTTTCTTCTTCATCACACATTTAACATCATAATGCATATTTTACATCAAACAAACTGGAAATCAGTAAATCCCAAACTGTGATACGTTCAGCATGGTTGAATTAATAAAATGTGAGATGTCAAACTTTACTTACAATAGGTGCCACTTCAAAGGGAATAAAATCTGTTTAATGCAGTTTATGAACTCTGTAATGTTTGGGGATCAAAGCAGAGACAAGATGTTGAATTAAAAAAAAAGAGGTTTTGGTTTGGAAAAACTTTGCCGGGAGTGTTTAAAACTTGATTGCAAGGGCACTGCAAAGTCAGATTGTTTTCTTCAAGAAATGCATTTTACAGTGACTTCCCATCAAAGCTGAGAGTGTGGAATAAATAAATGTCACAAGTTTTCCCTGAAAGTATTACTGTGGAAGAAATGAATGTTTTTGTGACAAGTGTTGGTGGGGAAAAGAAATAGAAAATAAATAGACTCTAAGGTTGAATGCCATACTTTTCCTAAAATATCTATGATTTAATGGTATTTTCGAAACTTTATTTTAACTACGGTGTAAACATCGAAAGGCGCTATACAGCTTTCTAATATGGCAGCATGAGCCACAAAAGAGAGTGCAAATAGCCATTTTATTTTAAATTCTTTGCAAGGCCAAATTATAGACCGTTTAAAACCTTTTATGACCATTTACCCAAAGCTCTTTCAGTGTCTCACCATTAGCACAAAATGCCTCTGAGTAAAGGCATCAACTTTAGTGGATAAGTGGTTTACCCTGTCATGATTAGTTTTTGTAGGGGCACAGAAACAAAAGAGTAGAAAAGAAAAGAAAAGCTCCTGAGTAATTTAAGGCCTGTGTCCTAGAAGTGTGAGACTGGATATATGATGTCGATTACACGAACTGAGACCCTTTTATGTGACCCTCATACAGACGGCGAGACGCCACTTTATCACCTAGCAGCACACATGGGGCTGCTGGGCACCACTGGCAAATTTATAACCAATCCCAATGTATGCCTTGCTATTTCATTAGACTAATATACACTATAGCAGGGTTGTGAGGAGAGATTCAGCGAGGAGCTGCGGCTGAGTTGTATCCACCGCTCAAACACGCTGACCTGAATCCCTGTTCCGCCTTTGTCTGCTACATTCATTACCCTGCCTGCCATCAACCCTGTCAGCGTATCTCAGAATATGCTTGCATCGTGACATTGTTCACAAGAAGGCAGCCGGGTGATGTTTGTGGTGTTAAACTGCAGGGAGAACTGTTCACAAACCGAAATCTGCCAGGATTAACCGTTAATCCTTGTACAGGGGCTTCCTTTTACTTGAAAGAATGTGTTCTCATTAATAAATAACTCCTCCAAATGGGAATGATTGACTTCCATCAAACTGCTCAGACTACTTTCTGAAAGGGTTTCAACCAGTCTCCAGGTGATTTCTGTTTCTTTTACTGCTATCCCCCTCCCGTCCTCCTGTGGTTTTCCTTCGTCTTCCATAACCAATTATTTATGAATCCCAATTCATAATGCATTGTAAGGTGACAGTTTTCTGTTGGATTCCCACAGAGAGATGAATGTTTTGGTTTACAGAACATTTTTTTTTCTCAAAGAAAGCCTGAGTATTGGCCTGGACACGTAAAGACACAGAACACGGGGAGAGTGAAGATGGAACAGCTCGTACATGAAAGGTAAGCTGACGGATGATGGGTATTGCTAAAGATTAGATTTCTTTCATAACATCCTCAGAGGGATTGAGCAATATGCAGTAAATAATCCATATATACTGATTTAAGATGAAACGAAGTTTGCATGATTCACGTCAAAGAGAATGAGCTCATGATGCTGTTGATCTTTGGAGCCGTTAACAAGCCAGTTGCCAGTTCTCATTTGTCATCCAAACCATCTTCCGTTATAGAAAGCATTTTCCACTGTCTCATTGGTTGTGTATGATATTGTTATACCAAGCAAGATGCAATTTATCTGAGCTCCATTATGTAAAGAAGTCCTGCTACATGACCAAAGATTTCTCACTGGAAATCGCAGGTTTATGGAAATCTCCGTCCACCAATACAACCTCCTGCTTATTATAGGTTTACTTTCACCATAATAACATTTCCTATCATATGGGACATGGATGATAATCCACTGATCCACACTGATTCTGGGATGTTGGTTTTATATAAATATACATATAAATATAAATATATATTCCAACCATGTTGGATTGGGCTTTCCCACAGAAACCATTACCCTCAATCAGATTCTAATCAATAAGCCTGGAATTAGGGCAAACTGTGATTAAAATCAAATCAATTTAATTTAATTTTACCTGTCAATAGTTGCAAAATTATGGTTAATTATGACCCCCCCGCATGTGATTTTTGGTCAACCATAGCACAAAAACAACTGTACCGATCAGCATGGAATTTGGCAGGAATGTAGATGTGTCCGACCTACACTGAGCTCACCAATGGTTTTACGATAGACCCCATATTTGAGGAGGGGGGCTCCATTTAAAATGTGAGTGTCTGGACATACAAACATTCTTATAACTCCAAAACTATTCAACATAGGAGGTTCAGATTTTTTGGCTGCTTAGCTCTGATAAAAGACTATCCATCGGGCCCACCAGTAACCCCCAAACCCACCCACTCAGACCCCCACCCCCCTGAGAAGGGGGTGTCTGGACATACAAAAATATTTAGAACATTTTAACATTAACATTTTAACAACATTTAACATTTTAAACATTTTTTTAGCTATGATGAAGGGCTATCTATTGCCCACGAATGAGCAACACCCACTTCCTCCGGACCCCCATTGCAAGCATTGGTGCTTTGCATACGTGCAGGGGTCATAATTTTTACCGCTATGTAGTATCTAGTTAATATATTAAAAATGCTGCAAGAGAGAGAAAAATAAATCAAAAAAACCAAATACAATTTTGATTGTTTTCAGCCCTCATATAAATATAGACTATTTTTATTCTTTAATTTGTTTTAACACTTTCGACATGATGCTAAAACATTTGTTTGAATTTACTTTTTAGTTATAGTAAATCAGTTTCACACTTTTACTTTTTCTTTACAAAATCAACTTTAAAGCTGACAAAAAAAACACAAACAATAAAAAACATCAAATTAGGCTGTGAACAGGTATACTAATCTGGATTGTTTGTCTCCTTAGCCAGGTTTTTATTTTATTGCATCACCTAGTGCTAACTGCTGTTGTCATTTTTCTTTTTCTTACACTTTTCTCTTGTGAATGAGGAGATTGACAATGAGTTAAAACACCTGCTTTTGTTTGATATTGTGCCCCTCCACTCTACATATTAGTCATGATCGGCTAATGAAAGTCATTTTAATAATTTTACAGAAAATATTGTGACATTTATTATAAAGAAATCTGTTTTAATAAATTATAATTTTTTGACCTTTTAAACGTGCAACATTTCCAATCCAACCTACAAACTGAAAACAACATAAAGAAATGACACCATTATGTTCACAAAGTTTCACTTTTGGGAATCTTCAGTACCATTCGACCCATTTACACACAGCCCAAGTGGCCCTTTTTAGATGAAGTCCAAAATGAACCTGAGGAAATGCTGCTGTAGTCTGTTCACAGAAGCGCATCAAATTTGTGTTCATTTAAATTGAGTTTTTCTTGTCAACTTTAATATTCCTGCCTCACAATGAACCACAATCTGTTATTCCTAACTAGCTGCAGAACAACTTCATCTCTTCTTCTTCTACAACTAAAATGCAGAGTCAGACTTTCAGCACAATCAGCTCCTCCCTGATTTGTTTTTAGATTAGTTTCAGGATTTTAAATGGGGCAGCATCATGTAAAATCAATTTTTTGAGCTTTATATCATTTTCAAAAACATGTCCAGAGTGTTACTTAGACTCATTCATGCATGTTTGAGAACCTGTAATGTCTTGAGGCAGTCATGCAGGAGAACAAAAACAACCAGTTGGGCCTAGAACCGCCTTTTAGGAGCAGCTCCTTCTCTGCTCTGTGTTTCCAAACTGATCTTCCTCATTACAGAGCACACATTCCCCGCGACTCCTGAAGGCTATTGGCAGCAACAGCTAGCAAACAAATACCTGGTGAAACCACTAATCTGCTGAGCTCGTAATACTAACAGCTTCTCTCTCCAGTCCTTTTCAGATTTATGCATTGAGAAGCAAAAGTTCAGATTTTTCAACTCCAGCGTTGGCTACTTTGGATGCATCGCACGCACGTCAAATGCTCAAACCGCAACTACTGCTTCAAAACGCACCACACTAAATGCGCTAGATGCACCGCAGGGCCCCTAGATGCGTGTCCACCATAGACTTTGCATATAAACCAGATGCTCCTGACACTCAAAATGCGTTCGGTCTGAACCTAGCATTACTCTCTTTCTGCAACACAGAAACTATTTATGGACTTTTTTCTACCTGTCTGTGTCGGTGTTTCCCTCCTCTGGGTCTTTTCTTCTTTGCCTGGTTGTAGACAGTAGTCATGCATTTTGGTACAGTCATGAAGGGTTGAGCAAAGATCATTATCAATTGTATTGTTTCGTGTTATTTAATAAAACAGATTGACTCAGCCTCCGTGCACCCATCACCTCAACCCCAGTACAAAACCACTTCCTCCGGAAACCGACCAGGTTTTTCACAGTAGAATCACGATAATGTCTCCATACATCAGGCAAATTCACATTGTGCATGAAATCGATCTATGCACATCACTGAAGAGGTGTATAATACATCCAGTGATGGCGAAAACGAGAAAGTTTTAGTTTTTTTTACGTCAGTCAATAAGAAGCTGCTCCAACAATAACATTAGCTTGCTAATGCAAATAGCAGTGCTGTGAGGAAAAGTGTCCCCCGTGAAACAGTTCACTGGTGGGCACGACATAACGTTCCAAACATGTTCCGGCTGTTTAAACTGGAATGTCGGTACAGTGAACCCTTTATAAACGTTTTTTTTTTGTTTTCCAAATAACTACTGTACTGTAAAATAATAATTTTAATTATCAATACGAACTGAAGGCTTCAAATTGCGGAGATCAGCACCGCCCCACCACGACCCGAGTCATTGGATTAGAACGGGAGAAAATGAAAAATGATTATTGATTATTATGATTATTTAGGTGGACGGAGTCTTCCTGTTTGTGGACGGAGTTTTTTTCGCGACGCTCGCGACGCTTTGTTGTCTCTTTTTTTCGGTTTTATGAAAACGGACAACTTTTGTGGCTCCGCAGTGATCTGGACCAACTGAGATTATGGGCCCTAAGAAAAATCC
>JARVJO010000394.1:3194199-3230996 GCA_031762555.1 Cynodonichthys magdalenae | reverse complement strand
GTGTGACTGGGTGAGTGACTGTAGTGTAAAGCGCTTTGGGGTCCGGAGGGACTTGATAAAGCGCTATATAAGTTCAGGCCATTTACCAAAACTAATCAATGTGCAAGGATCAGCCAATGGGTGTTCAGGTCCAACCCATACTCATTGAGACATGAAGTCATTCTGAAATGAAAAAAATAAGCTATAAATAAATAAATGTTAATTCACAGACTCTGATTTAAAAAATACACGTTAGCTATATATTTTTGGTTTGTTAAAAAATATTTTAACAAAAATGCAGCTCAAAGGACTTAATCATGGTAATATCAAAACAAATATATTGCAGTTTTTACAAAAGAGTCATTAGACCTGCTTTCACACTGTTTGTTGCTAAGCTGACAGCCTACAGTGTGACTTCCCTGTGTCTGTATCTGCATACATTTTCTGATCCCAAAATCTTACTGGGGTGCAGATTTACCTGCCAGGTGTGAACGCTCTCAGTCGGAGCTGTCCACTTGCAGTCGAATCAACCAAGATGGATATTTAACGACAGGTCTGAACTGCCTCTGAAGAGCTTTTCACGGGAACATATTTTTATTCTGTGCCTCTTAAACACTTATCTCTCTACTTATCTGCCTCTACAGCAGTTCCTGCCACATTCTCTTACTGTGTTGCACAGCTTGTTTTTTTTTCTCGCACATGTGCCTGGCTCTTGTTGGTGGGGAAAACAGCTGAACACTGTGGCAGCTAACACCAGCTTTTCTGCCAGACTCCTCATTATGCCCCTCTTGCTCAGCCCAAGAGACCCTGCCCTGGGCCTGGAAGGGAGTCTGGGTTCAATGAACTGTCAAGAAGACCTTTGGCGTGTCCTTTTGTTGATTGCGCAAACCCCTGTACAGAGGGTAAAAGAGTGCAAACACCCACCCACACCCAGTGCACCAACCACCAACTATTACTAATTAAAATTGTACAAACACCACAGGAATTATGCACCTGTTTAAGGGAGGTCTTATTTGGTGTATGTCTGCTTCTGTGTTATGTTGATCTACATGCTGGTTTAAAGGATTAGCCCACGTTTTAATTAACTAGAGAAGGTGTGCCCCTTTGATCACTTTAGGAAAATATAATCAAAAGACAAGCAGCCATTTCTTTCCTAATAAAAGAGACTAAGCAACTAGGATTTTCCTCCAAACAAATCATCTTAAGCTTTTCTCATGAAAACCTGCAGCCCTTCCTGTGCATGAAAACTTCCACACATTCAATCAGCCCCCCTCTTTAATACTAACGTGGATCAGGTCTTTTCAACAAAACACAAGTATAGTGGGCTATTATGCACACAGCAGGGAAAAGTGATCCAGTGTAAGTGCATTAAACCTTCTGGCCTCATTCAGTCTGAAGACTTGAGTTTAAAGTGATAACATTTCACATTACAGCACAATCCTTAATGGACAGCTTTGTAAAGTGAGAACTTTACCCACAACATTACTAAAAAAGACAGAAAAAAAATGATGAGATCACTGTCTGATTGAAGTGAACATATTACGACAATTGAAAGGAGTTTCAATGGGCTTTTAAAAAAATTTTGCTATAGTAAATCTGCTTTTTCCACATGAGATGATTACAGGCTTGACTGCCTGGTGGAGAGCATTAAGCCCCACAAGATGGATATCTAGCATCTCTTGATATATTGTAGAACACACTTGGGATTTAAGAGGTGCAACAGCGTGAGATTGAAAATAGTACTGATACTCATCAAAGGTGTCTGGAGGCAAGGCCTGAATAAATCTGGGTGATGTTTGCCTTTTATCAAAGTTGACTTTTTACTAATGCTATAGGGAGGCAGGTAAGTCAAAATTCCTCAATTCTCAGGGGAAATGTGCTCTGAACTTGTCTGGCAACCTAACATTGGAGGTAATGCTGCCATTTCAAGAAGCAGCATTTATGTAGTTTTTATAATCATATATATTTTTTTTCATATAGAAACCTGCAGCACCGAAGTTGTAAATAGTAAAGAAGGATGTAGATTTGACACTGTCTTTGGAAAAATAATGTGTCTGAAAGAAAAAAGCCTCTAGATGAACTTGGCTTTTCTGTTTCTTGGTCAATCTTCTGTCATTTGTTTCATTTTGGTATTACGTTTTAAGAAACATATATAGTTTGTATTCTATCATGATTTCTTTGTTAGACTCATGGTTTGTCCAAAAAGTGACCTCACTCAATAGTAGCTAAAACAGCCTCCACTTTAATTTAATGTGGAACAACTGTGTATTAAAAACAAACAAAAAGCACATTGGCAGTGAAGTTTTTGGTTTAATTTAAAGTCTTTTTAGGAATAAGAGTATCCTAACATAAATTAAAATACAGTTTTTATAGGGGGTGATTAAAAAGTTACTGAGTCCTCACATTGTCTTAAATTTAAAATGACAAAATCCTTATTTCACTTTGTCAGGAGAGATTATGTGAAAATAATACAGAAACAGCATGTGAAAATCAAAGATTCATAAATCTTTTACAGGAATTTAAAAAGTAGCAGCCCAGTGTCAATAACATACTCTTGATTATCTGATAATGACTACATTTGAGCACCTCTGGAAAAGTTAAGTTTTGTCAAATTACTACTCAGGAGCCTTTAAGTGTGTCCTAATACATAGAAAAGAAGAAAAACACACCAGCCACGATCTTAGAGAAGCTGCCATCAATCTGGGAAGGGTTAAAAGGCTATTTTCAGGTAATTTGAAGTCTATTATTCTGCAGTGAAAAGATTTTTTGGTGAGCGGAAAATATTCAAACCAATTGCTAATCTTTCTAGCAGCAGACATTCAACCTGAGGTCAGAATGTGAAATGCTCAGAGAAAATATAAGAGCTAGTAGCTTTATTTCTGAATCTAAACGCTTCATTTAGCTTGTTAAATGGCAACAGTTCATGACACTATAATACAAAAAAGACTTCACAACCATAGTTTGTTTTGTAAGAATGACAGGAGGAAGCCAGGTCTTTTTTTAAAAGAGAAAATGGCAAAATAGCTTGCCTTTGCAAAGTTATCTTTCAACAAATCATAAGACCCCATGAACAATGTTTTTTGGACAGATGAGGCAGTGACTGTATGCAGTGATGGAGTGGCTGTCAACAGATTGAAAATTTGTGGGTTTGATTCACAGCCCCTCTTTCCCAGAAAGAGGATGCACTGTCTTTTAGACATTGCTGTATATCTCAACAAATGTATTAAACTGTAGCTGCTTCCTCGCTTTCATTCACAGAAATGTGATTCAATGGGTTTCTACAATTCATCGTGTAACACTTTAGATAAATTAATTCACAGCCATGTTTCTAGCACAATAATGCAAACCAAGTAGCCTTGAAATAATAATAATAGTGTGACTTTAGAATGAAGTGTTGAAGTAAAATTATTATTCTAAGCAGAGAGGGTCTCTCTTAGCATCACATCATGGCTAGACTGAGGGTTTCTCAGAGGGCAGCACACGCCAGGGTCAGACAAATCAAAAGTGAGCACGCTGTCTGATCAATGCAGAATGCTTTGCTCACAGACAAATAGTGAAGAATTTCCCTTACTGAAACAGAATTTGATAAATAAAAAATGAAATTCCTCAATCAGCATCCACCATGTCTGAAGGGAAGCAGTCTGGTAGTGGTTTCAGCAGGCGAGCATCCTCTCAAAACATGTTCAAATGTTTCTATTCAGGTAGAATGTCAAAACAAAAGTCCTATTTACTGATGAATCACCTCTAAAGAATATTTTTTTAAGTAAAAAAAAAAACTTTAGGTTTGGAGATCAACATATGAAAGAATCAGGCTGCAGTGTGTCAAACAGTGGAGCATGATAGGAATATTCAGTTCTGGAGTTTTGCTTCTCTGAAGAGAGATGCTTGAGATTTCTTTATAAAAGTTTCACAGATTTTTTTTATACTTTTTCTCATGGATGGCTTATAGGCACAAAACTATACTGTATATAAACAGTCCTGCAAAAAAAGATTTTAATGATGAACATCTGTAAACAAAACCTTGGCTTCATTTAAGAAACTTTACAAATGATTTGTTTTTTGCAGTTTGGAGCACATAATGATCCAACCTTAAAGTGTTATCTGCTTGAGGTAACCGACACATAACATAACCATATTAATGAGTTAATCAGGGTCCAATTCAAGCTGTTTGAATTGACAATAAGAATAAAATGTTTTATAAATGGGGGGTTTAATATTGCATGTTGTTCTGGACTAAACACTCATTTGTGCCAGCATTGTAAGTGGATTTTGAAAAGCAAATGTGGTCTATTTTTGGTTGCATATGCTTAAATAAGTTCTTGAGAATCCTTAAAATCTTTTATTCATCAAATATAAACACACCCATGGGAATATACTTAAGACTGAGTAAGAGCATTTTTTTAAAATGGGTTCTCGGTCAGGCTGGATCCACTCATTAGGTTTTAAGAATTTTGTATAAACTTGTGAAGGCCGATGGTGCTGCTGTATCAAAGCCTGGGCGGTGGGGGGTGGGGGCAAAGCAACTACAAAGACATCCATTGAAACATTCTGCATTAAAGTTGAAACAAAAATCTAAAAATATCGCCACGCTTTTATGTTTTCTCGACATCAGCAAAAACAACCCTCGTTACCTATAAACCAAACCAGAGTTCCTATTCAAGTCTAACTCTCTGACCTTATCTGAATGATCCAATTATACCTTTTTTTTCCAACCCCAATTTTTCAGCACCTCTCTGACATTTTCCCTCTGTGATCAGAGGTGCTTTGTCAGCAGCATAGACAGCTGACACTGGGTCACTCGGAATCGGAGCGTGAAGGTAGCAATAATACATAACACATGTCTCGGAGGGCATCAGTCTCCCAAAGTTCCTGCTCACCAATTAGATTAAAGCTGTATTTTATTTGTGGAAAGAGTTCAGCGAGGAAATCAATACTGAGTTTCCAAGCAGGATCACCAAAAAAAAAAAAAAACACTGTCAACTGGAGGCTTTTGTAACAGATGCCATGTGCAGTGTTCCAGTGTCCAGACAGACTTTTTATGCTGTTTATGATGAAGCAATTAAGTAAAAATAATTAAGTTTTTACAACCACACCCCTTTTTTAGTTTTCAAACTTTTACTTTTTGACAGCAAACATAACAAAATAACTTTTAATAGAAACATCATACATTATATTATCAAAAGTATTTGCTCATCCATCCAAACGACTGTGCACCAGGGCACAAAGCAAAGTCCATAAAAGGCATTTACGCACTGCAAGCCAGGTTTATATTTTTTCCATTTGCCTTTTAGGGTCGGCTCCAGCCTGACTTCTGGAACCTGGCCAGGTGAGATTCTAATCAGGCTGCTCGGCCCAGTTTGATGTGATGTACTGCTGATCATTTGATTGGTTCATTTGCAGCGGGGGGCAGCGAGGTTCGGGAATCATTTAGACGAGTCTGGCAACTTTTTACAAATCCTATAGATCTACTAAATAGCAACTTTAATGACGGTAGCATGCAACAACATGCTAATAATGCTAGCTAGTAGCTTACCAGTTGATGTTGTCTCGCTCTAGCTGCTTCAGCGTGTTGTTGCTGCATGGCCAGGTACAGTCTTTGGTACCTCTCCATTGTATTTTGCATCGCAATTCATCACCTAACTCTACATTCTAGTATCCGATCTTGCACTTCAATCTGTAATTTAATTATATGCAAGAAGACGATCAAAACAAACAAGACCTCTGTGGGAGTGTCGATTGTTGAGTTGCAAACAAAATCACTATTCATGCTTTTCCGGTACGAAGTTCCCACCCACTTTGAGGTGTTTCTCTGCACAGTGCAGAAAAAGCAGGGCCAGGTTGGGCTAAGGCCGGGGCCATCTGGGGCCAGGGCCGGCCTTGAAGTGCATAAATGCCTAAAGACATGGATGGCAGAGTCTGGTGTGGATGAATTTGACTGGTCTGCACAGAGTGCTGACCTCAACCTGATCGAACACCTTTGGGATGTATTGGAGTGGAGACTGAGAGTCAGGCCTTTTCATCCAACATCAGTCTGTGACCTCACAAATGTGCTTCTGGAAGAATTATCAAAAATCCCCATAAACATTCCTAAACCTTGTTGACAGCCTTTCCAGAAGAGTTGAAGCTATTTTAATTGCAAAGGGTGGACCAACGTTCTTATTGAACCCTATGGATTAGGAATGGGATGTCACTTAAGCTCATATGTGAATCAAGGCAGGTGAGATAATACTTTTGGCAATATAATGTATTTAAATGATATAACTCACAAATAAGACAATGGTTAAGAAAACAAGTTAATAGTCTAAGCAAAAAAACTAAAGTTTGCTTTCAAATTTTCTTTGCAATCATGGTTACATTTAGAGTATAGCATGTGAAACTCTGATTTATAAAGATGTATTGTTACGCAACATTAACAACACAAACACTTTGCAATTTCTCAACAAACCTTTGCAGGCTCCTGGAGCGTGCAACACATAATCAACTGGAAGGTCAATGGAGAGCTCAGGTCAGGATACTTTGCAGACATAATGGGTCTTTTAAACACCAAAATTAATCATAAACAAAGATGTGATGACACTGCTTTATGAGAGTGTCGGCTCTCAAGGAGCATCAATGAAGTACGTCTGCAGCGTTGAACCAAGGTCGACATCAGTTTAAGGAACCTTGCTTCCACGCTCATACATTATCTGGATAAGCACTTCGATGAGCTGAATTAACGGTGATGGTACTGGATACTGTCTCATAGCTACATATGCACATTTAAACAGTTGAGGAGCTACCATTAAAGACAGAATTTGCTGAGTCATGGAGTAAGTAGACAAATAAAAAGGACTCCAATAAAAAAAAAATACTAGCTTTTAATACTGTAAGTCACAGTGATATAATACAAATGTTTTTAAGTTGTATTAATAAAATTTGGACAAATTTTGGGGGCATCTGAAAGAAAATAAAAAGAGCTGCTGGTTAAAATGAGCACACCTGCTAAATGGGTTGTTCACCATTTACTTTGTTTGTATAATGTTTAATAAATAAGGCAGCTGCTAAAAATAAGAACAGGAAATGCTGGGTAAGTGAGCACCAAGGGAAGTTGATAATGGTGGGACGTTGTGGAGACAGTGATGATAAATGTATGACGGAATGTGAGCGTTGACTCACTCACTGACTGATTGATGGAAATTTCCCTTGATAGGTTTTGAGAGTGAGAATGTGGGATGCGGTGCCTCTCTCAGATTACTGGGGCAAAACTGCTAAACTATAGAGCACAAGAAATTAAAATCTTTCTCTTGCAGTTTTTCTCTTTTTTTTTCTTGCTGTTTCTTTAGACTAATTACAAAATATGGCCCAGTGGCATCCTTTTGCAAAATTCATCTTAAACAAAAATACAAATTTACAGATTGCAATGGTAATATACCCTCATGTTAAGGACTTTCAGTTTCCTGACTTAAATGCCAGATGTTTGCTGTTTTTTTATGCACACTAATTTTTAGCAGTTGTGCTGTGTAAATCATATGCATAGCATTCCTTTTTTTTTTTAAATTTAAACATTGTTTTAGGTACACTGAATATTCAGTGTTCACACTGGTAAAAGAGAGCTTATCTCACCCTAACATCTATATAACATATATATATATAGTCTGTCACACTGTGCTGACTGGCTCCAACCTTCATTTAAAGACCGTCTGGACAGAGACTCTAGACTGTAATCTTTTCAGCTTATTTTTTTCATGTACTGTTAAATAAGCTACTTTCTATGCAGTGCATTGACAGCACACAAGGACACAAGTCTGGAGGTGAAACAAAAGCCTAGACAGCCATCTGACATGACAATAAAACGATTCAAAGCCACACAGTAGAAGGCCCTTTGAAAATGTCTGTATAAGAAAAATGTAAGTATTGAGTTGATAAGCCTACAAATTTCTGGTTAGCTTTCAGCTGTTGCATTAAACTGCAGCTTTGTCAAAATTAGATATCATATGCAAATAAGAACAGTAAGGATATTCCCAGCAGAATCTATAAACTCTAACTTATGTCAGATCTACCAGAATTCTAAGGTGTTTTTGTAGGTTTGCAAGAATTTTGTAACCAAGAAGGATTTTGGTGTAGCATATTTTTCTTTGGTTTAAAAACAAAAACTATTCTTCCTTCAGGCAAAGAGAAGAAATTTTACAACGTTTTCCAAAAACTTTGATAAAGACACAAAATCATTCTAGAAATAAAATAGTTTTGGTTATGAAAAGCTGGTATAGAATTGCAATTTTTTTATTATACCTTATTTACTACCAATAATGTAAAAACCTGGTCATCCACTACTGCAGGGTATTAACATAAACGCAAGCAAAGAAAAAAGTCAAAGGATGGATTTGGTGACCAAAACAGATATTTAGATTTTTTTTTAAAGTCTTTTAAAAGACAGAAACATTTCTTAGGAAACTATTATTTTCTGTACTGTAGTCGTTGATGCAGGGGTCACTGAGCTTTAGTTTGCAGCAGGTGTTCAGTGAAGCTCACATTATCTTTTGCCCATTTGCAAGGCTTTCATTCTATCATCTTATGTATTCTATTAGTGATACTATTTTTGTGGTTTTAAATGTACTCAACATAAGGTTTTAGACAGAATTAACTCATTCTGGGTTCATTCTACAACTAAAGATGGGCAGCAAATCCACTTTATTTGTTCATCTTTTGAACCTCTGGACGTGAAGTGGTGATATTCTGGGAAAAATGGTACTAAAATATCCATGAAATGGATGGGCATGGTCCAACCTGGCCTTTGAATATCAGCAGGGATAGAGCATCAATAATGTATTAACAGTCATCCACGTTGCATATTAGATGGAGAAACGGAGACAGGCAACACTGCTAAGGTGATTACCATCTGTAACCCCCCTTCCCCTCCCAATTTTGCTCTTTAGTTGAACCAAGAATGAAGATAGGATTTTTCTTGGCAAGGCACCACACTGACGGGAAGGTCAGAGGGTTTTAAGAGTCCTCTGTTATCCATCGCTAAGCTGAAATCTTTAAAAGGTTTCACTTCAGTGATTTGATTTCTGAAAGCAAGGAAGCAGCCTGCTGTAAGGATTTGTTCAGAATACTTTTGTGCAGTCAATAAGATATAAGTTACGAGTTTGATTCCTCAGCCCCTTGAGTTTTATTCTCAAAGGACAGATGTCTACAGATCTAAAGATCTAAACTGTGACGTCTAAGTAAATAATGTGCACAGCGTGTTGTGTCCAAATTTGGGGGTTGCATCTTTCAAAGGCTGAATTTGTTGGCCACTTACGTCGCAGCAATGCACCAAAGGCTGTTCTTTTGGCCCATTTTGAGAGCTGGTTCCGGTGTGTCTTCGGCCTGCCACGTCCCAAAATGCATGCAGGCTGTCCAGAGATTTAGTTTTTGCTCGTAATGGTGGACAAAGCGAGAAACAAGAGATTACAGCTTTACATAAAAAATCTGGCGGTATAAGAATTGAAAGTAAAAAGCGGTTCTTTTCTTTGTTGTTTTTTATTATAATTCTTGTCAGAATTCATCGTAAACAAGCTTGTTTTGGAGGGTTTTTGAGTTCTTCATATATTGCCTCTAAGCTAATTTTGTTAATTTATAATATTAGTGATATTCAAATTTTGTTTGTTTTAATCTATTTTTGATCTTCATTGCTTGTTTAGAGCCGCCACGGTTGCTAGGTGACAAGACATACCCCAGGGTAAGGGCGGGAGCAAAGCTTAAGGCTAGACCATCCAAATTCACAGCCGCGTTTTTCCAGTCTTCATGGTCGACAAGGAGCCCAGCCCACATAGACCAGGTCGGCTGGGTCCTTCGAAGGACGCAGCCCCTGAATTTGGACTCAGTCAGTATCTTTACTGGTTAAGTAATGCTACTTTGCAGCAGATGCTAATAAAAAATATTTCTCAATTATGACACCTTGTTTGCTAAAATATTGAAAATTTTCTTTTTTTTTTTAGATTTACAGATTTCTTCAAACGGTTATAAGTTGCTAAGAACAGGTGTTTTGTGTTTGTCTCACACTGATCTTGAATATTTACATTTATAGTATGAATACATTATCATACGTAACCATCCTTACATTATCATTGAAAGAAATGTAAATAAACAAAAAGGTCACAAATTGGCTCCAAATGATGGTTTAATTTGTGACAAATAGGGAGATAGCATTAAAGATCTCAAAGCTTGAAAAGTTCTGTTTC
Source organism: Cynodonichthys magdalenae (assembly GCA_031762555.1). Classification (NCBI taxonomy): domain Eukaryota; kingdom Metazoa; phylum Chordata; class Actinopteri; order Cyprinodontiformes; family Rivulidae; genus Cynodonichthys; species Cynodonichthys magdalenae. The sequence goes on along the minus strand of JARVJO010000394.1, from coordinate 3,220,815 downwards.
GTGCTGAGAATGCAGGAAGTTAACATCTATTTATGAGGGCAGACAGTGACTTTAAGAATCAGACGTATGTGGGTGTTTCTGCAAAGCTTTGAATTCAAGCATAAAAGAGAAAAGTTGATGTAAGAAATATTGATGTAGACCTTGTCTGATCTTGTGTTACATACACATTTTTAGTGGAATATTTGAGAAAAATTAAAGTGAATTCAAGGTTTAGTTACTCATAAATATATGCTTTTATTTTATATAACTGTTTCAGTTTATGGAACATGAGCGCGAGGCTTGTGCTGGCACACAGTCACCCTCCAATCCGCCAACTCCTCCAAGTTTTCCAAGAAAAATAAAACACTGTAAAACTTTTGCTTATGCATTTTTGTCAAACAATAAATTATTGCAAAAAAATCTTCAGTGGTGTTCCATCCTGGTCCTTGAGGACAACGTTATCCTGCATGTTTTAGTTGTCTCCCTGCTTTGATAAACTTGATTTGAATAAATGATTGAACAACAGGCTCCTATAGAACTTGAACTTGAAGACACACTGAAGAGCAGGGAAACTAAAATATGCAGGATAGTAGCCCCCAAGGATCAAGAATGGACACTGTTGTTTTAAATCATTATGCAGCAACTTCTTCCTCAGCTCATGGTTTGTTACACTGGAATGGGGCTCTCCCATTTTAAGAAATAAGAACCCCCTGGCCACTAGCTGTCTCTAACACCTTAAAATGCTTGCTGTGTTATAAAAGCACAATGAACCACAGATAAAATGACTGCCATCAAACAGAAGTCCCATAAAATGAGCCCTGAGTTTCAATCAATGACATTGTGGAAGGATATGAGCTATTTGTCATGCAGCACCCTCTCAAATGTCCTCAACTTAAACCTCTTTTTGGCAAATAGTTTAATGGATGAATGCTTATCCATATTCCAGTGAGGTGAGTGATGTGATTTCACTGTTGATTACCTCTGCTGATCGGGGCGATTGGTTTGGCGTTAGATAAACACAGAAAACCGCTGAAGGGAATGATAAATACATATCAGATCCTGCACCCCTCCGAGCAAACAATACAAGGATTATGTCAGGAAATATCAGGAGGTGAGCCCAGAGGCTGATTTTATTAATCCTGATGAACTCAACTTTTTTGCTCAAGTACCATGCAAGGTCAGTGTTTGACATTAATTGAAGATAATCTCAAGTTGATGTGGTGTAAAATTTGACCTGCACTGATGGGTTACTTGAAGCATGCAATTTTGCAAGATTAACATGATACCAATCTCCTGCCTTTAATCTTGCTGTAACTTTAAACCCCAAATTGATCCATATCACTAAATAGACTTTTTTTTTTGTTTCTCTAATATTTGCCGTATCGGATGTATTACTTCAGTTGCAGGGGGTGGGTGGGTGGGGGGGGCTTCTTCAGAAATAGTGAAACTTCTTGAGGAAACCCTTTAGTTCCCAGGTCTCTGGTAGAGGACTGAGTTTCAAGTGAAGTGGAACTGTCCATACCCATGCCCTTGTGACACAGGTGATAAACAAATAACCCAAACACCCTATAAGATACCACTACAGACCTCCAAGGACTTTGTTCAATTGAGTCCAAAAATCTTGCCTTTCAGTTCAAAAACATCCCATTTACTCAGTGTTTTAAGTTTAAACATTGAACCTCTGTTCAGTGCCTCCGACAACTGGGAGACCATCATTATACCAGAAATTAATATTTTGATATAACTGGTTATTGGTCTCTAAGTGACTTTTAAGAGGAGTTATCCTCCTAAGGTCTTCCTAAGGTGATTGAGCATCTGAACTTTTTATTGATTGAAAAGACTAATGGACTAAACTAATAATACATAGAGCATTGGTGCACAACGCTAGAATGTTTTTGAGGATGAAAGGTCTCTGACATTATGCAGCCAGCTCTAATGACTCAGAGTGGTTTAAGCCCTACTGCAGAAGAGATCATTATTTATGTTAAAACCCCTTTTTAACTCTCAACCCACGACAGAATGGTGATAAGTTTGCTTTCAAATTCCCAAAATGGACTCTGGAGATAGCTTAGTTCTTTGGATTGCAAAGTGTAAAACTGCATGTGTGTGTGTGTATGAGCGAGCGTGTGCATGTTCTGTGCTTAAATGTTCTTTGCCTGTGTGTCTGTGACAGCAGCTCAGTGGTAAGATGAATGTTTTCTCCTAGCTGACTGTCCATCCTACTGGTATAAATCATCTCTGCCACTCAACAGCCATCCTCTATGCAGAGGCTCATTAGTCTAACCACACAAGAGCTCCCCTCACATACAGGCAGCCATATTTTTGGTCATGCAAAACTCCCAGCAGATGCTGTGGTTTTGCCTCCACAATATGTATGATATTTCACAACAGGCAACAGACACTGAAGACTTTCAGGACAATAATCCAGAAAATATGTTTGCACAGTAACACAAACTCACATGTAAAGGTCACAAAGGTGTAGCCACATATCCAGCTTTACTGTAATCTGGACCTCTGTAAGAACCACTATAAAAGGCTCTCAGAAGCAAAGTACAGGATGTCCTCAACTAATGTGTTTAATGGGGAGCATTAAAGGGGCCATAAACACGGCCCGGCATGTGGAAAAATGGTTTAGTGGTTTAGGAGACTTTACAGTTTGGAGAATTTAAGAGAAAAGATGACATTTGTAAGCTCACAGGCTGTTTGCTTTTTGAAGTAGTCAGTCATGTGGATGTGTGAAAAGCACAATAATTTTGTTGCGTTATCTTGAGCATCCTAATTACTTGATTTAACTGATTTTTAGTTTAGTAATGAGCTTCTGATATGGCTTGTTCATGATTCAAAAATCATTAAATAGATGAGAGGAAAAGAAGGTTTCTGCTGTGAGAATTATACTGGGAACTAATGGACAAAGGTAGAGAAGATAGTTGGTATACTTTCTTCCCAAACTGGAAAAGAAAAGAAAAGAAAAGCTGCTCCTAACAGGAGTTGTAATTTGTGGCAGGAGTGTAATCCACACCAGGCTTACTAATGTGCTTTAGACATTATTTTTGCATCATACGTGTTGATTATGAAAACTAATGATTATAAATTTGAATAGCCTGTGTGCTGGTGTGCATGTGTGTAAGATATGCACACATTAAGAATGATTAGTTTTCATTTCTCTGTGTGTAGCAACTTTTCTCTGTGTACTTTTCTCCATCTGCCTTCATCTACACACCAAGAATGAGGAAACTCCCTTCTCACCAATCCCGCTATTCCCCACAGCTTTTCCTCCATGCAGCAGACAATGTGAGGAGAAGTGACTCATCCTGGGGTGAAGCCTCCCCTCTCATCCCACCTCCCACTTCCCTCTTCTCTGTTTCACTATCTCTCTGTCTGCACCAGTCATCTGTTTATGTGCCTGGATCTTTTGCCTTGACGGGCTGACTTGAGAGTCACAGTGGCACCATTGCCCCCAGGCCAAAACAAGGCTTGATGAGAAAAGGCACACTTTTCTCCCTCTTCTACCGCCCAGATGGGTCCCACCTTCCTGTGTGGGGTCTACAGTATGCCTTTCTGCCTTTTGCTGGGGAACTGATTAGGTGTCTCTAGGAAAAGATTGTTTGCATTGTAACAACAATGCAAACAATCTTTTGTGACCTTTATTTTTGAGTCTGAAAACGCACTTGAGACATTCTTTCTATTTGAACACATCTGAGTTCTTTATATTATTGTCTGGCATAATGTGTAAAACATGGTTGGTTGTTGGCTGATATTCAAACGAATGTACAAAAATCTAAATTTTAACACTGGAAAACGCTGGTTTAAAATACGTAGAATAGGCTGCAAACAAAGAGTTCCTATTTATGCAACAGATTTCTAACATTTCAAAAATTTCAAGGTTTTTAGAAAAAATTCATGGCCAGTTAGTAACTAAAAACACCTGTTAAAAGCCAGGACAGGCTGACTGAAACTGGAATCCAGTGGCAGTGAAACATTGAAAGTATCCAAACAAATTTCAACAAGCTTTTATTGGTTTGTGTTTCAGATTTAAAGCAGATTAGAATTTGATAATGAAGAAAGAGTTTGGACCCCGGTGTGTTTACTTAGCTTGGGTTTTAAGTTTAAGTTAAACAGCTTTAAATCTGCCTCTCCTTTAAGCAAACTGATGGCAGTAAAACCTTTGTGGCTTAAACATAGTAAACAGATGTAAAATCTGAACATCTATGACATTTTCTTAAATTGGTGAATCATTTTTCTGTAAACATCATTCGCCTAATGGTTTGTATCAATGATACTGTATACTGTAGCTTTACAATATTTTAGTCAAACACATTTTATCAAACTGGCCCCCCAAAAAAGTCACCACCAAAATAAAAAAAGGTCACATAATCTAATATTTTGCTGGGCTGCCTTTAGCATTGATTACGGCACACATTCGCTGTGGCATTGCTTCGAAGTGCTTTCTAGACCTGACAAACTGCAGCAACCCCAGATCATAACACTGCCCCCACAGGCTTGTAGAGTAGGCCCACTATCCTTCCAGTTTTTAATAATGTGTTGGACAGTTTTAGTAGTTTCTGCAATCTCCTTAAATGTTTTCTCTGTATTCCAATAATTTGACTCTTCTCCAACAGACTGACATCTTCTCAAGAACCACAGGATGTGTGATATGGTTATTTAAGAAATGAGAAGCAACTCATTGCACCAGTTGAGGTAAATAACTTGTTGCCAGCTGAAAGTATTTATCCATGCAGTAATTATTCAATAGGAGCCTCATACCTATTTGCCTAGTTAAAGTCAGTTGGCAACTTTTTTTTTTTTTTTGGCCATGCAGTGTAGTTTACATAATGGCAGTTGCCAACAACTAAAAAAAAATATCTATCGTGACCTAATTAGCTTCTTTTATGCATTCTACAGGTGGACCTGCACAGTATCTACAATGCTTTCATCTATGTGACTGTTGTCATTAATGACACAAGAAGATAAAATGCTAGTGTCTTTCTCTCCTTTTAGAGTTTTCATAAAAGATCAAAGAACCAAAATTTAGCCTTAGTATCTTCAACTTGCAAAGTGGAAATTTGCAAATCATGTCTGGAGAGGATGTAAATGTAATAACTTTACATTAGATACTTTCCTGTATTCTATCCAATAATTCAGTTCATAAGTCACTTAATTCTAAACGTTATCACAACAGCAATCCTTACTGTTTTGCACAGAGTTATGTAAATCATTAATACCGATGAACTTTGGTTGAATAATTGGACTTTAAAGACGGATAATTAACAATTTAATTGTCTAATGATCAGCCAATCAGGCCATTAGCATCTTCCTATTCAGATCATTATTTCACAACACAAGTGTTGAGATTTTATAAAGCTGGAACGTCAACTCAGCCTCCCTCTGTGTCTGAGCACTCTGTAAAAAGCTCCGTACAGCACGGCACTCTTCACAACTAATTCTCTCCATTAAGAAGTTGCAGCACACCGCAGCTCTTTGTACACAAATCTCCTTTAATTATGGGATTTATATGCGAGCATAGAGTGAACATGAATAAATAAGCGTAGAGCGGCTGAGACAAACGCAGCCTGTTAATGCTTCCTTGGAGTGTGGGATTCTGCAAGGTCACCATAGACAAGGTGCACAGTTTATGACACGCATCCTAAGTAGAGCAAAAATGTTGCTCCAAAGAGGCACTTTTGTGTATTGTTTCTTTTTGCAGGAAAGCAAATGCAGCCTAAAAGTGCCATTGTTATTAAAAACATGCACAAATTGAATAGTACAGAGTAAAGGCTGAATAATTTTATAAGATTTTATTGTGACTTAATGTAGTCTAAATTTTCCCATACTGAACTGAACATTTTTATCACATTGTTGTGTCTAATAACAATAGCCTGAGGTAATCAGATGATGCAGCACACTAGCTGTACTGTACAGCCTGTAAGCCAAATAACTTGCTCGCCTGTGCATTGTGCCACAGGGGAGAGCTATTTAAGATTCAAGCAGTGTGTTAGACAGAGAATAGGAAAAGCCTTTTTGTGTCCATGAATACCCAGGCAATCAAGGCATCAATTATTCAAGCTGCATGCAGAGGGAAACCATTGCAAGCTGTCCATCGGCACGTCATCCCAAGACTCCTAATGCTGTACAGACAGCAGCAGAGATGGAACAAAGCTATTAGAAACAAGGCATTGCATCGAGAGTGTTGTACAATTAACTGCATAATTGTCATGGTAATAAGTTAATCAAACTCTGGTTTAACCAAGGTATGCAATCAAGTAGCCTTTAAACACATAAAAGCACCAATAACACCAAAATTGGTGCAGTGGTTGTGTAAATCTCTACATTAATGAAACAAATATTTTTGATTAGAAGTAATGTAATTGTGTTTAGCTCCTCATCTCTTTTAACCACTACAAAAAACAGTAAATAGCACAATAACATCAAATATATGATTCTTGAAAATTACACAAGAGAGTAATATAACTCCAATTTGAAAGCTGCATGCTGACATATTTAGATTGCGTTCGTGTACAATACAACAATGGTTGCAGATGGGTTTGTTTCAATTCAAGAAAAGGCTGGTAAATGGTGTGGTAATTTGCACAGTACACCCGTTAAGTTTAGAAACAGGTAAAATAGCAAAATATCACAACACTATTGATGTACAACTGAATGTTGTTACAGATAATTACTTCATCTAAAGAAGTACAACCGAGTACATTTTTAAAAAAACTAGCACATGTATGTGAAAATATGCTATAACATATTGTTTACCAACCAAACTACAGTATATATCTTTCCGAGCAGTGTCAGCTATCTAATGGCTATAACAATGAAAAAGACAGTTATTAGAGAAGGGTTTTTCATTGAAGCATTTTGCAATTGGTTTAGTCTGTAGAATTTTATTTTAAACTGGGAATCTGTGAATATGTTTCACACTTAAACCATGGATAAGATTGAGCATGAGAAGATTTGGAAAGGCTGTGGTAGTGGACACTCAGGCTGTGGCAAACAGAACAGTTTTGTAGAGCTGAGAGCAATGGTAGGCAAGGTGAGTTAGGATGGTGACAGAAATGTATGACAGGCTAACAAGAAAAATAATTAATGAAAAAAAAACTCTGTTGTGAAACTTTTTTGAAGAGCTCTTCTTTAGGAATGTAGGATCATGAGCATGTGTGTGCGGTAAGACTGGTCCAGGTGTAGTAGTGTTTGATTTTAGAGATGACCTTGTCAAGTGTATTTGCCTTCCTAACAGTACACCCAAAGCACTGATGGAATTTGAAAAGCTCTGCTTTTAAATCAACATGGTTGAAGTCCCCCTGTATGATGTGATCAGCCTAAGGACATACTGCATACTCTGTTGACTGCTAATGCTATTATGTAAATGAACAAAGGCTGAGTTAACATTGGTATCTGGTTGACACAGCAGTTATGACAACAGCAATCTCCAGGGGAAGGTTTATGGATCCATGTTTCACAGTCACTTATTTTCTGTCACAATCAGTGTTTTTTGATTCTTTGATTCCAGTTTTAATTTTTATAGTTTTGATTTTTTTTCTGTAAACAGAACTGAGCTAAACACAAGAAAACATCACAATGAGCTAAATAGTAAACTTTTTGCTTTACTCATTATATTTTCTTGTATTCCGTTAAATTATTTTGTTCCATTAGTCTCTTTCTTCTCTTGTGGTAATCTGGATATGACTTCTGGTAGCTTTTGGAAAGACTGCAGAATACCCTGTCTTGGTTGAATTCCTATAATTCTTCTCTTTGTAGACGCTGTGAGTGATGCAGACAGGCCTCTTCTGTGCAACTAGTCATAATGTATGTACACCAGCCGTTGTTGACTTACAGCCATAATCCCCCCTTCTTTGTTGTTAGCAGCCTTTCTGATCCTGTCACAGCAGTGTCTTCTGCCTGCTAGCTTGGTAGTTCTATCCATGATGAGGGAATGAGGCTGTCTTTGTCAGAAGCAGCTGTTTTTGATGATCTAAGTTGTTTCAATTTGTCCAACTTGTTTGACAGAGATTTTGTGGTACAGAAAAAAACATGTTAGGAAGAAGTGATCTGTGTGGTTGCTTCCACATTCTCTTCAAAATTCTGTTCATGTAGCCTCACTTATATTTCCTACTGATTTTGTTTTAGGCCTGTGGCGATAGTAACCCACGGAGACTATGGACACCTGGCACTATCTGCTAGAATGTTGTGGAAATAAAAAAAAAAACTGTTTTTAGTTTTCATACTATTTAATTTAATTTTGGAACATTAAATAATGATGTGGAGAAGTTTGCTGGTATAATGGTGTGATCAACATGAAACCAAAAAAGCCAACTAAAATATCAGTGTTGAGAACACTGACCATCTGATCATCTTCTTTCATCATAACTTTCTACCCAGTATGAATTTCTCTGTTAAATATTATTTTTAGCTGATAATAAGAGAACACATTTTGTTAATTCTAAAAGGATGTCGCTGTTTTAAGGTCACACTTTATCCTACAAGCTCAATAGGTTCCCTCTACATGTAGGGGTAACATATTTTTGTTGCTGCTTGTCATCACGTCTAACCAGGTCATAGACTGGCAAATAGAAAAGGTGTGGACTTGGTGTGAAATGTCAGACAAGAACAACAGTAGACTGCACACAAAAATACAAACTCTGCAGCAAAAAACAGACACTTTGTTCATGTTTATTGTCTGCTCCAATCATACAATACATATCCATGTATTTGTTTAGCTGAATCACATATTTAAAGCAGTAGTAGGCACTAAATCTTTTATATTTCATTTCCAGAAATTCACTATCATGTAAGCTTTAATTCTGTGGTATCCCTCAGAGCTGCAAGACAAGTTTGACCTCCCATGTTTTCCAAAATGTTCCTGCATTCCACTTTGCTGTACAGATTGTACGGTACAAGTTCAGAACAAGCAAATTATTTATTTACAACTTTGCTTTTCTGTCACACTTTTTGGTGCTGCTTTCAGGAGACAAACACCATACAGCACTAGATGGATCTCCAGAGATCTGCACTCAAGCTCTTCCCCTTCACTTCATATGAAAGGGGAAACGTTTGACTAAAATCAGTCTCAGCTATTCTCTCAACAAGATGAAGCAAGTGTAGCAAAATCAGGGTAGGCCTTATTTGACCATTGTTGGTCCTGTTTAAATCCTTAAAACAATAGCATGAAACAGAAGTTTGTATATACAGCAAAAGTAGAGCAAAAATTTATTTAAGATGTATGTGATAATTTCAAATGTACATTAAGTGGTATGGTATGGCATATGGTATGGTTTATGGTATGGAATGGTGTATGGTATGGTATAGTGTATGGTATGATGTATGTATGGTATGGCATATGGTATGGTTTATGGTATGGAATGGTGTATGGTATGGCATAGTGCATGGTATGGCAAATGGTATGGTGGATGGTATGGCATATGGTATGGCGTATGGAATGGTATGTCAAATGGTATGGTGTAGTATATGGTATGTTATGTTATGGTATGGCATATGGTATGACATATGGTATGGTGTTTGGTTTGGTATGGTATGGTATGGTACGGTACGGTATGGTATGGTATGGTATGGTATGGTATGGTATGGTATGGTATGGTATGGTATGGTATGTTATGGTATGGTATGGTATGTTTTGGTAGGGTACGGTATGGTATGGTGAGGTATAGTATGGTATGGTATGGTATGGTATGGTATGGTATAGTACGGTACTGTACGGTGCGGTATGGTACGGTATGGTATGGCATATAGTATGACATAAGGTTTGGTGTTTGTTATGGTATGGTCTGTTTTGGTATGGTATGTTTTGGTAGGGTATGGTATGGTATGGTACGGTATGGTATGGTACGGTATGGTATGGTACTGTACAGTATGGTATAGTGGCATACACTCGTCTCTAGGATGAGATGAAAAACAAAACATTCTTCAGCATCTTTTAGGTGGTTTTTCAAAGAGACGTCAGTTATTACACACTACAGTATAAAATGTGAAGTCATTACTTACTACCTAAGGCCAATAAGTACTTTAAATCTGTGTATGTTTATCATCTGCTTTGTGAATAAATGACTAAATCTAGACTTTCTGCAAATAGCAGAACTGAACTCTGTAGAAGAAAGCTTGTAGAAAGAGGGGGAAAATCACTCATTTAATTTTGATATCTTCCCCCCTTGGGTTTGAGCAAAGATGGGTAATAAATTAAAAGGGCATAACTCCACCATTTGCACAGTCAAGATATTATCAATTTCTTGGGTTCCTCGAACCCATCCATTAACTAGTCACATCATATCCTTGCTGATTATTAATGGGTTGAATGAGCTTTGCATTCTATCTTTGGACTGCAAATCCATAATAGACTCACAACTTTACAAAAGCACAGCTGAGTTTCCATAATTTACCCCTGTATTTTCCATTCTGTGAGTGAGACAGGAAAACATACAAGGTAAATATCAAAGGTGATTGATCTACTGTAAAATTTCCATGCTTTGAATATTGGTTTAAAAAGAAAGCTTATTTCAGACAGCTGTCTCAAAAAGTATAAAAAACATATCTGTGCATCATGAACCCTGACATTTTGATGTATATTATGTTTGAGTAGCTTAAAAAATGAATAACTGGCAACATTTAGAAAACATAAAGAAATAATAATGTCAAATTTATTTCTTTAACTAAAATATTATAGTTGAAAAGTCCAGAATTGATTTGTGGAAAGATCTACATTATAAGTTACACAAACTTTTCCAAGTACATCTGTTTTTCTTTCAAATGTGAAGACATGGTTGTGCATTTATTTGAAACTTTGTTAAAAACTACTAAATGACTGAAAATTCTAAACATGTCAAGACTGAAATGAGTGCATGGAAGCACTTCTCACACTTTAGATGCACGTCACCTCTTTACTATAATGAAAAGGACTGAATCCTGGAAAAGCAATATTGGTTCCATTTATTTTCTTTTCAAATTAGCATACTATCTTATTTCCTGACAAATATTGCAGAACCAATTAAAATGCACATCTGTTTTATTAGCGTGGAATGGTATCCATCCATCTTATCTGTCAGTCTCATCCCTCAGGACAATCATGCACATCATCAACCTCAACATGTCTTCATGGATATTTGACTGTGGAGACTAATTACAGCTGTTTTACTTCATTTCAGGGAAGAACTTCACACAGTGGATTTCTAAGTTAATATTTTAAATTTACATTTCAAATGGTACTTAATAATGTATGGGTAAAGTTGAAAAATCAAATTGAGGCAAGGAAAAGAAAATACGCAATGATCTGTGAAGATTAGCCCACAAAGCTTTGTCTACAAAGCTTTAGTGAACATTTAATCACTTCCATGTCGCTTAAATAAAGTCAGAAACTTTAACTTGCAAACATGAAGTTGAATTCTATGTTAACAAATGTAGTGTTAAACACAAAACAGCCCTGTTGAAATGCAAAGTAAGTATATTGATTGTTGAAAAGCTGTTTCCTTTTTCTACAAGCTGTACTGGATGCTCTGAGGGCAGATTGTGAGCATGAAGACAAAACAGTCGATTCAGCCTCCCAACAGGACACACAAACAATTGTCTGTTTGTTTTAAAATTGGATTTTGTCAGGCCAGAAGTTTACACATAGAACAGGTAAAGAAACTATTACCTAGGGATGACTTTCTTTTTTTTTTTTTTGTTTTTTGTTTAAGCCAACTGACAGTTATGCACGGAAACTGTCAGAGCTAGATCCTGTCAGCTGTCACTCTTAGGTTGAAACGTGTCCTTTCTTCCTCTGCAGGCCGGTGGCAGGTGCTTATTCAGTTTAGCTTTATGTAACGTGACAATTAAATCAGCTGTGCAGACAAAAAAAAAAAAGAAAAAAAACAGAGTCTGCAGTCAAAGCAGTTCCCTGTAACACTAATTACCTCGCTTCAGAGTAATGAATAATTGTAATAGACCATTTTGGCAGCAGCTGTAAAAATTTTCTATATGGACATATTTTCAGGGAAGATCAGCAATTGCAGATTTTTTTTTCTTGTTCTTATTATGTGTCACTTTTTCTTTTCTATTAGGTAAAATGTCCTTCCATTGCATACATAGACGTCTGGAAACTTTTTTCAATAGATAATGTTTATCATTCACTGAAGCTGATTCATATCAAGAGAAGAATTGAGGATATTGCCAAACTATGAAAACAATACAATAACAGAATAAGCATTTGTTGAAGGAATGCGTCTCCAACCAGCTTTCATGTCAGAGTTTTAGACTAAAACCATCTTAAGTGAAAAAATAATAAAAAACGTTTTCAACATGTTTAAAGTAACATTTTGTGTAATCTCATGTGAAGTTTCAATAAAACTTTGTTAGTGCCTGTTAGAAACTACTGTAACAAATATGTCAAAATCCATCAAATTTACTGAGGTGCATAGCCAATTTTTGTGTTTGGTTAGTTGTAGCAGCCATCTTGAATGGGGACCTTCACTCAGGCAACTTTTAGAACATTAGTCACATGACTATGTCTGCTCGACATTGAGCGTACAAACTCTCTCTACACCGGTCTGGCTGTGTATAAATGTACTTAAATTCAGGAAAAAAGCATCAAACTCCACCAGGAGGACCATAAAACATTGTGCTACAGTTCTTATAACAGTGACTCAGGATACAGCCATCATCAATTCAAGATAGGAGTATTTTGGATGACAATTCCCAAGCTAAGATGCTAAGCTACCTGCTGAATTCAAGAGAGGGGACGAGCTGAATTTGACTGGAAAAAAGTGCAACCAAGAACAAACATTTTATCAGAGGTAAAAGACCAACACTAGACCACCTGGATCTTATCCCTACACTTGTGTAGTCTACTGCTAGCTTTACTCCTTGCATCCATGCTAGCCTCATACAACGATCTACAGTCAGTCACACATACAGTGGTAATATTTTACTTACACAAATTCTAAACCTCACCATGATGTTTCTTTAAATGATGCAGAAGTGGTGGGGATAAAAATACACACACAAACAATAGATGCATACGGAAGCCAAGAGTGGCCATTTTCCACTTTAAATATTTTTAGATATTTTACATCCATCCATCCATCCATCCATCCGTCTATCCATCCATCCATCACCATTATTTAACCAGGCAAATCCCATTGACATTGTAGATCTCTTTTGCAAGGGTGGCCTGGGCCTGAAAGCAACATAATTGTTCATAATTTTGTCATGTTTGTATCATTAAACAGGCTGAAATCGTAATTTGTTTGTCTTGTACAGATAACTTATATATCAGCCCTCGTCATCTAAGGAGACGGCTGGCCTGACTGGAGATCAGCAGGCGTTTACACAGTGATTTTGATAATATAATAAACTTTATTGTCACCAGCTGAGGGGATTGGGCCATCTCCATGGTTACTGAATGATACACAAGCAAAACCATCACTCATTATCTTGAGAAAACGCTATTTGTCGTTATTACGAGAAAACCATGGAAAATAATATAAGCGGAAAATGGCCGCTTGAGGCTTCCGCAGTTGCAGCAAGCGAAGCTATAATAGGAAATTAAGAAAAACACCAAGCTTTTTACAATTCCGCTTGCTTTCCAAGTCTGTTAAAGACCTCCGACTCCGCAAACCTTTGAAAGGAACTTTCCAATGTGTCAAAATTTGCTCTAGGAACGTCTTTTTCTGTTAAGGTATTAACACCAACTCTCCGTAGAATCTAGTCTGTCTGTCCGATCTTTTAAGCAAGCGGCAGATAATGTATGCAAGTGATGTGTGTGACATCACAAGTTAGGGTCCACATTTTGCTGACTCCAGAAATGAATTACTTGCATTTGTACAACTTTCTGAAAGTTTCATTAAAAACTGTTGAGTGATTTATGATTCTGTTTAGCTAATGCTGCAAACATATAATTTATAAAATTTTCTTTACCTGTGCTTAACACTGAAATATATATTTAAACTTTTGTTTGTATAGTAAAAAAATTAAAAGCTCATGTGATTTCAAATGCAGCTAAAATCAAACCGAGGGCAGTGATAATAAAGCATCAGGCACAGTGAAATGTTTCCGTTTTATGGTGCAAACAGCTGTCATCTTCAAGGCAAAATTGTATTTGTATATCTGTTGCATATTCGGATTCTTACTTCTCTGTAATAATATTCTGACAGTGAGCAGAGGTCAACCACTCACATATATTTACTGCTTATATTTGTTTGTGGTTCACTCCTGTTAAAAGTCAAAATTTAAAAAGGCAAAATATTATCTCCAACTGGCATAAATCATTTTCACACGGATTTCCGAGTATTGATTTGTTTTTGTGAGGGTGGCTCTGCATTCATTATTATATACAGTAGCTTTGTTGCTCGCTAAGTCATCATTCTTCTCATCATTAGAGAAAACATTGATTATGTTAGATGAAAGGAACCTGTGTGAAAAAGGAAAGCTGTCGTGCTTTCTGCCAATGAAAAGACACAGACTCGGGAAATGCTCCAGGTGCTCCTTCTACTTGTCTTTATTTGCAAAACACCGTGGAGCAAAGAGTTTACCTCTACAAGCTGTTGAACTGAATAATCTGTATTTTCATGGCGTTTTAAATGTACCTGAACAAATGATGAAATAATAATGTCTTATGTTCTTTACCATCTCAGCAATGTGTTTTCAATTATATAGTTAAGCAACTCAGTCTCTGTAAAGAAGACAAAGTCCATATATTTGTTTTATTAATAATATATATATATATATATATTTTCTTTGGATTGGCACTTTGACTTGTAGTTCAAAGAGTTTGCAAATCTAGTTCAGTTTTTACCACAATAAAACAATGACTATGAATGTGTGAATTTATTTTGATAAAAAAAGTCATCACCTCCAAAAATAAAAAAAATATTTTTAAATTGCAAACTCACTTCAACTGTCTGACATGATGGATAGGTTTGCAGCAAGTGGTGCATAAACAAAACGTATTTCGAATACAGTTTAGACAAGCTTTTTATCATTTTCTTGTTCACAAAAATCACTAGAAAGTGACATTTGGATGTCAGAAATTGTATTTCAGACACATTAAGCCCGTGGTTAAGTATTAAAGCATTACATGCACCATTTCTCAGAAGTCTAAATTTGTTTTTAATGGGTGGGATCCGCTCATTGACCTGAGTTCCAGTTTCCTGGTGTCCAACAGGATGAGAGAGTCTTTTGCTGCTATTTGACTATTATTCACATGGATCTATGAGCCTCTTTGAGAAACCCATTACAGTCCAGTCCAGTGATATCTGTTTCTCCACAATGGGACCAGTGATGGTGTCTATTCCCATTTCATCATTGACATCCGTTGGAGGAGGTAACTTAAGAATGCTGGTCTCAAAAACATCTTGATAGAAAATGTGTACTTGTAGAGAATGGGACGTAGCCTTGGCAGTAGATTAAACTGAAATTGTCTTTTACTATTAACGTTATTATTATTTTAGATTTGGAGTATAACTATAAAATCAAACATATAATGATTGAGCATGTCAATAGACAATACTTCTATGGAACCTTTCTATCCAACTAGGATACTCAAAGCACTTCACACTATAATATGTGCCCTCATTTACCCAGCTCTCTATTAGATCCGTACAAAGCTAAGATGTACAATCGATCTATGGAGAATAATCTGTGCCAATCACATTCATAAACTGATGGGGGAAGTGTCTTGCCCAAGGACACAAAAACTGAGAGCTGGACAAGGGATTGAACCAACAACCTACTGTTTCCAGGATGACTCACCTAACCACTCTGCCACAGTCACAATGGTGCAATTGATAAAAAAAATCTGAAGTGTGGGTGATCCTTGAACACAAAGCACTCAGCTGAATTTGTAAAATAATCTTGAGTCACATGACTGAACTACATTAATCATCTAAAGCAGTGGTTCCCAAACTTTTCAGCTTTTGACCCTCAAAATACCAGCAGCAGAGACATGAGCCCCCTACTGTTGTTGAATGATAAACATTTTTTTCACGTAAAGAAACAAGAGCATAGTAACAATATACATTATGCTATTTTTGTCCATTTTAAGTACCTTAACCTTGCTATTTTGTAACAAAAAAGACAAAAGAATTGTTGTTAGTAGTCATTTTCTAATGTAGTTATTTCAGAAAATCTTATAAGGACCCCACCTTGACGTTTCAGGACCCCACTGTGGGTCCCGACCCCAACTTTGGGAACCACTGATCTAAAGTGTGTAGTTGAATAAAAATGGTAGAATTGGGCAAGCATATCATTTTAAAGAAGATATCTAGGTGAACATAAAGCAGTGACTCTGCTGCTAAATGTGAAAGAAAGACTCAATAAAACAACTGTCCTGAATAAATATTGGGGATAAAAGAAAGCCATGGTGCCACATAAAATATTCAAGCTCCTGTTGCTTTTCAACTTCAAGACCAGTGAGTTTACCATTTCAGCCCAACCATAATCATGGTTATATCAAAGTTTAAAGCAAAAGGCATGTCATGCTCAAGACTTTGTTTACACATGCTTCTGAGCGAATCAACAACACAAATACAATAACCCTGTGACAATATAACACCACTGACAATTTGTCTGTGGTGCGTTTTATGTCACAATTCCTAATTTGCGGCCTATGATTGGCATTTTTCTTTGCAAATATGATTTTGTTCTTCCTCTGTCCCGAAGGCATCATGTTGTCAACACGTAGCCCACACAGTTTGATGTTTCCATGACACATTAAATGAAAATGCATCTGGTGAAAAACAATCTTTATATTTTTCAGCCTTTTTACTACACTCAGCTGAACTGACTGGATGTGTTTGTTGACAGCTTGACGTAATAGCCGCAATATCAGAACCGGGAAACGAGTGAAAAATGTATTGGGCATGTAGCTTTGAAATATTAATTTTGGAGATAATTCAAAGCTGCATTAAAAGTCTGTTGTTTATTGATTAACAGAGTAGAAATGAAACAGTTAGTTAAAAAAATGGACGGGAATGTCCACATGTAGTGTTTATACTGCAATGCCAATAAATCAAACTAACTCTGACAAACATAGTGAACATTTTCCTGCTGGGCCTTGAGCACTTAGCGGACAGATACAAAGTGTGCAGTGTGTTTTTAATCGCTTTATGCCACACTCCTCCTTTTGGAGGAGGAGAACAAGCTTGTCGATCTGTTCCAGTGAACATCAGGGGAGAACACCTTGAAGCCCGAAGCTGCTATCTGCCATGGAGCAGTGGTGGTAATGATTAAGTATCAGTCCAGCGAGCGCCGCTCATTTCCAAACTATCAGTTTCACCTTCTCCACTACATCACATTTGTGGAGCAAAAGGTAATGATCCACTTGGGTGACTGCCAAGTTATTTTCATTGCTATGTTATTTCACTCTCTATTTTGCTTCGTCTGTTCTGGCTCTCTTTTTCTTTTCTGTCCACACACAGCCTTCCTACTTGTCTTCAGCCTTTCAGTTTTGATATTCATTTTTCAATGTTGCCTGTGGAGATAAAGTACCCGTACTCAGTAGGTGAGAGAGTCACTCCTATGAACTTTCTCTGGCAGGAGGTCACAGGGAGTAGCAGTAGTTTTACAGACTTCTTTATGGCAGTTAGAGCATCCAGAATCGGCATAAAGGTGAGAGGTTGTGAAAACTGTGAGTGCTGGCTGTGTATTCAGGGTTCATGCAGGGTCTTTAAAAAGTCTACAATTTGAAAATCCAAATTTTATGCCTAAAAAAGTATTAAAAACGCCCAGATTTTCATCCAAGATCTTAAATTTTATTTTGTCAAGTCTTATTTTTTTACTTTCAATCATTCCTGAGAAACTCTGTTTACTTATAGCTGCAAAAAGTTAAGTAAAGCACCGTAATCAGACGTTGATGCGATCTGTCTTAATGAAGTGCTAAATTTGCTACTGGTGTATGTGTTTAACTACAAACCCAGACAAAAAATGGCACAGTTTACTTTCATGTTTTCGACCTCTTTGCTGCTACAAACCCCCACATACAGCGGCTTATTCACCTGTCCAAAGAACAAAAATGTTTTGTCATGTCCACTGCTTGTGGTTTAAACATAGGAAAGTGTGTTTTCAATAAGACTTGGCTTGATATCAGTGATTTTTGCACTCGGTTGGAAGCGATCTACAACAGTGGATATGAAGGTCTCGTAGACATGACCGCTTCATTAAAATAATTTAGTTTTCTTGTATTAAAATTAAATACTCTTTAATAGCTAAATTAATAGCAATAAAAGGTTTCTATGTTTAAATTTGTGGGACCATTTGAATGTTTCTGTTAATGCATTGGTTTGGTCTTAAATGTCATTCCTGATGGTCCTAAAAGGTCTTTAAAAAGTCTTTAAATTTAACTTACTGAAACCTACATGAACCCTGTGTACTTTACACTTTGGGTATTCATTAGTTCATATATAGTGGTTTGAATAAACCGATTAGCTCCAAGACAGATTATATTCACTTGCACTGACAGTAGATTTAGATACAAACAAATCAAAAAGTGATCACCTCTTTATTATCAGATATGACACCAGTTGAAATGTGCCATGTTTTTCATGCAATTGTAATGTGACTTTTGAGTAAACTTTTTAAATTTTGCAAAAAAGAAATGCAAAATAGATGTGTTTCCCTCTTTTGGTTTGGAGCGAAGCAACCAGGCTAGGCAAAACGTAATTTTGTCAGATGTTGACGTTAGGCATGGCTGTAATAAACAGGATGTAGGGGGTGTATTTGGACCACACATCTTGGGACAATGGAGAGAATTTTTAGGGCAAGTTGTTCTGTCTGTTTCTGTTTTTTTACGAATGAAACTGAGAAATGCTTTGGTGTCTTCATCAGTCAACACGTACCTGTTGTTGCTTCCAGCCATGTTTTCGTGCGTTTTCGATGCTGACAGGGAAAACCTCTGATCAGTGAGGTAAATGTTTGCTGCGTCAGCACTTGTTCTGCAAATGTGTTTCCATCTCCCTTTTCCAAAAACCACCTCAAGTGAACAAAAACATTTTTTTTGCGAAATTGAGGACGTTTTTTTTTTTCAATTTTGTCGTTTCCATCAACCTTTTCTAATTTACTTCAAAATGTGCATAAAAACATTAATGAAAACATGGTTATTGACAATGAAAATCAACATTTTGCTAAACTGCTAACAGCCATAACATTTAACAATGAAACAACATACATAGTCAACACTGCTGTTTTTGTCACCATTGTTTATATACAAGTAGAAAGTGGTGGACAATCTGATCAGAGGAAAATGAAAAAAGAAAAAAAAAATCTGAAAATCCATTGCTGATAATACATCAGTATGTCGCTGGGACACTGATGTTCTCATATGCTGCACAAATCCTGACCCTCCTCTAGAAAAGTTCAAGCAATTCCTCTGTGGAAATAGAAAACCCTATAGGCTTCAAAGAGGGTCAATACAGCTAGATGATTTCAGTACATCCTCTGTTGTTTTCACAGAAACACCTCTCAGAAATTAATATTCTGAGTGAAGCTTTCGGAGGATGTGGTGTGAATTTAGAGATGATCGGATGATCTGAAATGCTGACATGGAGGGAATCTGCATTGCTGCAGCTTCTGAATCTGTGTATCCTGAGGAGACTTTACAATGAAGGGTGATAGGGCCCATCCCTCACAGCTAACCACATCTTACTGAAGTTGCACGCAAGTGGATAGTCTGCACTATTAAAATCGCACATCAGAAAAGGAAAAAAACAAGTTTTCTCCATAGAATAAAAGGAATTTCAGGTTTTACATTTTCTAAACAAGACAAGAAAAAACATGTATCTGATGCAATTAGTGTTTTAGAAATGTTTGCCTGTGCATTTAAACAATAAATAAATACATCAAATACAGAAAAATCACAAGACCAGAACCAAAGTATTTCTATTAATGAGATATGTGAGAACGTGGGTTGAATATATCTGACACTCCAGAAGATTAGTTCTCAACATTTTTTTAGTCTTGCCTTGTTTGTTGTTTCCACTCTGATGCTCTTCCTAATATGGAAAAAAAAAGCTAAATTAAATTGTCACGATTTCTTCCAGTCACTTCCTCCATGGTCACATTACTAAAAGTAACATGCATTTCCCCTTGTGTAGGAACCAAAGTAAAACATTTTGTAGGATTTTATTCAATGTGTTTTAGTTCATTGACAGTTAGACAATTACTCTGAGTCACTATGGTTGCACGGCTATTCTCCATGGTATTACATCACAACTCATTTAGACCCCGGATATTTTCCTGCATGTATCATAGTCACATCCTGAGCCCAAAACACAAAAGAGCTGAGGACACTCATAAACAGGTTGGATAATGAGACTGAGATAATTATCTTGGAACTACAGCACAGTATGTATCTGTGTCATGTGCCTCTGCACCATTGCTCAGTTTAAGACCTATTAAAACCAGAAGTCCCAGTATTATGGTCATAATTATTGATTTGGTTACATTCTTTTTTTTTTCGTCACGTACGTATCTCATTCCACAACTTTTTATGCTTTTTAACAAACATATTAACTTTATATGTTATTAAACTTACTACTTCTTTCTACGTTCTGAGATATTTAGCTTTTCTAGCCAGTTTTTTCTCATTAAAAAAATGAATCTGTTTTCAACATCCTTAAAACCATTGAAAATATTCATTAATCTTTACTGTACTTTTTACCTTTCATTCTGCTTCTGCTTTTTTGTAACTCCTTCACATTTTCAGCTTCCTTTTGTCTTCTATTCTGCTGATTTAATTTATTAATAATTCAGCTATCGACCTTTTCTGCCGTTCTGCTAATTTCAACTTTTGTGTGCTTTTTTCAGCTACGTTTTGCTAATTCAAGCTGTTTTTTGGGTTTTTAGCTACTTTTTAGCTAATTTGAGCTTTTTCAGTTAATTTTACCGTTTTGTGAACTGTTCATTGTTTAATTCAGCAAATGTGCTCTTTCTGTTTCTCTGTGCTAATATCAGCTAGGCTACTTTTGGCTTTTTTAGCTATTCAGCAAAAAATCTTTCAGTGTTAAGCATTCACACTACATTTTCTCAGGAAATGCAAATTCTCTAGTTGCATATACATTATTTGAGTTAAAATTGCACCGTTGTCTGTAAATGTTCAAAAATCTTTTGCTTCATCATAAAATGGACTACTACATGCTCGTAAAACATTTTCCATTTTATAGGTGGCAACCACTTTGACTGAATCAGCCAGATAAGTGGTTTATTCACTTAGTAACAAAGAAGTATTGATGTGCTGTGGCTGGGGTTGTTGGTATTCTTACCTGTGAAATGCAAATGGTTCCTGGGCGAGGTCCAGCATTGTCGGCATGTAAATTAGCTTATTGAATGGCCATGGGAAATACACTTCTGACCTGCTTCTTCTGCATTCACCAAGTTTCTGTGCTTTCATCTTCATAGCTATAGGTCACTGGAATATCAGCAATATATGAGAAGTCAAAGAAAAAACTCTCAACCTGAAATGCTTCATGCTCATCAGTTCGCAAAAATATGGTGGAACAATGTCACCTTCCTTTTAGCTTGTCAACAAAGTGTGTATAGAAGATTGCTAAATATTTAGAAGTCTTTATTTCCCCACAAATAGCTGTTTTCTGAAGAAGTGAGCCACTGAAGCACAAACGCCAAGAAACATCCCATCTCCACAAATTGGTTGAAAGAGTTTTTCTTTTCATTGATCATGACTGAGACAAATGGTAAATGGACTGTACTTATATAGCAACCTTTCTATCCAACCAGGATACTCAAAGAGCTTCACACTACAATCTGTGCCCTCATTTACACAGCTCTCTATTATGTCTCTACAAAGCTAACATGTACAATCAATCTACGAAGACTAATCTGTGCCAGTCACATTCATACACTGATGGGACACACATCAGAGGCATCAGGGGTGAAGTGTCTTGCACAACGACACAACAACTGCATAAAATGCATAAACTGTGGTTTGAAAGAAAAATCTAGAGGAATCCATGACCAAACAAAAACTTGGCAGTCAAATTAGATACTTGGTGCACCAATATTGCACATTTTTTAAATATAAAAAAGTCTTTGTTTCTTCTCAAACTCGTTATTCTATATATTTTTCACCCATCTTACTATGTTTCTTTACTCATTTTTATTATATGTAAACATTGATTTGACCACAAATAAGGGTTATTAGTGTGTGGATTTGTATTACTCATGTTGAGGTTTGATTTGTATGACAATGGAAACATTGAAGTCTGTAAAAACTGATTCAAAATGTGAGATAAAATCTGAGATTTGTGCATCACTTGCAAGCATTTAGGTTGCAGAATGGCCATGGAGACTTTATATTCTGCACATGCAAGAATGCAATTCTATGGCTTTCCCAACAGTTATGGTTTAAAAAAATGTATAATTCTTTAAAATCAGCCAGAAATAATTTTTAAATGCTAGCGGTCAGTGCCATTTTGGTAAATATGTAAACATTTCCTCAGATGTGTTCACTAGTTTAGAATTGATTTTACTTTCCTGCTCATTGTCAGCTCCAAAAAATAAAAACACAAACAAACAAAAATATATCCAATTCTGCCCACATTCCAAATGTGGTGTGTTTCAATGCAGAGCCTGCCTGCAGTCAGCAACCACAGACATCAGAGACACAAGGAGTGTGCTTCCAGACTCAAGATTTAGACAAGCTACATGCCGTTTTATACATTTCATGCAAAATTTATATATTTTGCAAGATGAACCACTTTTTTGCTGTTTTACATGGTAATATGTTCACAATGTAAATGTTGTCAAAACCCCACATTATGTAAAAGTACACTGGGAGGTTGCTCAGCACAATAAAGTGAGTTTGAAGGATGTTGACAGAAGTAAGATGATTTTAATGGGCTCACTTCACAATTACACAAATCTGCCTTTTGGGTGGCTGGTTAGGGGTTAGGGGAGTTTTCCCGGAAGCTCACCGGTTCGATCCCCCATTCCAGCTGTCTCAGTCGTTGTGTCCTTGGGCAAGACACGTCACCCACTTGCCTACTGATGGTGCTCAGAGGGTCCTGTGGTGCTGGTGCATGGTAGCCTCACCTCGGTCAGTGTGCCCCAGGGCAGCTGTGGCTACAATGTAGCTTATCACCATCAGTGTGTGAATGGGTGAATGTCTGAAGTGTAAAGTGCCTCGGGGTCCAAGTGGATTAGATAAGGCTCCATATAAGTTCAAACCATTCACCATTTTATTTTTTATGTCTAATTTATTCCATTAACATTTGTTAATCATCACAAATTGTTTGACTAAATTATATGATTTTTGTTGTCAGAGTTTGTCTCCCATGTTTCATTTCCAACTCACGGCAGATATGTCTCCAGGTCCAGATAAATCATGTTTTGTTTTTGCTGAGGAACAACTGAACAAAATAAAACCACTTGAAAGTAGCGCCTATGAAAACAGTTGTAAATTTTTAATTTTTTTAGGAAAATTAGACATGTTTGTTCCAGTTTATAGTTGTGATGCATTGTAATTGATTAGTTGAACATTGTAATGTGGGTTTTTGTTTTCAGTAGTTGTTTTTGTGCAGCTCAGTGTGGTAGGATTCTTGTTTCAGTGCAGTTGTCTTTTCAGCTCCTACAAAAGTTTCCTGTTACCTTTCCTTGACCTCATGACATTTTCAAATGAGTTCAAAGCGAAGAGTTTAGGAGAAGCTGACAGGTGTTTTTATTTTTTTTATTTATTTTTGACTATTCAACTGGACCCCGTGTCTGTTTCATTCTCTTTGTCTGTTTTCCTGGAGGCATGGCTTCCTGCTCCCTGGCAGCTTACCTGGCGCAGCTGTTGCTCATCTCCTCATCATCGCTCTGTGCATCCTCCCCGGGCTTCGCACCACTCTTTGCCATATTATTGTCTTCAGCAGCCGGGCACCTCTGCGGCTCAGTTCCAGTTCACAGTTGTGTCTTTTTGATTCCGTGTTCTCATGCTTGAATTTGCTATATTTTCCTGTTCTTCCTGCCTGCTCGCTGTTTTGCCTGCCCGTCTGCCTCGTCCAACAAAAGAACCTGCCAGTCAGCCATCATACTCCACAATCTACCCAAGTTCTGGAACAACAACCTTCTCTTTCTTAGAAGAAACTGTGTCCAAGAGACTTTCAGATTGTTTTTAAAGTTTTCCTCAAACCTTTCATTCAGGCTGCTCTCGTACTACACTGTCAGCTCCTGGGGTTCAGGTTTTTAACATTCATGTGGCACCTTGAGACAAAATGGGTTAAAAAAACAAGTTTTTATAGTTTGACTTGTGCGTCCTTGTGACTAAAAAAATAATAAAAAAAGAACATCATCATGTAGCTGTGTCTCATCAAACATTCATGCTCTATTTCCTGGCCAGAGTCTCTTGGTGCAAAAAGTCTAGACAAAACACTTCATCTGGTGCTCTACTGTGTGATTGATTAAGATTAAAGACTGCTGTCGTAATCTGTTTTGGAATGAGATTTAACGTGTTTGCAAATTTTTATCTGAATTACAAAACTACAACAAAATACACACCTCTGCTAACGAAGCAAACAGTTCTGTTTTTCCCCCTACTCGATCAGCAAAGTACCGTAGATAATCCAAACCTGCCATGCATTTATGGGTTAATTTGGTATTTTTAGAGTGTTTTAAGGCTGAAGATATACAGTATATTATTATAATGCTTGAATAATGCATAGTTCAGTGTTAAGTGGAAAAATGAACTATAAAGTAGTCAACATAAAAGACCTTTATGAAGCCTGGAGAATTTTGCTCAAAACCATGTTTTATATAAAATTTGAAAAAAAGAAAGCAGTGCACATGACTGTAGGTGGACTCACTCTCGGCCTGTCCTGCCGTCTTTTTTGACCAAGACAAGTCAGACACTGGATGACTGTGAGAGACCTTTCTATCAATGTGATGTCAATTTAAGAGGAACAGATTACTTGAGGAAAAAGTAGATGATAAAAGTCAATGGCCTGAATAGAACGATTTGTGTCAAGGGGGACAAATTGTTTTACCGCAGACTTGGAAGACTTCAGCCATGAAGCAGACAGACAAAAAAATGACAAAGGAGTAAAGGCAGTGGTCACATGTCTCACTTCTAACAAATTAAGACCATGATTACTATCATTTCTACCACTGAACACCTCATGCACGGAGTCATTGTGGCCCTTGGCCTTACCTTTTAGCAACATTCATCAGTCAACCTTCATGACAGCATAAGCAAACACTCTGAGACTGACCTCTGTCAGCTGACGTTTTCCCCCTCTGTCTCTTTTTGTCTCTTTCACAGCCGAAAGCCCTCAAAGCCAGAGTGCTTTGCATTATTTACATGTTTATGATTAGTTAAGCCTCACATGGAGCTACCATCTGCTGAAAAGTGGCATGTAGAATTACACTGCCATTAGTTGTACAGAAGGAAACAGAAAAAAAAAGAGGAACAGATTCAAGTTTGTTTCCATAAGTACCCTAAAGTCATTAGATCTGGTATTAATGCCTCATTGAGTGTTCTATTGCTCAACATTTGTGTTTAAAAATTAACCCAAAACTAGGAAAAAATGTGCAGATGGTGCTTTGCAACCTGTGTCTCATCTGATGAACACTCACAATGAACAAGATTATTTTAAAAATAATGTATTCAAATTTAAAACATATTCAGCATAATGCTTTTGAAGAATCCTTGTTTGTTATTTTTGTTGCAGGTAAAAGAACCAAACTAATGTGTGTACCCATTTTTAACAGCACTCCAGACAGTAGTTACCATTTGGTAGATAAATGAGAAGACTTTTAAGTTTCCCAATGTTGTGTAATCTGTTATTACCATCGTCAACCCCAGATTTAACTGAAAAGTTTACATGTCATTATTAAGTCATGCAGCATTTATTAGCATTTTTTTACTAACAACTTTTTGGGGTCAGAAAAACATGATGAACTTTGTTCTGTTTTATTTATATTGCAATCATTTGTTATAACTATGTTATAACTACTTTGATCTCTACTATTAAAGCTTTTTCACATCTGTAATAAAGATCCTACAGGAGAAATGAAGAATTAAGAGTGTTCTTATTCTTTATACGCATCATTTGCCACTGACGAGTGGAGCTACTGACTACTGCTGAGAACATTGCTACCCAGCTAGCATTCATGTCGCTGTGATGAGGCTCAGCCTGAGCTGGAGGCCTGCCAGGCTGACGGGCAGCCAGCTCATAGCTGACAGGAGCAGCCAGGTGCAGTGAGATCGTTTCTTTTCTTCTGTTTTTCTTCTATTTCATTTCCCACAAGACAGAAGGGTTTGATTTTTTTTGAACTATTGAATTACTTGCTTGAACAGCAAACAAGCAAATTTATAATTTTATATACATATTTTTTGGACTATAAGGCGCACTTAAAATCTTTAATTTTTTTCAAAACTCGACAGGGCGTCTTATAATCCGGTGCGCCTTATGTAAGAATTTTGAACCAGCATGGGTCCAACACACAAGTGTGGGTCCGTCGCGATTTTTGCACTGTTGAAGCACACACCCTTGTGCCGCATTCAGCGCGTCAACTTTATACCAGGCCTTACGGTTACCATAGTCAGAAGCACAGACATCATACAACCCCTGGCAAAAAGTATGGAATCATCAAGGACTGTGGAAATTTGGTTGTTTTCTTCAGGCAGGCCTCTTCATAAATCTCACTGGAACGGCACCAAAC
>JARVJO010000394.1:3168422-3190441 GCA_031762555.1 Cynodonichthys magdalenae | reverse complement strand
TTTAAATTTTAAGACAGGCCTAACAATAAATGGGCTGTCATCTGTCCATCATCTATACCTGCTTCTTCCTTTCAGGGTCACTGATGTACATATCCAGCAATCACTGTGAGGGGTGGGGTACACCCTGGACAGGTGTCCAGTCCTACACAGGGACACCCTGGAGTCCATCAGGGCCATTCACTCTCTCACTCACACCTAGGGACAGTTTACAGTTATAGATTATAGAGCCTTTCCATGTTTTCGGTCTGTGGGACGAAGCCAGAGTACTTGGGGGAAAAAAAAAACACTTCTGAGAGAGAACACGCAAACTCTACCTGGAAATGTGCCCCGGCTGGGATTTGACCTGGTGACAATCTTGCTGAAAGTCAACAGCTCTACCAACTGAGCTACCATGCCACCTGAATGGACTGCCTACTCTTCCAGAGTAGAGTATTGTTAATTCATAACAGTATACAGTAACTGAGTATGAGTAAAAAGTCCTGATGGGAACTCTTATAAGAGCAAAAAAAGGACTGGGTTAAAAAAATACAGAATACTGTCGGATCTACTTTTCATTTTTGTTGAAATTGACAGTAAAGAATAAACATTGAGCAAATTCCAGTATTTCCTAAAAAACAAAATCTAGAACATTTTAACAAATCTAGGCACAGGAAACATATTTTTGAAATGTCTTACGTTTTTCATAACATAATACCTGGATAACATACAGAGGTGGGTGAAAATATTCTTAGTAGAGTTCCAAAGTTTTACTCAAAGAGGGTAAAGTTTTTTGTTGATGTCAGCATTTCCAACATATTCCACATGGCACTATGACTTTTGCCAAATAATTGAGAAAAAACATTGTAGGCTGTTTAGATTTATAAATTAAAATTATATATGCATATATATTACATTCACATACATACATTCACACTGGTGGAACATGTTCTATGGAGGACTGAAACTGACATAATTATAAATAAAAGCAGAAATATAGAAATGGACTATTAAATAAATAAAAACACTCAAAATGCACCATTTCAAAAAAGGAGAACTTTCTCTCATGTTTTATAATTTAATTGACCGACATATTTATTTTGCCAGCTTAGTTCCAACAAACATTATATTTTAGCACATAATTTAAATTTTGCTGTTTTATATAATATATACTTTTTGTTTTGCGTCAGCTCCTCTCCTTTTGGTCAACAGAGCAGGATCCATGTGCAGATCTACTGTGCATGTATGTGCTGCCTCGGTTTAGCTTAAAGTTTAGTTTAAAACAGAGGCACAGGTGAGTGTTTTCCTCCTTGCTTGTTGGAACAAAGCTGGATAAATTATTATAAAGGTAATTTAAATGATAAAACACGAGGTAAAGTTCTCTTTTTATATTAGTTTGTGATTTTTAAAGGGTAATTATTTATTTATTGGTCCATTAATGTTTCTGCTTTTATTTCTAATTATGTCAATTTCAATCCCCCATAGTTTTCATGTTGTCAGTGTATTGAAGAAGAGAATTGTTGTTGGAACTGAACATAGTTTGGGCAAGTTTGTCATCAGTGAGGTATTGTGTTTGAAATGCATATTTTCCTAATACACTTCAAAGGAATATTTAATATATATATATGTTTTACTAGTCCTTCTTTGTCCTATGTTAGATTTTGAAGTGTGATTTTATATTTTCACTCCAAGGCATTTATCCGTACTATATTCATATTGTTACCAATGAAGGAATTTCAGTATGAATGTGTGAGTATATGAGATAAAACTAGCCTCTAATGAGACTAGTTTAAGTTCACAAGGAAATCTCTCCATTTCTTTACTAAGAGACAAAGATGAGAAATAAATTAGGAGACAAATTTGAGAAAACCTATAAAGAAAAGTGAGACTTCTATTAAATCTTCACAGGAGTCTAAAATGAGATTTTGTTCCTTGTTGCTCAGGAGAAACAGGTGAGAAAAAGAAGAAATTAGTGATAGACTCATATTTGTCTTACCCAAAGCTCATAATTGTCTTGGAGATAGAAAGGAAACCTTTGTGAGATTTCTTCTAGAACTAGTTTTTCCTCTGGGATAATTGTTAGATCTTCTGTGCTGATTTGCCTCTTGTGTGTTTGTGACATTTTTTTTTAATTTGTGTTGCAAAATCTCTGCTGAATGTGGGAAACAAGTTATTGCAAGAGATGATTTATGTAAACCTGGTGAGGAATCCATCTATCCATCAGACCCATTATTTTCCCCAGTGACACTTTAAATCCTCCTGGGGGCTCCCATAGGCCAGAGAGGAGTGAGTTCTGGGTCTACCCTTCTTCCAGTAGGAAGTATCATAGAAAACCTCCGGAGGAAAACACCCAGGGACAAGAATATCAAGTGAACCTTTTGAAATTGGACCAAATATGGTACAGGTAATTATGAAATAAAATTTTCTTATCCATTCTGTTTAGTCTTTAGATCTACATCCTTAGATGAAAACAACAAAGAAGATAATTTACAACCATATCCATGCAGCATTCATGTTTATCGTCCCAGCCAATTTTTGATCTGTGGCATATTTTAATTTATTTGTGACAGAATTCAATGGGTTTGTTTGCATATGACTGAAAATAAATCAACAATGTCCATGGAAGAACAGGATCATGGAAAAGCTTTTAACTGCACCATTTGATATGGTTCAGGATAACCTTTTTTAATGTAACTAAAGGTTTCTAAGAAAACATACCAAGAACATTGTGCTTTAATGGGCAGCGACAAACTTGTCCCATTGATTGTATAAATAGAATCAACCATGTTAATTGAAAAAAATAATTAGTTAATTAAGCAACAAACAAACTTAGGGGTGGGATTATTTATATACTATTGATACCAGAGTGATGAGATCTAACTCTTTTGTAACACATTATCTGCACAGATTCTCCAAATTGTTGCATCATACTAGTGTGCTGTTACTGACATTGTTATATTTGAATACTTGTTACGTTGTTGTTTTTTTTAGTTATGTTGCACCAGTGTGTGCAGTGGATGTAGTTGGGGAATTATTTTCTTAGTTTTATACTTTTACATTGTTTTGTTTTATTGTAGTTAGTTGATACAAAACATTTTTTTTAGATTTGTTCTGTGTTTTGTCATAATTGACTAACTAAAGGCAAAATCACATCATTATTCAATGAACACTACAAATACATTGGCAATACTAGTCATTTAAATACTTTGTATTGGATAGATACCAACAATCCTAGTATCACCCACCCAGTCTTTTAGGTTGCAGTGGGGTTTTTTTAAAGTTTTTATTTCATTACGCATGATCTTTGTATGCAGTCCTGTGATAGATTGGAGACCTGTCCATGTTGAACCCCCCTCACCCAGTGACCTCTGGAGATAAACAGCAGCTCCCTGTGACCCTGCTTGGAAAAGCTTTCAAAGGAAAAAGGAAGAATGGATGTGGACACAAAAATAAATTTAGGCGGGACTACCATCTTGGAGTATTTTGAGAAATAAATTCTTTATTTTCTTTAACTGAAATAGTCTTTATTAGACTGCAAAGGTTTGATGCTGGAGTTACATACAAGACTGTGGATCAAGAGACCCATGGGTTGCTATTAAAAAAGGATCCCTAACAACATCTGCTGTGCTTTACAAATGTTCTTTTTCTGGCAAGCTTGATGATAAGTCTCAACCAATCTGCAAATTCCCCAAACACAGCAAATGCATGAGTGGAATATATAGGAGCTCAAAAGCTGCAATGAACTGTTGCAGCTTTTTCATCCATTTTCTTCCTCTGTGCTTCAGCAGTTTAGGAGAGAATAAACATCAGAAGCTTGTTGAGGAATGCATAACATTAAATTAATACAGTAAAGTTGTTCCCACAGTACAATTGAAGAACTATATTCACCGAGTTTGAAGTCAGACAACTGAAAATATCAGACACATTTCCAATAATAACTACATACTGCATAGAGGTAGCATGACCCCCGCACATACACAAAGCACCAATGCACCAGAACTCACCAGAACAGATTTATTGCTTTAGGTGGGGGTCCAGATGGGGGTGCTCATTGATGAGCCAGATGGATAGCCCTTCATTACAGCTGAACAAACAAACAAAAAAAATATATAAATAAAATCTGAAGCTGCTATGGTGAATAGTCTTTGAGTCATAAGCAATTATTTATGTCCAGACAGCCTTTTTGAGATGGGGTGGGGGCTCATTGGCGGGCCCGATGGAAAGCCCCTCGTCAGTGTTTTAAAAAAAAAAAAATCTGAAGCTCCTATGTTGAATAGTTTTTGAGTTATAAGCATTTTTGCATGTCCAGACACCCCCTTTTTAGATGGAGCCCCCTCCTCAAATATGGGTCTATGGTAAAACTGTTGGCTGGTGCAGTGTCCTGCTAAATTTCATGTTGATCAGTGCAGCTGTTTTTGTGCTACTGTTGACCAAAAATCCCCCAAAATAAATAAACAATATGAACATGTGACCCCTCTTCACATCTGG
Organism: Cynodonichthys magdalenae; assembly: GCA_031762555.1. NCBI lineage: Eukaryota > Metazoa > Chordata > Actinopteri > Cyprinodontiformes > Rivulidae > Cynodonichthys > Cynodonichthys magdalenae. The sequence continues at coordinate 3,185,977 of JARVJO010000394.1, read as the reverse complement.
GGGTCATAATAACAGTGTAATAAAATTTTGAATTATTTTAATTGGAAGTAGTGTTTTACAAAAAAATCATCTCCAAGAGTTGATGACTCGCTCTCCTTTGTTCTTCGAGTTGATAATTGTGTTGTGCCACTGTAGCTTGATAGTTTTGCCGCAGATTGAGAACCTCTGAAGTCTCGTCGTGACTCAGGCTGAACATGTTGAAAAGCTTCTTCCCACAGCTGAGTTGTGGGAAGCGTGAAACCAGCCCTGCTTGAGCAGTATATTGATCATCTTTGTGCAAAGTGTTGACACACAGCATAACTCCACAGAGTCGGCTCACCTGCTATGCACCAAACCAAATCATCGGAGACCCTTCATGTTTACTGCCCCCCGGCTGCAAAACAATGAGACACAAAAGCTACAGCAACACTTGGAAAAAGAAAAAGGGAGACGGTTTGTGTATGTGAATATAACGGACAGTTTATCTTGCAAAAATGCAATGACTTACTTTACCTTCACATAAACTCGGAAAAACTCCCACATTTCAGCCTTTAGATTTTCTTTTCTGGGCTGTTGCAGATGAAAGCAGGGCAGGAATCACGCAGCTTCAACATTCTCACTTGCAAATCCAGGGATGACAGGGTTCCTCCGTTAGCTTCAATTATGAATGACAGCCTTTTATCTGCTGCCTGCTAATTAGGTGAGATGATGCTGTTTGCTCACACCAACTTCTCTTCCCTCCTTTTTTCGGTCTCTTAGATACCTGCATTCAGGCTTTCTAGAGGAGCAGATAAATGAGGAGAGAAAAAAAAGGGTCAGAACAAATTATCTTGGAGTTCAAAGGAGTTAGGTTTAATGGACAGTAAGGGAACCACAAAACAAAAAATAATAGGTTTACTGTATATCAAAGAGAGACAATAACGGCAAGGCTGCCATGGACAGACAACAGCTGCTTGAATGTTCAAAGAAAAGCATTTTGATCGTTTGTTTATCCGAATGAAAATATTAATATGGAACCGATCTCCAGTGGCCTTGATCCTTCGCTCGTCGTCTCGTCTGTGGGCACTTCACCGCCCTGACATCCCTGTCTCATGTCACAGAGGTTGATTCAGAAGTGCTGTCCAACATTTTAACAAGTTGTTCTTTAAGTAATAAAGAGTGTAACATTTAAATACACGTCAAAGGGGGCCACTCGGAGGGATTAGGTCACAGTTGAGAAGGGAAAGGATCTGGGGTCAACCCGACTGGATCCAATTAGCTCTGACAAGAAGACGAGCCAAACTCTGCAGCCACACGTTTCCTTCAACTGGAAACTATCCGCTCTTCCAGACGAATCGGGGCTATGAACAAAAAAAGAACAAATAAGTCACGATTTCAGGAGAACACCTATTAGACGCTCATTAGAACAGAACCTGGCCTCTTCCGTTTCCTTTCACCAGTTGCCCCCCTCCCTCAGTTTCTCCTCGTCTTCTCTGTGTGATCCGTATTTTGGATAAAATAAGAGAAATAAACTTTTGCAGCACTCTTGGACACTGACGGCTTTTTTTCTACTTTACAGGATATAAAGTGAGTGATATTGGCAGCCTTTTTCATAACATTAAATAAAGTATTTTTTTTAAATTTGCCTCACATGATAGAAATTCTTGTTTCAAATGACAACTTTTAAGAACTTTGTGCTTCTACATAAAAGCAGATCTTAAAGGTAACGAAGGTGATTGGTAATTTGAATAAGGCCTTAGTATTGAGTGCAAAGCAGTAAATAAGTACTCCTGCAGCTCAACATTTTTTAAATTTGCCAAAATACTAAATGAGATGGAATTGAGTGTGTTGAGGATTTTAACTGTTTTTTAAGGTATTTTTGTTTTGTTTAAATCATTTTTAACATATTTTTTTCCACTGCTGTAGATGTAGTATCACAAACAGGAAGCTCCGGGTTCCCGTTTGCAGGAACCCGGGATGATACATTGGTATGGGAAACACTAGCTGTTGGGATAATGGTATTCAGGTCTCTGAACAAGCGCCTTGTAGGGCCTCTACAACACAGCTGTACTTGCCTTCTGAACCATCACCAGCTGGACTCAACAGCCTATCCAGCAAAGGTTATACAAGGGACAGCAGCAGAGATCGGCTCGAGACCGAAAAATAAACCAGGGTACATGTCATAGCTCTGTACACGACAAAATCAAAAAATACCAATGACTTTAAAAAAAAAAAGAAAATGTTATTAGACTTTTAATAATACTGCTAAGCAGATACAATTCAGTTGTCCATTTGGCAGTGCTGACCTTTCAGAAAAATCATTTTTTATGCATATTTTATGTGCAGCAAAACCTATTGTGTCCAACCATGGAGTGGTCTGTTTAAAAGTCCATTTGTGAGCTGGAAATTAGAAGATAAATTATCAATCAGGAGCTTGGAGCAGACAGAGCAGACATGAACAGAACACAGAAAACTGAGAACAGAGGGGAGATAAAATGAGACATTTTCTCCAACATGGTGTCCATGTCCAACTGCACTTAGACAAATTCTGGGGGTTCTGAAGGTGAGGGGTCAGAGATGTGATTGTAGACCTGTGGATGCTGGTTCAAGTCCTGATTGAAGCTTAAAGTTAAAGGCTTTCATGCCATCATTTTTTTAGTTTCATAGTTTTAGAATTTTTTTCAAGAAATGAATGTCTGCTCAGGAGCTGCTACTGAAATAGACTGAAAATAATTAAAATCATTGGTAAATTATTATAACAGCAATCAATTGCTGCTTTTTTCTTTTTACAAATACTTATACTATTTACAAATAAATTGGTGTAAAAGGATTTTACTTATAAGAGCTAGTTTCACCTGGATATAATAAAAAACGTTAAGAAGTTTAGGGGAAAAATGCAGTGTGACAGAGAAAAACTAAATCTTTTGCATGACAGGGCATAAAACCAAGTTTATTTGCTTATTTATTTTAACTAAATGAGACCATCTGTTTTCCCTTAAATTTACTCAAGAATTTTGTAAAATGTAATTGCAAGGATTTGCTTCCAGTCCCCAAACTGAAAACTGGGTTACCATGTTGGAAAGAAAAAAATAATAAATAAAGAAAATCTTGGCATTGATCCTTCTTTGACATTATAATGGGGAGTCCATATATTCATTTTTAATGCATCGCCATTAGGAGACCACTCTTGCTCTGTCAGCAGATCAACGCAGACTCATTAATTCTTATCAAAGAATAGTTTAGAACATTTCTTCTCTGTGTTTTGTTAAGTTTAACTTGAAAGGACCACGTTTTCTGGCATACACACCAAACAGGCTGTATATCTAATGATTAATCCTATACCTGAAAACAATTCTGTTGCTCTAATTACACATTTAATGAGACAAACTCAGCAGAGGCAGAAGTGGTGCTACTTTGATTAAAAGGATGAAGCGAAAGCACCGGGAGTCTGAAGTGAGTTGTAACCCGCTTAGCTGCTACTGACAGTAGGGCTTCTCCCCAGAACAAGACTGCAGCTTGTTATGCTAATTTTTCTGTATATATCAAAGTGTCAAACTAGGAGACTGTCTTTACACTGACGAGCTCTGGTTCTTATTCAATCTAATTTGACACTGTACTCTTTGTCACTCATACTACATCAAATATCTTTTTATTTTTTTTATGTTTTTGACCTCTCAGATTAAGATTATTGCTGAATCTTGGCATCAGATCATTGCGTGGTTTGGATGCCTGAAAACCTAAACTTTAATCTGCAATGGTGGGGGGGGTGGGGGGTATAAGGAGGAAGTCGCAGAGGAAGGACATCGCTTTTTCTGTCCAGGCTGAGGATTGCAGAGTCTTCAGAGGAGGAGGAGATTGAAACAGTGTTCTCATCAACCCTGAGCCATAGGTCATGCTTTAAACACTAATCCCAAGAGATGAGTGAGGCAGGAACATCCAACATAGCATGCTCCAAAGATTGCAGCCCTTCTGTCTTATCACATGCTCGCAAAGTCGTGCTCATGTGAGGGAAAAGAGCAGCCGCAGTGGAGATGGGCCTCTGCGTTGCCATTCTCAGTGTGACCAAATGTTCACCTAATGACGGATCAGCTGCTGCAGTTGAGATGAAATATTCGAAACTATGGTGTTATCAGACATTAGGTTGTATTCCTGCAAAGATAATGTGATGCAATAATAAGGAATGGCTTGATATTAGGTGCGGTAAATAATTTAAGCTATTTTAACAGGTGTATTTTGTCAACTGGAGCAATCAAAAAGCATTAGAGAAAAAGGCTAACACAAGCTTTCCCTGCCTGCAGGCATCTCTGCCAGTTTATTAATTGTTTTATAACAGAGGTAAATCATTGAAATGACAGAACAAACCACGTTAGTGCTGTTTCAATAATAAAAAAAATGCATACCCTCTTCAACCCTTCATTTTATTGAAGACACCCTTATTGCTCGAGCAAATTGTAATTAATGGTTTACTAATTAAACAAGTGCTGTCTTTATGCTTAATTGCTGACAAATCCATTTGGATATATTCTGCCAACTATTGAGCCAACATTTCTCATTTAACTACAACGCTGAAGGAGAAGAAACAAAGGTAAAAACCTTTCGAAAAACATTTAAATACAAACCAACAGTACCAAACAGAATATTTAGCTTATCCTCTTAAAGGCTGTATATCAAAATGCATTCAGGGTTACTGGGGGTTCAATGCATATTGAATTTTAGAGTTAAAAACAAAACCAAGAATAGACAAAGAATAGTTTCTTTGACTGACTTTTCAGTCCGTAAATGGATTTAACGTCTTAATTTCAATTCAGCCCCATTTTCCTTTCATGCTGTCCAGAAACTCTTTATTAGAAGCGACTCTTCTTCTTTGTGTTTGTTTTGCACCGAGCATCTCGGAGTCTAAAACACAGGGAGAAGCATGGAAGCCTGGAATTGATCTTTCCGCTTCCTTCTCTGCTGCTACTTGCACAAAAAGAAAAAAAAAGAAAAACAGGACTGTTATATCTCACAGCTGCTAGCACTTCATTGCAGTTGCATGGGAGATATTTCTGAAGCACCTTGAACCTGTGAGATAGGTGTGAGTCAGACATGCTGTCGCCTTGGCTGGGAGGACCAATTATTCTCTGTGTTTGCCCTAAAGTCTAACCATGAAACATATAAATAATGCTTGAATGAAACATCGGGTAGCGCTGTAAGTACGTTTCATGTCACTGATGGATTCAGTCTGTAGGCTGACTTCCTATATGTTGGTATTGTTTGTTTTGTGCAAACAAAATAGAAAATAAAGAGCTTTTTACACATCAGATGGATGAAAAACCTGAAAATATTGTATGTTTTCAGTTTTCAACAAATTTAATCAAAAGAGTGAAGACGGAAGCCTTTTGACTGAAAAATAAGAACCTTTGATCTTTAAAAGCAGTAATCTTGTATTTGTGTACTATTATATTGAAATAATCACAATCATTTTCATAAAAATGTTTTGAAACGTCATGAATTTTAATTGATTTCAATAAATGTTGCCTCCAGTTGGACAGGAAACTATTTTTTGTGTGTGAAACTGAGTCAAATGGCTGCTGTTTGGGGTAAAATGCCAGGGGAGTCCTCTGGAGTCAAAATTGCCTGGCCCTTTGGCAATCTCATAACCTGGAAGGTCAGCTTCTCAGAGGAAACTGATACCCTTGACTGCAGCTCTTTTTGCTCATCATCTACTTTGGCAAATGGCAAGACAAGGCTAATCAATCAAGTGCCATCAGAAGGCCAAGCAGATGTGCTGATCCTCCATATTGACTGCTAGGATTATGGCGGATCATTCCGTACGCTCACTACGTGATCAGGCTGTAACATCAAAACTATTCTAAAATGACAGATACATTGATGTCAGTTGAATTCCCTACTTTTTTTAAGCATTTTCCTGAAATAAAGAAATGTTACAACTGCTGAATTCTTCACAACTGATTTACTGAAGTAAATTTATGTTTTCAGCATCAACCATAGTATATTGTATATTCAAAAAGTTTTGTGAGCTGGAGCTTTACTCTCAATAGCAATGACAGTAAATATGCTGGCGTAGAGCTTCAGTCACTCAGGATAAACTAGAGAATTTGCATTTCCTGCAAAAATGCATCATTACTGCTTAATTCGAAAAAGATTTTTGCTGAACAGCTAAAAAGCTAAAAAAAGGAGCTTAAGAGGCTGAAATTAGCAAAAATAAACAGAAAGACCACATTTTTGTTGAATTAAACAGTAAGAAAATCAAATAATCACAATAAGGTGAAATTAGCTGAAAAAACTAACTAGCTAAAAATAGCTAAAACCACAGAAAAAAGCTAAAATTAGCCAAAAGCATATAAAAGAAGCACAAACAGTTGAAATTAGCAGAAGTATAGCATAATGATATCTATAAAAGCATAAAAAAGCTTTTAAAAAAAGTTAAATAGAAGCCATAAGAGAAAAAAGTAATAAGTATGGTAAACATTTATGAACTCTTTGAAGAGCTTTAAGCATGCTGAAATCAGCTCTATTCATTTCAATAAAAAAAATATGACAGAAAAAGCTAAATATATATATAGCTGAAGTACCAAAAGTCATAGCCAAAATGTCCTGATGGGGCTGAACTTTTTCGTTTATAAATTGTTGAAATAGCAGAAAAATTGTAGATGCTTGCCAATAAAACATATGGAAGAAAAAATTGAACTCTAATGTAAATAGCTTTTAAGCATTCACACAATAAATCAATTTTTAAAAAAGTGTGGAATGAAGTGTGTAGAGTTTCAAGCTTTTTAAAAATCTAAAACAATAACAAGTTGACTTCACCAGGTGAACACAGTCATTTAGAAACTGCAGTGGTTTGCTAATCTCATATTCCCCCATGATGGATATTCTGTTTGTTCCCCATTTTGTTTTGAAACTCCTGCTTTGTGCTAAACCCGCTTCTTATGCTTTGTACTCCCTCCCCATCAAAAAGAGTCTACATCTGCAGGTAAACTCTTGAGATGACAGTTACTAGGATAAAGTGATCTTGACTCTGTTTGAAGTATTGCAACACTATGACCCAGGAGAATCCAACCCTCAGTGTCCGAGTGTGTGAATGATGCAAAACACACTCCTTTTCTGTGGACATGCCAGTAATCCAAATGTAGAGGATGCACTGTGCATGAACCTGAAGCTAAATATGCAACTTGACATTTGTCATAATGTACAAATGTTATCATTTCTACAACCACCAGCAATGTCATTCAACATTTTTTGCCGCAGCTTTTCTTTTTCTATTTTAACATTTATTGTTTGGTCAACTATGTATAATAAAAGTTACAGTCACTGAAGGAATGTGAGATTACAACAGACAGTAACATGTCAGCTCACATCCGATGACTGATAATCCACGATAAGACAGCGGGGTCTCTTAAATATAAATATGGCACATGGAGGTATTCTGCAATAGTTGCTTTGATTCTCAGACATTTTGCAAATTTTCAAGATCAAACATCGTGCTGCTCCCTGTGTCATCCCTGTCAGGATCTTTGAGCTCTGTTGTCTAAGAGCTTTGTGATCAATTTAGTCATGAATTCTCCTTGAAACAGAAAAATTCTGTTTTAGTAAACAGACATTTCACAAACTTGCATCATGAGTCAGACTATGCAGGGCATGAAACATGCTAAATATTCTCCATAACTCACAGCATTCATTATGTATGTTCAGCTCTTGCATTGTCTAATTAGGCTGCACTTGTGTCAAGCTGCAGAATTGTAAATGCATAATGTTTCCTGAAAGATTAATAACGCAATGATGAAACGCAGGACTTCATAATTCTACTGCTTATTGTAAATCCAAATGCAAATACTACATTTTGTGAATCTTTACACAGTTTAAATTATCACAGCTCTGACAGCTGATGATTTTATTCTGCAACAATTGTCTTTAAGAGATATACTGTATGACCATGTGACATGAAATGGATGATAAAATCATCTGTAAGTCAAGATTAGTAACTAGGCAAACTGAAAAACTCTACTGAAAAAATACTCAAAGTTCTTAATGTTATTATTAGTACAACTTCCCATTAAAAAAGTAATTTGTTTCTTTATATAAAGTGTCTTCTTGCATTGTAAAATAGACAACAATGATGTGTCATGGAAAATGTGCATAATGTATCTTTGGGCAGTTTAAAGCGTGCATGAAATAATAAGCATTGTGCACCGATGTGCACAGTACAAGAAATGCCTAAATGTCCCCCCATCTGTGTATGCATTTATGGGAATGGGCAACATTATACAATATGTTTGATGGCAGAAAGGAAGATCCAATATTGTAAGCACTGTCAGCACACGCCAGGTTGTCATGTACGACTCTGGAAGTTGTTTGTCTCACAATGTTACAGATAAATCAGAGATATTTTTTGTTCATCATCCCACTTTTTAGTTTAAAAATAAACCCTACGTGTTAGATCTGAGCTCACTAAAAAGATAATCTAATTTATGTGATATAACGCTGTGTTTTATAGAGAAAACAAATGTGTTTCCTGGGAATGAGAATATGTTGCAGTATTGATCCAAATAGTTGGTAACTACTGGCAATTTGTATAATGAAGAACTTCCTTTTCTTCAGGCTGCAGTTCTGCAGTCACAACTCTATTCATTGACATGCCATTTTCCTCAATCAGCAAAACGGTACTCAAAAGCATCCCTGTGAAGCCTTGAGATTTCGTGGCATTTAGCGAGCTTTGGCTCTACCTTATCTCAGCAAATATACAATCAATTTTACCTTCTTGTCTCCTTTTTCCTAATACCCCCAACTTTGTTCCCAGCTCGATACAGTTAAGGTTCAGAGCACTCTGTTCGATGGTTTTCGCCCTATCAGGTGCTCCGTGGATCGAATGTCAGTACTGTCAGGCAGCTTGTCTCAGTTCCTGCAGATGAATACCAGGCAGTTATGCCTTCTGTTCGTCCCGTCTCTTATTCTTCACCTCGTCTTGCATGTGTTCCAAAAATGAAAAGAAATAAGAGCCATTTTGCACCAATCCATTTCCAGACTTAATGATGCATGACAGGCCCTATAACCTTATTTTAACACCCATTATCAGTTGAACACAAAGGCATATTAGAGGCCTTAGCCTTTTTAAGATTAATCAAAAGAACTTGAGGTTGAAAGCTCTACATCTGATACCTTTGAACAAATTTATTCAATTTCACAGTAATTTTAAAAGCTACAACAGAAAGTTCTTCTCAATCTCCTCCAAAGCTTACACTGCTGAGTCTCTATTTTAGTTTACATCTCTACCATAGATTATGAAATAATATACCTCTGGGATAGCTGGTTATTTCTTATCTTTTTGCTTTCTTTCTGCCTTCCTCAGATGTCTTAACGGCCCCTCGCAGTGGGGAGTCTGAGAGTGGGAATCATCCTGTACAGTCTGAACAAACAGAACCTTTGTAACCATTACCAAGTAGATATGCAGAAAATCGCCTCATTAGTGGCTTAATGAATCAGAGTATAAAAGGTGTCGCCTTCTCTGCAGCTTGACTATAAATATATCTGCATGTCACTTTTATTGATCTGGCCTGTACGTGCTGATAAACAGTCCTAATCTAATTGCACTGAATGCTTTTTGTAGGATTTTGTCAGGAAGGACATTTACAATCGCTTGAGCTTACTGCTACTCGTGGGACTTTTCTGTTAATATGCCAGAAAATCTGCACGCCAAATAAACACACAGCAAAAAGGACAATTATAGGCAGCTGTTTGTATTCATATGTAATTTATGCAACAGCCATCTTACAGATGATGAACAAATATGAACAAGAGGATGAGTTTGATTGTTTCAGACCAAATTTTCATTGTAGGAACAACATACAGTAAAGTTTTAGCTGCTGAAAGTGTTGAATGCCTTTGCTGAGTTTACCTCGCAGACGTTTTGTGAAATACCAAAGAACTCAAAAAGAAAATTTTTGTCCCGGTGTGTTAAACTGGGCGGCTGTGGCGGAGTGGTTAGGTGAGTCGTCCTGGAACTGGAAGGTCACCAGTTCGATCCCCCATTCCAGCTGTCTTAGTCGTTGTGTCCTTGGGCAAGACACTTCACCCACCTTGCCTACTGATGGTGGTCAGAGGGTCCGGTGCATGGCAGCCCTGCCTCTGTCAGTGCGCCCCAGGGCAGCTGTGGCTACAGTGTAGTTTGTCATCATCAGTGTGTGACTGGGTGAGTGACTGTAGTGTAAAGTGCTTTGGGGGTCCAGAAGGACTTATAAGGCACTATATAAGTTCAGGCCATTTACCATTTACCTTTTAAACTGTTTGTTCAGGGGCGGGGTAAAATGCACTCTGTGAAGTGACAAAAACTGGAAACTTTCTCAAGACATTTGCAGAATAACAAAATAAACATCTTGTCTCAGAGTCCATCTTATTCCAAAGCCATTCCTCTTACATTGTATTCCACACATACAGACACATTTATGTTAAATAACCATTGTTGCACTGACAGCAGAGTAAATGTTCATGAGAACAGAAGCAATTATTTTAAATATTGCTCTTCTTTTTGTGTTAAAGTTAGCATTAAAAGAATGGAATCCCTTTTTCTTCAGCCATTTTTAGCCATGTTGAGGTAAAACCTGGTATGGTTGTGGATGGCAGTGATCTCCAACAAATAGTAAACTCAAATCCTAATTTAAATTGGATGGCCTTTCATAGATTCTCCAGGAACTATTCTAGTGCTTTTTTTTTTGTAAAAAGATGAAATGAGCACGGAAACTGAATCACTGTATTATTCATTGTTAGAGGTTCCTCTTGTGCTATCTTTGTCCATCCCTGTTTTTTTTTTTTCAGGGATGAGTAGGAGGTTGCAGCCTCTGCCCTACACCAAGCAAACATATTATGCTTCTCATAATGTTGTTTCATAATGCTTTGTGAAAGCAGAGGAAGTAGGAGAGGATGATAGAATCTGACCTCATCCCTGGTAAAAACACTCTTACTGACCTTTGTAAACTGAGGTCACAGTCAGCGAACGCTCTGTAACGTTGGATAAATATAAAATCATTTTGTGTGGACTCAAAAGTTAAAACAGAACTGGTAACTGATAAATGTTTGAACTGGCACATTTATAAATAATTAGTAAATTATTATATATATTATTTTCTTAGACAATGCAAACTTGACATACATTATGACTTTACTGTAAAACATTTGTACAAATATGTAGATATACATTTACATGTAGCAAAGAAACAAATGATTTGTTTGACAAAAATACATATCTACAGCACATTTATTTATTTAGAAAATTAATTTTAAAAACAATTAAAAACACCTATGAAATATGGAATCATTTTTTTTCTTTGAACTGAACATATACAGCACTTCCAAAATAACAACAAAATAAATGTCAAATTTACCTTTAAAAAATATGTATTAATTTTAATGCCAGTGTATTAGTTATTGCTCATTTCGATGGAGTATTAGGGCCACACTATAATATTTTTTTATTTTTTTAAATTACGAAAAAAAAGTCATATTATTACGACATTAAAGTCGTATGAAAATAAAGACGTAATATTACGAGATTAAAGTCGTAATATTAAGAGATTAAAATCATAATATTATGAGAATAATGTCATAATATTATGAGATAAAGTCATAAAATTATGAGAATAAAGTCGTAATATTAAAGTCACAACATTATGAAATTGAAGCCATACTATACCTTTTAGTTTACACAAAAAGGCATCACTGCATTATTTGTTTTTTTTTTTTCTTTTTCCTTAAAAAGTCACTTCAGTAGAAAAATGAATGAATTTCTTCATCATTAGTGACTTTTTTTTTTTTTGGAAAGAAGAAAAAGGAAAGTAGAAAAAAAAGAAAAAAAAAGAAAAGAAGAAAAGTAATTTGGAAAAATGGGAAAAAACTAAATAAATAAATAAAAAATGTATGTATATGTCAAGAAATCACAAGACAACACACCCGACATCCGTCTGCACACCTGCAAAAAATGAATGAACCAAAAAGACAGCACCAAGTTATGTACGGATATATACACATACACACCTATACATACATACACATATCCATACACACATTCATATATACCTATACACATTTAGTGACTATCAGAAGACCCTGGATCTGAACACCAGTTTGTGCGCAGTTGTGACCATGCATGTATATACAAGATTTCTCCAATGGAATATATAAAAGTGACTGTGGAGAACCACAGGCCCGACCCCCAAGGCCAACAGACATAAGGGATACGAGAGCCAAGGACCCCGAGAAGGACCCAGAGCGCCGGGCCCACTGCATTAAAAAGACGGATGTTGAGCAACTTGTCATTCTAGCACATGAGCATCAAATTATCAGTAGCAGGACTTAGAAATGTGCAAACAACTATGTGAACTGAAGCCGTTTTGTAATTAATGGGTGCATTGAAAGATTTAGTCATCACGTAGCTAATTTGGATGAAAGCATTGCACACTAACAGTGACCCAAGTCATCGCAGACTACTTCATAAATAGAAAGATGCATGACTGTCCACAGCAGGTGTTAGGAAAATGATGAGGAAATGAGTAAAAATCAGGAACGCAAAACGGACATGTAAGATTAGGCTATACTTTTGTAATATTCTTACTTTTTTTCTCATAAAATTACAACTTTAATCTCGTAATACTGTGACATTATTCTCGTAAAATTACGACTTTAATCTTGTAATATTATGACTTTATTCTCGTAATAATAATTACAAAAAATCTTGTTGTGTGGCCCTAATACTCCGTCGTAGCTCATCCTCAAATTTATAAAGAATAGATAAATATATTTTCACAGCCTCAAAAAGCAGCTGTGCAACATCTTGGACTGTGCGTCAAAGATGAGGTTTCCAAAATTAAAACAAAACAAGAACTGTCATTAATCACGTTGCATATGCTTTGTGATCAGCACAGCTGCAAAGCTACAGTTGCATGTCTGAAGTTAATCTTTTCCACAGTTTGTTGATGAAGTACATAGGAAATGTGTCACCACTGTAGCAAGCATTGGTCAAAGAAGGAAAAATACACAAAACTCACCACAGCATCAAACGAGTGGAACTCAAGGTAATCATTACAAATAATCTTGGATAGTTTAAGACTTGTAACAAACTGTTAATGTAATGTGACACCTGTTATAAAATAATTTATTCCTACCACTTTTCAACAAGACACAGAGACTCAACCACTAAACATTTAAAACATAATTATTTGTTCTTTTCATGTTTCTATTTAGGTTGCTCATAAGCTCTTTGAAAAAAGCATTTTAGGTATCACCTGCTCTCCCTCATAGTTTGAAAATTCTGACAAAACTTTCAAAATAAGTCCCAGATGTGTTCCTGCAGAACTAAATAAAACAGTGCACTTGTGTCACATCTCCAGAGTGCTGAGGGAATAATGTGGGACGTCAGACTGTCACATTCATCATACTTTACAGAGAGTGCTGGAAAAGTGACAGCGTGACTTCCTAATTCCTTGAAGCATATTGTAAAAACTCAAATAGTAGGAAAAAAAAAACATTTTTTGTTCTTTTGAAGATATTGCACAAAAATAGTGCTTACGTATCTGTTCATTGAGCTGTAAGATGACTCACTGCTGTTAAAAAGAATAATTATGCCCCCAGAAATAAATTACAAAAAGAAAACTGAGGGTTCATAAGGGCATATAAAATGATTGCAGCTTTCTTATGCCTTCTAGTTCTTTTTGTTGTAAATGTTTTCCAAGGGCACCAAAGTCTCTGGAAAACATTTCTTATTTAAAGCAACACAACTTAATCTGAAATCTAAAAGTAGTTTTCTTTCAGTGCAGAGCCTCTGCTTACACTGGAATCCATCAGAGACCCTACGTTTGAGACATGGCAATTTTGGTTGACAGTCTGTGTTGTCTTTTTTTTATCTTTGATTTATTTCTTCCAAACAAAATCTAAAAATCTTGATTTATCTGATCAAAACAGATGTTAGAGTTTTATGACAGTTCATCCTAGATGTCTCAAAGCCAAAAGAGGTTTATGTAACTCCTCAACAAACTCAAAATATGATTTTATTTTTCTTTTTAACAGAAAAGTTTTAGCTTGTAATGGTAAATGTAACACTGTTCAGCAGCATTTTACAAAATGTTCACAAGAAAAAATCACTTGGACATTTCAAATGACCAAGGGATTGTTCAGAAATGGACAAAAAAGAACCTGGAGGTTTCTAGAGTCTGACCACAGGACATTAACAAATCCTTTGGCCTTCTTCACATTAGGCTTTTGGAACTGTTTTTTATGTAAATTACAATAATTGGAGTTTTAGCTTAATTTTATTCCAGAGTTAGCCTGTTAAAAAAACAGCCCCTTGTTGCTTCATACAGAGGGTCTGGATTCTCTGCTATTGAGAAAAGCTTGCTGGAGGTGTGGGCTCTGTGGAAATTTGAAATGACTGAACCTGATTTTACCCAATCGCTAACGTTTGGCCGTGGGGTATGTAGCACACCAGCTCAACCGTGAAGGAAACTAAGCTAAGAAGCTAACCGGAAGCTGCATGCGCCGGAAAAACCATCCCCTACTGGGAAGAAAGAAGTGCCAAGCTGAACAAGATGGCTGTAAATGAGTTGCGGGTGTTGTGACAAATTTAATTTAATTTGGAAGACGTGTCAACACAGCTTCATTCACTTCCACTGCTGCCATTGCTAAACTACAAGCAGAGTAAAGCAGTGCAGAAAATCAACATTGTTGTTCACAACTCCTCCTTCTGTTCGCTGATTGGTCCGGTTGAAATTCTACCGGAGAAATCCTTGTCAAAGGGAGAAAGCCCAGACGGAGCAGAGAAGGGAGGTTAGATTTGAGCTGAATTGCGCAGGAAGGCAATGGCTAGGCTATACCAGAAATGGCAAATTATTTTTGTTATCTTACTATATTCGTTTGCCAGTAGTGATGTACCTCAACCTTGGAGTTCAGCTCAAAGCATTTAGAAAAGTTTCTTGAGCTCTTTATTCTACCATCCACATTCATACTTCTTGTTCAGTGTGGGGCACATCTATTCAACCTGGGGTTGCATTTCTTCTTGCGTCCGCATCCTGAAAGGTTGGTTACAGTTTCATGAACTTTATATTTTTTAATAAAACTGGAAACTGTGTTCAAAGGAACATGAAGCTGCTTGCATATGGTCTTGATTAATCTTTTTTCTGAGCTCCTCAAGTAGCTCTCACCTTTCCTTTTTTTGCTTCATGTTCAGTGTGGGGCACAAAACCATGCCAAACTATGCACTGAAGTTTTTTTCTTCAAACAGGCTCAATGTCTGATAAAAAGCTTCACAACTAATTAAATACTTACAATATTAATTCAAGTCAAACATTTCTGTCTCTTACTGTGTTTCTTTAGGGTGCTGACAAATCTGTCAATTCCATTTGAGGATATGGTAATAATGTTTGTTTGTATACTGTATGTAAACAGTGTACTATAAAAATACAAACGCGTTGCATTTTTGCAGCAATAATTTCAAGACAAAAAAATTGAATTGCTAGATTTCCTTTGCCCCCCCCTTTCAGTGTGAGACCTTTTTGGTCTGTGTCTCATTGCAATTTTCCTCCATGTAGCACATTGGATTAAAGGCTGCTTTTGGAATCCTGCAAGTCTTCCTCTAATGTAATGTCAAACTGATCTGTCAGCTACAGTCTATGAATCTAGGACACTTTCTACATCCCAAAGACATGATTAGGGATTAAAACGTGGTGCTACATTTGTGAAGCAACTTGCGTTTGCTTCTGGGTGATCTTAGAAAAAGAAAATAATACTAATAGAGTAGACTGCAACGCTGTGTCCCAATGATGCTGCAACTTCTTATTTAAGAAAAATGTGATACCCATCCCTGAAACTTCCATAACTGTTTTTTTTTTGACCAAACAGCAGAAAGTGAGTCGCAGAGATGTTCTGCTTTGTGTTAAAAAATGATAATTATTGCAACATCTATGAATTTTAAATTCTTTTCCTCAGGCTGCAGCCGCATCCAGTTTATCTTATGTTAATGTTGCAGACGGATGAAGCGTGTTTATCATTTTGATGCAGGTACTTGACAGAGAATAGCATTGTGGTCTTAAGTGTATGCCAAGAATATGATGCACATTCCCTGCAAGCACCAGATCCGCCTGTCAGAGGTAACATAAAAATGTTTGTACTTCTGACATGAATGTGAATCAACTGCCTTTGAGTTTATCCCGTGAGTTTTTCGTACCTTGTGCTATGAGTTGAGCTTGCACTCAGAAAGATCAGAGGGAGAAAAACTTAGACTTGGGAGTTGGTCACTGAGAAAGACGAGAGTAATGCATTTGAAGCCATCTCTTGACACATTTATGTGCTCAGAGGTGGTCAACTAATGATCTGTGACATATGAATAATTTCTCTGATAGCACTGATCATTTCTTAATCAGAATAGTGCCTGTCAAGGTGGCAGATGTGCATGGCTTTCAACTGAAAAGTTGAGGTGGAATGATCCTCATTAAAAAAAGCTGAAATGTAGAGGCAGAAGAGACTATTAGACTAGGTCAAAGAAAATGAGGTAATGATCAGTTTTTAAATGTATTTTTATTGAATACCAAACAGTTATTGTGAAGTTTAGCCAAAGTCACCATTAAAATGTGCTCAGATCTTTTTATTTCGACATGGACCACTCAGCTAGTTGTTGGCATCAGTGATTCCTTTATACACGAGCTGTGGACATTAATACATTGTTATGTGACATATCCTGTTGACATTTACATTACACAAATTTGAGCCCCGCAAAACTGTGGGCAAACATGATCTATTAATAGGAAAACTAAGCCATCATTTACCTCAATTACTGCTCATTTTGTCACTTTTCCTTCAAGGCAAGACATGGTGGCATCATAAATCACAGGGAGACAAAAGAATCCCTTATTCCCCAGGGAGTGTCACACACTTGGAATGGAAAATGGCTCTTAAGTGATTTACAGACATGCCTCTAGGGGGAACAAAACATGGTTACTGAACATCTTTCCCACACTAAAGAAAATTGCATTTATATAACATTTATGTAAATAGGAACAGGTACAAAAAGAAAGGTTTATGGTAAAAGCCTTGAGCCTGTGGAGTGTTGTTTTTGTAAATAAAGGCAACAACACTGTTTTGATTTCTTCTTTGTCCATAAATTCCCGCTGGGAGAAGACATTGGACTAAAGACAGTCCCAGGAGGATGCAAGAGTAAGAAGAGAGTAATGATTGGGTTTCCCTCCTGGACCTGTTGCTTTCATCACCCGCCGTGGACAAGCAGAACAAAATGAACGATGTCCAACAATCAGTACACATCAATTAAAACATGTTTCCAAGATGGTATGCTCTTACAGTGTATCACAAAAGTGAGTACACCCCTCACATTCCTGCAGATATTTAAGTATAACTTTTCATGGTACAACACTGACAAAATGACACTTTGACACAATTTAAAGTAGTCTGTGTGCAGCTTATGAATGAATGAATGAATGAATTAAATTTATTTCAGACAATTTCAGACAATTAACAATTTTCAACAATAAATAAATCAATTTCAGAAATACTTCTAACAAACAACCTTATATCACAAAAAGGAAAAAAAAAATTTTTTTCTA
>JARVJO010000394.1:3148500-3161173 GCA_031762555.1 Cynodonichthys magdalenae | reverse complement strand
GACCATTTTTAGTTACAACTATTAGCGGAGCCTAACTTTACCCGTTAACAGGACAACGGGTAAAATGCTGAGGTTACTATAAAAACGCCACTGGAACTGTGCACATTCAACAAGCTCAAAAAGCAGTGGATATTTATGAAAAATCTCATCCTAAAGGAAAATTTAACATGGATTAGTTTGGAGCAAAGACATCAGGTCTGTATAATAGCATAAATTCATTGGTTAAATGTGTTCAATTTCAATGGCGTTTCCATAGCAACTTCAGCATTTTACCTATAAACGTGTGAGCTTGGCCCGTTTTGCACAAGTGCATTTGGAAAAACTTAATTACAAAATGGTCTATTCTGAGTGTCTGCAACCAAGAGATCATCAAATGGTAAGGGTTTGAAAATCTCAGCTCATTTTGTGTGCACGGCTACAAAAGAAACTACAGTCTTGATTGTGCACATTATTATTTATTTAGTTGTCAACCTTGGCTGGTTTTGTAGTCCCCTTGTAGCTGCTCATTTAGATCTTGTCAATATACTTGTCCAATTGAACCTATATACTGTGGATAAAAATATTTGTGTGAAAGCCTGAAAATAAAACAAAACGGTTTCTGAATTTGTTAAATTTGTCATGTCTCCTATCGGATTATCTTTGAATGAGTGACCCAAATCTGTTTACATCGAAAAATTATTACTTTGTTTTTTTGGCTGTGTTTTTTTTTTTTTCACAATTGCAGTGACATTCTCAGTATCTGCAAAAGGACTGTAATAGAATATGTAAATACGGTAATCAGCTTTCAGTCAGTGGCAGAGAAAAACCTTTACATGGTAGACATTATGCCGGAGCACATTACCAGCTTTAAAATCCTTCATTATACATTGTGTTGCCTATTCTGAGGTCAGTTTAGATTATGATTATTCCACAGAAAAAAAATACCCCTCCCCTTTCTGAAGGCTCCTGAGTTGCCGGCCTTTTCTGGCTTTTGTGCCACAAAATGGTTCTCTGTTCCTGTGTGGCCAGATCTGAGTGGGTTCATGCTCATCATTAGAGAGGTGACCTTTTCTGGACACTGTGGCATGCTCTCCTTACTGCCCTCTGATTTACTCAGTTACACTGGTTTAAAAAAAAAAGTGCTGTCGTTTTTTACAAGACAGGGAAACACATTTTACAATGGTTACAATGGTTCCATTGGGAAGAGTTGGAGGAAAACTTATAGAAATGCAAAATGACTGTTGTAATGGACTTAAGTCGTGTTTTTTTGTGTTTTGTTTTGCACAAAAAGTAAAATCAGTAAGGCATTAAAATAAGCTGCTTTTTTAGAGGAGTATTCTGTAAGGCTATTTAGAAAGGCTTCATTTTAAATTACATATAGACCTAAAATCTGTACAAGACTAAATTAACTGAAAAGGGGGAATCTTTGTAACGATCTCTTTATGCAAAGTAGGTAGTTAGTGGAAAGCATCCAGAAAACCTTGATGCAGAGATTTGCTCTACAAGCTCTTGTATCAAGGTTTAATAAAGGCTGGTGTAAACTGTGTTGTGCTCAATGCAAAGCATGTAATATATATGGTGACAACATGAATAAACTCAAAGGAACAAAGCTTTCTGTTTGAATTCCATGTACAGTTTCAATACAAACAACCTTTTGCACGAGCTTTACCTGAGCTGAGACACAGTTTGGCATCACTTTTTCTGACTGATATGAATTTCTAACAGGAACCTTTCATCAGGAAGTGAATTCAAACATGTAACAGTAATTATGGCAAATCGTATGTGCTGAACGGCTACAAAAATGGAAACCATTAACAAGCCGCGCAAATTGGATTATTTAAAAAAAAAAAAGCAGAGAAGATATTACAGAGAGCTAAAAGAAGCTCAACCTGAGTGAATCAGTGTGTGATGTGAAGTCATTATGCATCTGGAGCAGCCCTGCTCTGATTGTTTTTTTTTTTTTTTCCTATGTGAGAGCTTTTGCTTCAGGCGTTACAGACACATAATGCATTTGAAAAAAAAAGCCATTTGGTGTTTCTCTTTAAATTTGTCAGTTTGCATTTTTTTTTTTGTTGTTGCCATCACCAAACATCTTTATGACTATACCTTTATTCATTCACTAATAACAGCTCAACAACAGTTTAACAAAATACAGTAATTTAAAGTCTTTACTTCATGGACTAACAAAACTACCTGGAAGAGTTTCACTTTCCTGTTAATTCAGCCTACTGGCAATAATATGCTATAAATCCTGAAAAAATAAAAAAACATAAATGCTCAGCATAATTTTAATCATTATTTTTTAATTTATTTTTTATTACATCAATAAATCATAAACAAAAACAAAAAAAACCCATTTGCCATATGTTTTATTAACTCAGTTTATTAGCTTTATCAACTCAAATGGTTTTTTTAAGCTTCTTTCTCCACAGATGTTTGGTGAATAGTATCAGTTAAAGTTTTTATGTTCTGTACTTGAACACAAATATTGTTAAATGTTTGACATATTTTAAAAGGATTTAAAAGTTGCAGAGTTCCCACTTTGTTTTAAAGTTCAGACATGCTGCTGCACCAAGCGTGACGGTTTGCATGATATTTTCCTGAAACTTATTTTCAAGGTTTGAACCAAAACAACATCAGCTGCATCATTTCCCAGTTTAGGATGGTATTATTTTCTAAGGAGGTGAGCAAAATGCATTACTTCATGGAATGTTAGCTCTTTAATTTTGTGGCTTTTAACCCCCCCCCCCCCAAAAAAAAAAAAAACTAACCTTTTGTGTAGTTAAGTTTAGTCTTTGATAATAATTTTATGCTTCCTCTATCTGTAATTATTTCTGCTTGTTCAGTGAGACTGCATCCAGGGGCACAGCAGAGGAATAACTTTCACCAAAGCTTTAAAGAAAGCCTGTAAAACGTAACAAACCAATTACAGATTTGCTGCAATGAATCAGAGAAACAAATTAAAATGTCGGAACTCGCTGATTCATAAACCTTTGGGAACCTCTGCAGGTAAATACCACAGATATTATGTGCCTGATGTGTTGAGGTCAGACGAACATCTGTATGTTTTTTTTATTTTTTTATCAGCTGGAGAAGGAAGAAGCAGATGGAGCTCTGCAGGGTCTGGTGGAATTCTCTCTGTAACCCTCATTCCAAGTGTTGAGATCTGTTTTGCTACAACTGAGAACAGCAATCTGCTTCCAAGCAATTAATCAGCTGCTGAAACGGTTTGAGCATTTGGCTTTAAATAGGACGATGAGACTTGTGTGTGTTGCACAATACACTTCTAGATTCATTCTGAAAGCAGAGGTGGAGTTCAGCAGCACCACTGTGGGAGGGAGGGTTACGTTAGGAGAGGAGAACTTTATGTAAGCAACAAAAAATATACTTAATTAGCATTTTTCCACTTCACCTTTGATAGAAGCAAATATCCTGACTGGTTTGGACTGATCTTGGTTTTCTCCATCAACAAGTCAAACTTGTTCAGTTTCATTTGTTGTGGTACAATTTCAAATTAATCCTTTATTTGCAAACAGGATTCCTTTTTTTTAATTGCCAAATAAAGCCTTTGTTGGAAATTTGCTTGTTTATTTGTATTTCTTTATTCATTTTATGTATAAATTTGTATACAAGTTTCAGAATTTATGAGAAACAAAGAGGGAAATTTGATGCAGTCGTTTTCAGAGTTTCAAAATCAAATCTAGTTTGGTGATTTGTTCATACAACAAATGGATTACCAACAAAAACAAAAAGTAAAATGAATGAATAAATAGTTATTTTATATTTTAGAATAAAACTTGATTTTTCTTTAAATTAATACTATTTATATTTTTAAATGTTTGAACTGTATTTTTTGTATACACTGATACACTTTTAATATAAAACAATTATCCCCTTGGGAAAAAAAGAGTTATTTGTTTAGTCTTTAAGCTTTTTGTATAAATTATCAAGACTTGTAGTTTGCACCATTTTTTAACACAAAGATAAGTCAGTTTTTGTATTTCTGACAGTGTTTCTTTGTGTACAAAGATGCTCATTTACAACAGCAGACATGTGGCTGTCTGTGCAGGTTTTTTTAAACAACTCTTTCTTTCCACTTTCAATCATTTTAGGTTTAAGTTTCACTGGTTTTTATTTTTGTAGTGTGTACAATCGAACACTGACATTGTTTTATCAGATAAAAGATAATACTTGTATGTTTGAAACCTTTCTTTTTTCAATTTTTTTACCTTTTAAATTATAGAAGAAAACTGGGTAATCTTGAGAAAAGAAAGAACATTTATGCAGCATTATGCAGATGTGAAAAAGAATTTTTATGATTGGTAAAAATTGCTAATCTATCAACTTCCCAACAGTGATTCTGTTTGAAAGAAAGTCAATATTAAATGCAGCCATGAGGGGAAATTTGTGATTTATGTGAACTAATTTCTTGACCTCAGAGCTGGTTTGACTAAATATTGTGAATTCAGCTTATCAGCTCTTGAGAATTATTCTCTTTTGGCTTCTGATAAACTCTTCTATCATGCATATCGCCTGAGCAGGATTAAAGAGACATTTGGCATTATGTTGGTCACGTCTGAACGAGCTTAAGCATTTTGTATGAAAAGTTCTACTTTTCTTTGCCCAGAAGAAGAAATTTTACTGATCTCACAATGTTTTTCCACCAAAATCTCTCCAATATGTCTGGCTTAAATTCCCATAGCTGTCTGTTTGTAATAGCACCGGCTCAAATAGAGGTAATATATGCAAGCCTCTGAAACAATCAGTCTTGTTTATCCAGAGCCCTTGAACCTCCAGGATCAGAAAGTTTCAGCAATGAATTCTGATTTGCTAAATCCCAGTCCAATAAATTGCTTCAACTCTGCACAAACATCAAAACAAACGCTCCCTTTTTGTGCCACCAGCTGTTAGTTTTGGGTGTAGAGAACAAAAAAGAAAAAGCTGGAATGACAGAAACAGAGTTTTTTGCAGTTTCTTTATGATTTTAGTCAAACCCAGTGTCTGCCTCCCTCTCATTAATTTACACTCAAGTACAAATCTACTTTGCATCCACACATCATCACTTCCTTCCTTTAAGTGAACAGTCTGAAACCTCTCAGGGTGCCCTGGCAGATGCATTCGTTTGAAGCTTTTTGTGGTCAGATCACACTAGAGCTCAATGGTTCTGTTTGTTTTTAGTGAAATTTAGTTCCCTGATTGTCTGTGAAGTTGTTATAACGAGATGGAGCGGTGTGCCGAGAACTCAGCTGCATAATTTGTATCTCAGGTGCTTATTGAAGTACACTCGCTTGGTTGGAGTCACGGCAATGCCCAAAGTGTAAAATTCCACTTTATGGTCCAGCTGTCTTTATTTCAGCTCTGATGAAAAGAGATTGAAAATGTAATTGGGGGAGTCAGATTGTGCAATAATTGCTCAAAGGCACTGTTGCCGTTTGGACATCTGCTTACTTGTCATTGTCTGTAATTAACTTGATAGATAATCAGTAATGCTACTTGTCTTAGATCTGCAGGTGGCAGTGAAAATCCACACAAACTGAGCCTGATGCTGATCTGATTAAAGAAATAATTTTTTCCTCAAAAGGATTTTATTTTGGCGTTGAAGTGCCTCATGGTTTTATTTTGAAAGATGTTAAATAAATACAGTTTACTGACATGTTATGAGTGCAATCTTTTGTTTCTTAACTGTGGCACATCCGTGTGAACTCTGTGCCAACATGCTTTAATTTTCTTTTTTGTCGCCTTATTGGTTGTTTGCCAATTTTGGTGTCTCAAATGCTTTGAATGTAATCCAACAGTTTTTTTATAGTGTGGTGATAATTGTAGATAAGCTACATCATTTAGAACGAGCGCATAGTTACACTGAATTTATTTTCACTTTCCACGTGTTTTAACTTCCATGCAGGTGACAGTTCAGATTTATTTCTTCATTCTTCATGGGTCTCGCCAGTACATGGGGGAATTTCTTGTTGTGTGGGTGGAGTTTATCCTAACCTTGATTGGTATAGATAGTTGGTGTGGGCGGAGTTTGTCCTAAATGGTAAAATGCCAGGTAAGGGCTTCCTCTAGGATATGACTGAAATTAATATTTATTTTTAAAAATATGTGTTTTCTGTCATTGTGACAAAGCTACTGCCCCCCCCCCCAGCTGGCCATCGTTCTTCAAACCTCACCCAAAACATGAAATCTGACCAATCACGTCTTTAACAAACCACGCCCAAAAAAGTCCAACAGACCAATCATTAGGGGTGAAACAATACATGTATCTGTATCGAACTGTTCAGTACAGTACTTTACATTCAATAAACACTGTGTATGGAACAACACAGATTTTTTACATTTATTTTATCAACTTGTCTTCTAAAGATGCTCTGTGTTAAAGGCTCAGTGGATCTGTGTTCGATTACTCCACCAAGGCTGCATTGTCGAGCGCAGAGCCACTGAGAAACTTGCTGTTTCAGCAACATTTAATTTAAAAATTGTACTTTTGATGTTAAACAAATGCCCATAATAAATTTCAATAAATTACAAGTTAAGATGGGTGTAGAAAATTCTCTTTTCTGTATTTAAAAAAAATCAAACTGTGAGACTAAAGCATCGAATCGTGAATTTTCTCTTTTGTTGCACCCCTACTAATCACGACAAACTCCTTCCACACAACAATAAACCCCAACTTAGTGACTGCAGAGACCCCCTTCTCTCTTTTCTTTTCTCTTTCACATAGGTCGTCTGAGATATTTCTGATGTGCAAACAGATGAGATGACATTAAAGTCAAGCATGCTACTATGAGGAGAAACTCTGGCTGTGAACTGATATACTGCATATCTGTCCGTACAGACCTCTCAGATTACGCTTTTTAATCACACAGCCACACCAGCAGGGCATTATACGGTGGATCACATTGCAGTGACGAAGCATTACATTAAGACTTCAATTGCATTGGATATTCCATCACTAAAATTCCCTATGGCTGTCCAGAAGCCCTCTCTGTTGCTGGGTTTATGATAACAGCTTGAGACTAGATGACCCGCCAGATGTTTGTAATCTCACACCGAGAAGCTTGTGGCCGGGGTCACGATCAGATAAGGGCACATAGGCAGAGATTATAAACAGTGACAGTGGGGAAAAGACTATAGATTCCACTGTAATTGCTGATAGACGGCGGATGTCCTCTTGCACTCCACAACCGTCTGTGTAAACACAAACTCAATAACTGACATGTATGCCGTTTGGTTCACACTATCAAAAAAAAAGCCTCCATGTGAGTAAAGTGAATGAGTTTAGCGCTCACACAGAAGGCAGAAGCTCATTTCTTTTGCCTAGTTTGTAAGGCCCCATTGAGAGTGTACGGTTGTGTGGGCAGGTTAATGATACCATCTTGAGAGTTGTTCTTAATCACGAACAGACTGATGAGATGGGATGGGCCGGAGATATTTAGCAATAAACAGCATCACCGGTCATTCCTTCCCTGTCTCCTATATTTTTTTCTCTTTTATTATCTGTTTTCTATAACTAAAATATTTCTTTGATCACATGACAAAAAAAATAGAATAAAAAAATGAATATACGTACATAAGATATTGTGAAATATACAGAACTGAACAGGACAGACTGACCCAGAAATAAAACAACTCAAAGCAGAAAAATAGCAAAACTGTGCAAATGTAAAAAAAATTTATTATAAAATCAACTTAAATTGATGCATGAGAGTCCTCTAATCATGACATAACCATTATAAATTAAAAAAATATGCCAGCTTGTTTTTATGTTTTCTGGTTTTCCAGCCCTGTAGTGCTGCGAATGCGATACTTTATGACTCCACACTACTGAAACATGTCTCACTCCATTAGAGAGTGAAAATTGGAGCCATGAAAGTGTAAAGAATTGGACATCAGTCCTCCTAAGCCCCTGAGGTACACCGAGAAACGTTGAGTTGCCAAGCTCTCCCTGTTAGGAGCATGTTCTGTTTGTGAAGATGGCTCAGCAGCAGCGAGTACATTAATGCAACATGTTCCTCCTAACTTCAGGCCTGCAGTTACGTTTGACTTTCTAACATGTGGGCCAAATGTCAGCAGGTCTCAATAAAAAGACTTGGACTTTTAGATCTTTTCGTTTACTCAAAGAGTTGATATTTTATGATATAAAAGAATCAGAAAGCGTGGGGGATTGTTTATTATTTCAGTGACCACCTACGAATTAGAAAGGAAAATATGAGTAAAAGATAAAACGTATATATCCTTGTATCCCTCTAAACTCACACTTTCTTTTGGAAATGCACCCAGTGTGTTTCTGATGCTGAATGGGAGGTTTTATCAAGAGGGATCATCACAGGTTTTACACACAAAGTTGTTTTTACATCCTTCACAAAGAAAAAAAAAGAAGAAAAAAAAAAGCAGAGCACCGGCGACTCATGTAGAGTTATAAGCTCCTTCTTAAAAGGTCAACCCCAGCAAACCAGTATCTTATTTTGACATATAATCTGCTTTTTAGAGAGAGCCAACAGATTGTTCTGAATAAATACCAACCCAGACCAATAATTCTGCATAGCACCTACGCACTCTGCTTTCTAACACACAACAGGCAAAGATCAGATGTTTCTGCGAACATCTTCTTAATTTTAGGCGCTACAATTTAAGTTTATTTTCAGCTGCTGTCCACAACTGCCATACAAAGTCCCAACACACCTAACAGCTACAACTCCTGGCAAAAATGATGGAATCACGGAGGATGTTCATTCAGTTGTTTAATTTTGTAGAATAAAAGCAGATCACAGACACAAAACTAAAGTCATTTCAAATGGCAACTTATAGCTGTAAGAAACACTAAAAGAAAATAAGAAAAAAATGTGGTAGTTGGTAACGGTTAATTTTGTAGAACAAGCAGCAGTGATTTTTGCCAGGGGTTGTACTTGTCATCGCATCATAAGTAGCAGAGAAAATTATTTGCATTTCATACCATTCATGGTTGAACTCTCCAAATATTGCACTTACTGGGGGTCTTCATGATGACTCGTTGTGTTCGCGGCACAAACCCCTCCAACAATATCACCAAAAAAATGCCTCAAAGAAATAAAAACAAAAGAGATAAAAGCAGCTCTGTTCATTCAGAGTGTGTTTTATTCCTGTGTGTATTAACCACTTAAAATACTGGTGGGTGTTTTTCTATGGGCCCAGTGTGGCTTCAGCTGTCAGACTGTGGACATTTGGTTTGGAGCAGATTACTGGCCTCAGTGTGTGCTGCTGGCCATGTAGTGATAACCACACATCAGCACAGATCTCCACATGAATTGGCATAGAAATGGGCAATATGAAAAGCCCAGGATAGTACACTGTGTGTGTGTGTGTTGGTGTGTGTGTAATGTTGAGCATGTGTATGAGGGTAGCTTCATTCTTTTTAATCATATTAAGTCGGATCATTAGATGGACCCATTTACACAGTGCTTTCATGAGGTGTGCAGGACCAAATCCTATTGGATGTCAGCCTAATCTACTGTACAAGCTCTGCAGGCTGTAGCTGCAGCTTTAGTGGGAACTCGATGTCCCTCAGCTCATGCCTTGATATGAACAGAAATGCCACATCCCCTATTTTCTTCCTGAATTAGAATTAAAAACAAATTGGCACTCTACATTCCTAAATCCTGACGTATCTGGGAAATAATGATCAGCTCAACACACATAAATGGTTCAAAAGATTATGGCTGAGTTACACAACTCACTTTTGTATGAAAAAGTCAGTGGGTTTAATACTGATCAGACTAATTAGTTAGGACAGTCCTCAGAAACAAAGGTCCTAAGTAGTCTACAACTTTTCACTTTTAAGGCTAAGCATTTCTTAAAGGAATGCACATTGTTTATTTCCATGTTTCAACCTAAAATCATCTTGTGTTGCAGAAAAAAAATTGGTCAAACCTTGTAAAAAACGTTCTTTGCAGTCTAATGCAATATTGTGACATGTTGTGAATGGCTCTCAACTATCAGTCTTTGGCTTAAGATCTTCAAAATGTATATTTATAGCAATTTTGTTTCAGCTAATTTTTGATTAGATGTAGAAGTCACTAAGAGCTGGATTGACTCCAGAAATCAATCAGTCAAAAAAGTTCACCCAATGAAAACTTTCTAAAAATATCATTAAAATCTGTCTAGTGATTCATGAAATATTTTGCAAATAAAATTGGTTGACTTCACGAGTCAATGCTTAAGTTTTAAAGGAGACATATCCTGCTTTTAATTCCTTCTTTTTTTGTTTAAATCCTTCAGTTGGTGTCTATATAAAGTGGAACTGTAAGGCTTTGGTCTGAATTCTTCCTTATCGTAACTCCACAAGCCCCTCTATCATCCCAACTCCTTTTGAGGCTGTCTCTTTAAATCCAAATGAGGTGCTTCACAACCCACCCCCATCCAGCTTCCAGAGTGTCCATTGTAGTTTGATGCAGAAACTTTTTATTTACAAAGCCAGATTCTGACCCAGAGCCAGAGGAGAAGGAAGACCACCAAATCTTAGTTGGCAAGTCCATATTTTATTAGGCAGTTCCATTGCAAAAACTGCCACAAAAATTCAAAAAATGTCATAGAAAATAGAGAAAACCTGAATGGGTTGAAAAATACGACCCAAACAGAAAAGAAAGATATCTCCAAGTACACAACAAAAGTGGATTTAATGGCTAAAAAAGTGGATTTTGCAAATGTCCCCTTTAATCAAAGACCCTGAACAGATGGCAGCATCTAGAGTTTGTGTTTTGAAAGATTCTCCACTACAGTTACATCTGTTTATATTTGTAAAAATATCTATAATCTAAAGGTAGATAAAACTGCTTTTATGTGACATCCATTTTGAATTAATTTGAATGTTAATCAGTTGTAGATGATAACCCAAAACTAGTTTCCTAATTAGATGTGTTACTAATGTTAGCCAAATAAGCATGCTCTTAGACAAAAAAATAAAAAAATGTATTGCTTCGCCACAATGAAAACATTTTAAGAGAATATTGTTTTATTTTTCTAGTAAATGCAGTCTGCACTTTGAATGATTTCATTGTTATACAAATCTTGCCAGTTTCATGAATCTGACCTTTGCTGGAGAGAAAAAAAGTTCTATTTTCAGTCCACTTGGTTTAAAAAATGCTGAAAGATTATTCTTCAGCTGCAGTGCTATAATACAACACTACTAGTAAAAATAGAACTGTGATCCTCATCATTTAAAAGAGGATCAGGAAGAAAGTCCTGCTGATGTGACCTTTTGAGTGCGCTCTGGGGGCTAACACCAACACTGTGACAGTTCTGAAGTTGGCTCAGGAGACCACTTAAGCAGGTCTACAACTGTGGAATTTCAACCAGTTCAGTAATAATGTATGGAATTTAAAAAAAAAGCTCTTGTTTTGTAAAAGATTCCACATTGTTTCACAGTGTGAAAATGTTCTGTCAGATATTTCAACCAGTAGTAGTTCTTTGTTCTTTTTGAAATGTTTTTACAGATGATTTTACAATGTTTAATCTTTTTTCTATAAAAACTGAAAAGGAAAATTTGAACAAAATTGCATTTTTATTATCCTGAAATATCACAATTTTAATGATTAATGTTGTTCCAAAGCATATTTCCCAAAGGACTTATCCAGACCTGAACTGTAACAGGTAAATGCTGCTGCAGAGTGGAAGGTATGGACAGTAAAAGCCTGCTACAGGTGGAGAACTAGAGGGAGTTTTGATAAAAATGGAGTGTGATAGTGTTTAAGCAGCATGCAGATCAAAATGCAAACTCTTTTAGCCCCTCTGTCCAAGTCCTCTGCAGCGAACACTCTTAACTTTCTCATATAAGCCTTTGCCTGGAGCCATGAAATTAAATATTTCAGTCACATTCACCCAACTGAGAGAAAAAAAACCGTATTACTTATGATCAAAGGTTGCTGTTTTCTGGAGGAGACACAGAGCGTCCGCTAAAATTTGCATTTGAGTTGAAGCAGGTCATTTTCAGTGGATAAATAGCCATTCAGAAGCAGGCATGGGTGTGTTTGAAGTGATGTCCTGTCAGGCAGTTATCAGTAGCTGGTACCTTATCAGATGTGACATCAGTCACGGAGCAGGGAGAAAGAGGCTAAAGTCTTTTTTCCAGGCTAGACTAATGACTAGTCCAACATGTGCCAAATTTTTTGTTGTTTTTCAGGTTTACAAAATAACTTTTGTTCTCAAAAAAGACATACTGGAAGGAAAATATTGTATTAGCTAATAACAAACCTCTTCATTGTAGCATAACACCATCTGTTTAGTTTGTTGATGTTAGAAAATACGTAAGTAACATGGATGTTGCTTGATCAGAAAATTTGCAATTTACCAAAATAAAAAGCAAAACTTTTATGTTTTAAAAAACTAGGCTAAAAAAATTTGGAAAATGTAAAAGTAGTAGTTCTTTAAAAGGGCACATATCTTTCAAAATATACCTTTATACATGTGCGTCACAACAATAGTAAGTAGTAAGTAAAGGGGATGTGCCCCCCTCCACACACACACTTTTCAAAAATTTCTGTTTTGGCCCCTCCACATTCATCTGATCAGTTTACCCAGCGCTGTTTCTATTAAGCTGGGTTCACACCGGACGTGTTTTGAGCAGCGGAAGCAGCCAGTTTACCTGCAAAGTCAATGGTGGACGCGCGTCTAGGTCTCTCGCGGAGCGTTTAGAGTGTTTCGAGCAGCGCGCAATGAAGCG
>JARVJO010000394.1:3114349-3139810 GCA_031762555.1 Cynodonichthys magdalenae | reverse complement strand
AAAATACTCCAGAATGCAGGAAACAGCATCTACTTTCATCAAAATTTCCTGGGGGAGAACCCCCAGACCCCCCACCAGTGTGCCCTTCACATATACAATGCTTCTGGTGGCCATGATGAGTTACAGAAAGATGAGTATTGTAGGAACTTATGTAAAAGAACTAAAGTCTGCCTCCTGGTGCTGTACTGTGCGTGTTATGTGTTTTCAACTACTAAGGAGAGGTGTGATTGAATGCAAGAAGATGATAAAAAAACTCTAGACCTCTGAGGAATTTGTCCCCCTCACTCCTGAGATGGTGATTACGCCCTTGATGCCAAGCAAAGGGAATATTGGCTGGAAGCAAGAAGAAAATCCGGTGCAGAGTATACAGAAGAAACTCAATATTTTTATTTAATTATTACTATTTTTATGTTCAAACTTACATATTTTTTTATTTATTCAACATGATCTCAGGAAGACTTTCAGGGAAGTTTTGAAGTTAAATGCAAGAATTTGGCCAAGATGTTAAAATAAATAAATAAATAAAGGAAATGCTTTGCCAACTGAAAAGTGAAGGGCACACTAAAGTTGCATAAATTTGCACTGCTTTCAGCAATGTACAAAAAGACCTTACATCTTACTTGATCTATGACCTTATAAAATATTTGTCTAATGAGTTTACATTAATCATTAGTCTGTCATTAAATTAACAGAGTGTGACTTTTATTTCATAAATTATCTCTCTAATTTAATTAACTAGACCACCAAGGCAAGGTTAGTTTGGGGGCTACTTTGTGACTGACAAGCTTTTACTAAATGAACACGCATCTCCACAGTAGTCAATCAAACTCACAACTCGTTTAAACTCCATATATATATATATATATATATATATTCTGTATTTCAAAGTATCAAGTTGTAGACTCTTTTTCATGCCATTCCGCAGTTCTGAAGCTGATCCAGAATGAGACATTGTCACGTTCTATCACACCTGTTTGTGTATCAACAACACACCATGAATATATTTTCTGTTTCTTGGTTAGTAAAGAGTGAAGCAACTCTACATTCTGTGGGCAGCATTGAGTGCGTGAATGGTTTCTTTCTGTCCCGAGTTCAACTTTACGTTCCATGAGAAGCACAACAAGGCAGTTGGACTGCTTTCTTTGATTTGTGAAGAAGCTTTGCTTTTCATCCAGGGAAAAAAAAATGCTGCCTTTGTTTTAACTTGCTAAGTTTACCACATCCTGGATGAATGAGAATTTAAACCAATGAATTCTATCAAAGGCAACTTTATTACCCCAAACCCCTTTAACCAACCACTCAAAAATACTCCTGACATACTGTATTTCATAAATCCCTGTACAAACCCTGACAATGTAAATCACAAGACTGAAAATACATAAATGCACACTGCTACAGTACCTGTTGGCTAAGGCATGAAATATTTTTCTAATGTTAAAAAAGAA
Organism: Cynodonichthys magdalenae; assembly: GCA_031762555.1. Classification (NCBI taxonomy): domain Eukaryota; kingdom Metazoa; phylum Chordata; class Actinopteri; order Cyprinodontiformes; family Rivulidae; genus Cynodonichthys; species Cynodonichthys magdalenae. The sequence continues at coordinate 3,138,365 of JARVJO010000394.1, read as the reverse complement.
GCATGAATTTAAGATCTATGAGACTTGTAGGCTTGTGAATGTGTTTACCCTAAAGGCATCAATGATTTATTTTAGAAAAAGGCATACATATGCCAAATTTAATTATTTCTGCATGTCCTCTGTTTTGACTAAGATGTGCTTCTTAAACACAACCACTATAACTGAAATGAGCTGAATAACCACACACAAAGGAGCCTTTCTGACATTATACCGTTGAGTGAAAAATGAAGGTTATCTACTCCTGCTGCATCCTTCATGTAGAGATAAAGGTGTCAGAGTGTCTCAAGCATGACTTGTATCATCATATAATGACAGGTACCCTCCAAATCTCCAAATCCTCTTCAGCTCCTGTCCTTACTGAAGATTTCCAATTTCTGCTGCCATACACATGTAGGAAATTCAGGGTTGCAAGCATGACAGGTGGTGAGTGTGTGGAAAAATGTATGAGCCTTACTCATCCCTCCCTACATCCCCGCATGGCCCCTTCTCATTCCCCTGCAATGTGTTGTGGTGCAGCTCATCTCTGGACCTTGTTAAACGGAGCTCTGGTGTGGCCTGACAGCAGCCCTCTGCTGCACTTTCCCTCCAACCTCCCTGCTCAGCCGTCAGACTGCCACCGAAAAGCTGTCAAGACTTTCCACTCTTTCTGCATCGCAGCACTTTTTCCCTCAGCACTGCCTAACAATAGCAATATTTTACCTCACCGCATGCTTCGTGTATCTCCTCTGCCGTCATCTTCTTCTTTTTTCTTTTTTTTTTTTGTTCTCCACTGTCTGTTCATTAACAGGATATTTCCACCCAAACACTGCATGTCAAAGCACAGTTTCCTGTGCTCTCAGCATAATATGCCTTGTCTTTGTTAGCATCTGTCGAACGACAGCCTAATCTCCCGATTTCATCAACCTCTTGCCAATATTTCGTTTTACTTAATAACTGCATATTCACATTTGCGTCACATGGATGACGTTACCAGACAGTACCAAAAGAAATCTGTCAGTCATGCCTTCTTGACTTTTAGGCATTGAGTTTGTCACAGTTACATCATAACGTCACAGACTGGTTCTTCACATTTTACTCCACGGATGATTTAAAAGGTACATTTTTCTCTGTTCATTTGTGATTTCAAAGCACACAACATGGCAAAGATGACATCTTAATAATTATGTAAGCTAAAATTCACCACCGCTAGGTTTGGTTTTAATCTTCTATCTCTTGTATCAAAACATGGCTTAGAATAGAGCTTTGATTCTGTCAGCAGCTTCTTTTCTCCAAGAGACACAACAGCGGTCTTGCTCTGTTTGGGATCAGACAAGCATTTTTCTCACTAAATTACATTTTTTACCCTCTTTAGCTCTAAATGCATCATCTAGGAGAGTTTTGTCAAGATAAGCTTATTTAGAATACACAATATGGTTGGATAAACAATGATTTTTAATCCTCATTGCCTGACTAATCAAAGGAAAATTGTTCAAATTCATTTAGTGCGGTGATGACATTTCTTCATGGTATACACAGGATGGCTAATTAAATTATAATTTTAGCCATAAAACTTATCTTAGGCATTAAAATTCTTAATCTTTAACTTGTCTGAGCTTTTCGTATTTTGGCTGTTTTTGCTTTGTTTTGACAAAAAACTAGCATTGCTGCACCATTAAAACCAGTAGTGACAAATGCTTCCTTTTTAGATTGGTCAGCAACTCTGACTGGCTCTAAATACACAAGTGTTTGCATTGCTTAAGAGCTAACAAAACAATTCTGAAGAGATCTGAGATCTCAACGAGACTTGCCTGGTTAAATAATGGGAAATAAATAATAATAATAAATGTGTAAAGCAAAGCTGTTGGCTGATGAATGTGCTCTTTGAGTCAGATTTCATGGGGATGTAATGTTCTGGCTATTGTTTTTCAGTCCTTTGCTGTTATTTATTTATTTATTTAAAATATGCAATACTGTGAGACCATGCAAGATGTGTTAGTTTTAAAAGTATGAGTTGAGAATGACTCTCAGCTACTACCACAGCAAACTTAGTTGAATGTCTGTAAATCGATTAAGCTTTACCGGCCATCTTAGAATCAGTTTACTCTAAAAGATAATCAGTTGTAAATGTATACCCAATGATTTCTTCAAGACAGATTCATTCAAATTTATCCAGTTTATACATTATTATAACCGACACAGTTGACTCCAAAAGTGAACTGAAAACTTTGAAAAACAGATCTTATCAGTTAAGGCCTCAACATATTCTGAAGCCGTACAATCAATGCGTGGTCACATGTTTGTTCGGAGTTTGTTTTCACACACGCCGTTCATAACTTCTGAGACACACCTACACTCTGGAAAACCAAAATGAAAAACTGATCCGCCAATATTTGTCCGAGTTAAAGCGCCACACTTTCCTGCAGATGGATGTCTCCCTGCAAAACATATTTTTTTCCTTTTTATTCATGAGTTTTTTGGCCATTTGATTATCTTTATAAATGTACTCTAAAAAAAGTATTTGTTGAGTTTACTTAACCAAGTTATGTCAAGTGGTTTCACTCAACCAAGTTGAGTAAATGTAACAAGATTTACACAAGTAACACAAGAAAATCTTGTTACATTTACTCAACTCGGTTGAGTGGAACCACTTGACATAACTTGGTTAAGTGAATTCAACAAATCATTTCTGCTTCCTGGTACAACATTAATAATTTTTTTCTTTTTTTTTGAAGCGTTTGAACCAAAATGCAGCATTGGAGAAATTTCAACACAAACAAACACGACCATGAACCTCTGACCAATCACACAGTAAGTTTTTATGTAGAGGGGGTTTAAAAGTTCTCCCGATGGGTTGCGACAAGGAGCGGCAGAGTCAAAGCTGTGAACAGAAAGAAGTGACATTTGTCATGCAACTGCAACAATGAGAGCCAATTTCAGCATTTTGGATGGACCATGATGACATCTTTAGTGGTCAAAGTGTATGATGGGATTGACTCAGCAACTACCACTCTAAATCTTAGCTCAAAATCTCTAAAACAGATTGATTTGTAGCCATTTTGGTGTTTGAAAAGATATCTTAGCTGTGACAGCTTTCTTGAACGGTGTAGACTCCAAAGTTCAGTCAGTCAAAGACTTATTTTATTTATTTAAACAGATTCATTGGTTCATCAGATATTTGCTTCTGTGGCAGACAAAGTTTTATCCAACAAGCAAGGAATGTCTCTGACCAATTATCGGTCTGAACTTTGTTCACTTTATTGTGTTTCACCTTAATTAATGTAAGAATTTGGCTGAAGTGGTATCAACAAAAATAAGAAATATGTGTTTCTACCTAAAATGGAAAACCATAAAAACCTGTGTAAAACTGTACAACATAATGTAGCGTTGTGCTCCACCATGTAATGGAAAAGGGCCATCTGGGTTCTCTCTAGTAAGGCTTTTATAGCACTCAGCGTAACGAGCAAAGCTGCTATCAACTTTAGAAGCAGGTCATCTGTTACTACAACTGGAGACGCAATCTACACTTTCATCTTTTTACTGACCACTAGTTGTGAGAGAGGTCAAAATGCAGCTGGAGCTTAATCCAAACCACAGCAGAGAACTTTCCTCATAGTTAACTTGTGTTCATTTAGAACTGCAGAAAGCTATAGGAACCGTGTTCAATTTAATTTGTTTTTAATGAGTTGTTTATCTGAAAAAGTTGAGATAAGGCAGTTATTGTCCACCTATTCATTTTCTTAGCGTTTTCTTTGCAGAGCTGTGAGGTAGCTGGTGTCCATTTCCAGTGGTGATTGGGCGAGAGGCAGGATAGACCCCAGACAGGTTCCTCAGTTTATCACAAGCCCACATAGAGACAAACAAGTCGGACAACCATGCACACTCTCACTCATACCTACTCACAATTACACAACACATTATAGTCTGTGGATGAGAACCCTGCTGCAGACACAGTAATCACATCTGTCCATTTCCATGTGACTTCATGCAACTTCTGCCATTCTGAAAGGAAACTGCAAAATTCCTCATGTGATAGAAAACAACCCAGGTGGTCAATTAGATCATTGCAGAGACATTACGTTGAATTAAAAAGAAAAGTATGTGCCTTGAGAAGGATTTATATTCCATTTCTGGTATCTGAAAGTAAGACTTGTTTATTTTCCCTTTTTTACATTTAGATGTGTTTTTTTTTTTCAAAAAAGTTTCATACTTGGGACTAGGATTACAATTATGTTTATTGCATTAGACTGATAAAATCACCAAACTGTATATTTTGTCTTAATATAGTGGTGTGACTTTCCCTGAGTAGACAATATTTTGTTAGAAAAACATAAAGATGTCAATATGAGTGGAATGAGTGGGTGCAGACATCTTTGTTTACTCATCAGTGCATCGCTTAGCCAGATTTCTCACTCATTTGCATATGTCCCTGGCATGTCTAAATCTTTACCCAAATGCTCAGTGCTCCTTTGTCTTATAGTTAAAATACAACACCCATTTAAATGGTTTTCCATGCACTAAACCCCCCCACAGCAAACACAGAGGGCATGTTGGGACAGGGGATTCAGAGGGCCTTCGATTCATCATGGTGGCTTTACTTTGAAAGGCTGGGGATTGGGCAGAGACAGCTAACACATCTTCTCCCTTTGCCCAGAGTGGAAGTGATGTCTCTGTCAGAGATGAATCACAGAGATTCTCCAGGGGAACCTCCTGGCCTCTTTCTGAAATTATACATTACTGTGTTGCTCAGAGGTAGGCCGTCATTTAATATAGTCATAATTCCACTCTGTGAGGTCATGTATCTTGTGTGAATCCAACCGTGCATACATAAATTGTTTTTCAGGCTGGAATGAAGAACTTAGAGAAAATGCATAAGTTATGAAAGCTGTGAGAAGTCCAATTGAAGAAGAATCAATGCTGCTGTAAATACGTTTTTGAGCTGAGAGCAGAAAGGGCAATAATACTTAAAGTCACTAGAAAAGTTATTACAAAGAAGAAATAATGGTTGTGTTTTACCTTTAAGAAAAACATTTCATTTTTGCACTGTTTTATATGTATTTTTTTCCAAATACAATCTTGTTGTCTGAATTTTGGGGGCACAATTGCCAATGAAGTTCCAGTCAATAACTTTTCATAACTTTCAGAGTGATTGTTAGAAACATGGCCTTCATTGTCCGTTGTTTTTTCCAGTAAACATGAAGACATTTAGTCACAAATCCAATCAAACTTGGTGCAAAAGTAAAATCCCTTTAAAGTTTTCATTCACTAGGCAAAAATGCTAAATATGCCATTTCAATATTATCAGTGTTTAGAGTGGAACCTCATGATGCCATCAGATGATATTAGCCATGTTTCCATCCAACTGTAATGCAAAGTTTGAGTGAACTTTAAAAATGCCGCAAAAAGGAAAAAAAATAAGAAATGCAAATTTGGATAGAAATTTTATCTAATGGTTTGGAGTGAATTAACCAGGCTATGCAAAGCATAATTTCGTCAGATATTGACATTACGCAGGTAATAAACAGAAGTACAGTTTCAAACTAGCAGGGACCACACATCTCAGAACGATGGAGAGAATTTTTCAGGTATGTGTTGTTATCGGGCAAGTTTTAATTTTTCTGTCATTTCAACTAGTATTGACAATGTTATGCTGTCTGGAGACAAAGAAAAAGAAATGCAGTTCCTATGGAAATATCAGGGAAGATACCAACAGAGGAAACACCTGATCAATCCTGTGAAGTAAATGTTCGCTACGTCAGAACTTGTTCGGCAAATGTGACAAGCGAGCATAAAAAAAAAAAACATTTTGCAAAATTCTTTTCAAAATTTGCAGTTTCCATGAAACTTTTCTAATGCCAAAATGCACACAGAAAACATTGATGGCAATACAGCTGATGATTTATTGTTGTCATAGTAATTAAAAAGATGTAGAGCACTTTAATTGATAGGCACAAAACAAAGTGCTAGGAAGGTGCTAAAAAAGTGAAGTGTTTTATGGTTCAAAAACTGATGCCATTTGTCTGCATACAACTTTTTGTGTGCACTCTAACATGCATGCCACTACATTCACTTCTGTGGAGCTTCTGATACTTGTTCTGGGGAAAAGAAGAATTACAGGTTACCCTACAGTCACACTGTCATGGCAAACCAGTAGAATATTCTATTAAAGTTTGCTTTGAACCTCTTTTTTCCTTCATGAGCTTGTGAAAAGTTTATTATGAGTGGAGAAAAACCATTCATTTTCAAGAACACCTTTGAATAGCAAAGGAACTGGTTGGCAGGGCATACTTATATGGAAAAGGTTGAGTTAAAGTAGATCACATTGACCTTTTTACATTTATTTATACTGCTTCAGAAAGTGGAGTTTATAGAGTTACTTTTTATTTTCTTTCAGTAGTTTGTCTTTAGGTTCATTTTACTTCACTTCATGACTTCCTAATATCAATGTATTTATTTTAACATTTCTATTTAACCTAAATTAGATATTCATTATAGAGCTGCCTATAGCTCAGCATTGACCTGATAATTTGTAACCCACCTCCCTAAAGACAGTCCACAGCCACACAAATCAAACCCACAGACAACCACACAAAAACAGATTTGTGCTTGTCCTTACAAAATTAATGAACCAGATGCGATGATCTTAAATAAAGATGCACCCATCGGATCAAACCGGTTATTTAGGACATGATGGACCAGATACTTAAGCTGGAGGCCCCCCCGGCTAATCATGGTGTCTTGAAAGTGTATCAGTGTTGGCTTTAGCACGCAGACAAGGACACAATTAAAAGACGAATGGGAGGGACAGATGAGGTCCTGTTTGACACACATCTGACACAGCCCTTGCCGAAGCAGATGGCTCATGAATAACTGAAGGAATTGGAGGTTGGTAGGCAGAAGGAAAACCAGAACCCAGCAATAATATGTTTGTAAAAGTAAAATCTGTGTAGATGTACATGTTTGAGTCTGTACATACATGAAGGTCTCATCTGGTCTCTGAATAAACATAAAACCAAGCTACTGGCTCTGCATAGCTGTTGCAGGCAGATAGGTGGTTATGTCAAACTACTAGGAAGTGACAGGAGTAACAATAGGCTGTGGGCTGGCAATATCCTGACAGTGAGAGAATGAGCTTGCAATCAGAGGGGTGTCAGATCGAATCCCTTCTCGACTGGCAGGCAATTGGAAGGGAACGTAGAGGTGAGGAGTTCTCTCTTTCAACAACTGCCATCAAATTACCATCGACCCTTCAATGATGCACTGACCTCCCAGCTGCTCATCATCACTCAGCAGGTTATCACTCAAGACTCTGTTGTGCTCAACATTTGCAAACGGCCTCTACAGTTGGGGGAGACATGCAAGATAAACAAATGCCCTCAAGAGTTTGTGCTACATAATATATTACATGTTAAGTCTCTTCAGTTTGTTAATGTTCTTGGATTTTATGGAAAATGTAAATAAAATAGATGGAAAACTTATCAAAGACGTTGCGACAGGGCCATGTTTACCACCCTCATTTAACTCAAGTCTTTAAGAAAATAGAAACTGAAGACCTGCTGCAGGAGTTCTTGGAGGGCAATGTTGTCTCCCTCCTGTCCTGAGTGGGATTCTAGCCTCTGGTCTTTGCTGGATTGGAGCACATGTTGTTCTAAAGCTTGTACAAACTTTTAGACAATGATTGTGTCTTTCCAAATGTGCATCAATGGAACTGTTGCACCTCCATACAATCAGAAACTGTGTGCTGATAACAGGCTGGATGGTGCCTCACCTCTTTAGAAAGAAAGACATGGCATCTGTGGTTCTCACAAAGACTTTCAAATGTTAAGCTGTCTGACCACTGAACAATTTTCCACTTGCATCAGTCCATTCTGAATGAGCTTCGGTCCTGAGAGGCCAGTGTTTCTGAATGGTGTTACTGTGGCTTATGTTTGTACAATAAAGCTTTAACTGCCATGTAGGGATGGTACATGCTGTGTTTACAGACAATGATTTCTTTGATTTATTATGTTTCATTACCTTTAAATGCAGGCTTTTCACAAGCTGGTGAACCATTTTTACTTTTGAGAGATTCAGTTTCTCTGAACAATCTTTCAAATACTCAGCCCTCTTACTGAACTGTTGCTAGTTAACCTATTAAAGTTGTGTCACACTGCAAGATTTTAAAACAGTCGTCAGACTTTCAAAGATAGAGACTCCACATGTGAGGATAAAAAATCATGGATATACCAGGTTTGGTCCTACAGTGTGTGGTGTACAGCTACACAACAAGAGACAACACACCACACACGAAAGGATATTTCATTCATGAACGTTCAGATGTCAGATGTGAAATCATGCGAGACTTCTTGAAATCTTGCAAGAATTCAGATGTCAGAGGAAAAAGCTGGTGTGAGTTAAAAGTAAATAAATATTTGTGACTAGGAAGAAACAGTATTGATAGTTTGTGGACTATTTTTACCAGAGGAAAAAACAATTCCATAGGACTTTTAACGTTCTGCGGATTTTCTGGTGAGTCATGACCCTCTGTGTTTATGTTACTTCGCTTTCTGAGTGGCTGCACGTCATATTCAACAGGCTGCGAGGTCGTTTGTTCTCAGGTGAACACCACACAGGCTGTGATATCAGGCCAAAAAATCAAACATGTTTAATATTCCCGATTTAAGGTCAGAGCAGTCCCAATGTCCTTCCGAGGCAACTAGATCACACTTAACTCATCACCCACGGCAGGAATATCTGCTATGATTATCTGTAGAGCATCACGATAATCTGGACGTCCTTAGGATTGTCAGAAGGGCCAGAATTTGGCACAATTATCCTGCTGTGTACAATGGTCTTCAAAGTGTTCCTTATTTGTACAGCCTTTTGTTGACCCTAACCATGCCTAATATATGGCAGCTATCCTTAGTTTCAACTTTTGATCTATTTGCTATGTCCCACTGTAAATAAATTATGGGTTCATGATGTCCTGACTTTTTCAGAAACTGGGTTTGTATATCAGCGTGATAATTTCTGAACTGACCATGTATCTGGGAACCAAGAAAAGTAAAAAATAATTTGTAAGAAATTAAAATTTTTGAAAACCAACGATGTGGTGTTTCTAGTGTGAAAGGTCTGTCTCAAAAGGGTCTCAAATGAAACCCCAAATATCTATTTATGACCCCCCCCCCCACACACACACACGCACATTATACATAAAAAACTGTTCTCAATCAAAATAGTTTAATAGTTTAATCTTATGGGGAAAAAAATATCAATGCTATTTTACTCAAACATATCTGTCTGATCATAAAAACTAATAGTGAAAAAACTGAGATGTTACTTTTATCTGTTAGTACTTATTCTACCACAGTTCAGCTGAGAATGATTGCAATTCCAGCTGTGCAAACAAATAACACAATTTAGCTACCAAAATAGTAGTTATTTTTAATAACACATTAGTAACAGCTGAAACAGAGTTAGGTATGCCTCAATACAACTAAAGTGGATTAATTACTATGTGGTGGCTGGGTGCCACTGAATTAGTAGGCAAAAATGGCATTTTATTCACAACTCTATTGTATAGCTGGCAGTAAACCAAGTGGTGCTCCTCGTTGCTGCTGCAGAATGCAAATGTTCCGAGGAAGGCGTTGGGAATCAAGACTACCCGAGAGGTTTTGCAGAAATGCCCAAATCCAGCTCCATGCCCGCCTCCAAGTGTCACAGACATGGGCAATTTCCACATGTGAAAGCGTGTAATATGCACAACATAAGTAATATAAGCTGAAAATAATGCAGGCGTATGGGGGAGTGGAGATGCTCTCCTCGAGCCAAAGAAGGCCAACGATTCAGAATGGCCTATTTAGATTTTGTGCTGTCAGTAGTGCAGCCAAGAATTTTTGCTTAACAGAGTGCAAAAGGTTTTATCTTATCTACACATGGCTGGGAAGGAAATAAACGAGGTTAGCTGCTACAGTACATGCCCCATGTGTCTGGGGTTACTCAGCTTGCAGGCAGACTTTAGCACAGGTGTTACTACATCCCACTCTGTTTGGATTAAGACATAAAGCAATTGTCAAGGTTTGAGTGGAAATATATCCTGCAGAAAACCAACAGGCAGAAGGTAACAACAATACTGTACATCAGTTTAGGCTGATCTTACATATCAGGTATCTGCTTCAGAGCTCAGAGCTGCATTGGTTTGGTTATATTTGTCAGTTTTATGTACAATAAATACATTATTTGTTGGTATTTCCATCTCAGATTGTTTCACTTTTAAATGTCACAGTTTGTGAAAGATATTATTAAAGAGAAAGGCAAAGTTTTCTGAATTGCAAGGTTGTTTGAAAATTACAGTATAATTTTTTTTTTCTTACAGTTTCAAGCCTGAAAAAACCGTTTTTTCCACTCAGTTATTTTAGTCTCAGCAGGAAAGCACCAGTTGTGATTTTTCACCATTTCTGTGGTGGTTTACATGATACTTTACTCAAATGGGTCCTGTTAAAGTTGTATTTTGTATGATGCCAGTTACCTAAAAAGTGAAATTGGCATGCTTACCTTCCTTCAATGAGTGACTGCTTTGCTTTTCACAGTTAAATTTGAAATATTTTGCCCTGCTGAATCACCTTCAGGGACATCATCTTCAGTCATGAGAAGAGGAATAAATCCCAGAAAAATAGACCTAACATTAAGTATTCCAAAAAAGTAGAATTTTCCTTTAAAACTCACAGTTACCCGACACAGATTTTGAAACTGGTGAGGCTTGTAGGCTCTCAGTTGATCTATTTTGCTGGTAAGTGAGTGAATGAGGTCAAATGAGTCAGTATTTGAAAATGATAATGGCTCTGGTAAATACTGGCTGAAAGCTTCAGATGATGTTACCACCTCCTCATGTAAAGAGCAATCTGGAAAGTGAGTGAGTGACGGCACATGCAGGAAGCTTGCACATTTTAAAGATGAGAAAACCCATGGAGATGGTCCGGCAAGCAAACATTAGTAATGACCAAAAGCAAACTTCGATGTAATTTTACTTCATCACTGTACCATTGCTGTAGGCATGCTTGAGCTGTGTAAAAATAATGGTACACTTTGTTTTTTTCAGACCTGAACGTAGAGTGGGTGCAAACAATATCCTCTCAACATTTTTCTGACAGCTTCATTACTACTAAATTCCTGCTGGCAGTGGCCCACTTAGAACTGGCACTTGTGCTTGTTGAAGAAAAACTAGTTCTGGATGAAGTGTTGTGTTTATTTGAGTCACAGCTGGGGAAAAATACATCAAATAAACACTTAATCTTTGACCAAGTCTAAACTAAAGCAAAGTCATTGTGTGTGGTTCAGTCTAGTTGTTTTTTGAGAATTGCTGGATTTTAAAGGGACGGCTGTAGCAGAGTGGTTAGGTGAGTCATCCTGGAACCAGAAGGTTGCTGGTTCAATCCCCTGTTCCAGCTGCCTCATTTGTGTCCAAGACACTTCAGCCCTGATCCCTCTGATGTGTATAAATGTGATTGGCACTGATTAGTCTCCATAGATGATTGTACATGTTAGCTTTGTGGAGACATAATAGAGTGCTGTGTGAATGGGTAAATGAAGACACAGTTTGAGTATCCTGGTTGGATAGAAAGGTGCTATATAAGCACAGACCATTTGAAGGAAATAAAGAAAATCAAAAAGAATTCTTAAGGGGGAGGGTATTATGTATCCTCAAGACACAAATTTCTATTCTATACCACAATCAAGTAACAATATTATCGTCATTTACACTGTATAAATTTATTAAAAAAGAAATAATATTTTGCATCATAGCCTAAATGCCTTACAATTGGCCACTGTCATTTTAAGAACCTCCTACCATTTGACAATCCCACTTCACCTTCACAACAATGCATCAGGGGGAGGGTGATCTGTGGGGTGGGAGCTCGACTGTAGACTGAGCTCCAGGGAGGAGCTAGGTATAAATAGGAGGTGCTTTGTACCAGCAGCACAAAATGGCTACAACAGGAGTTTCAATGATTTCTCAAACATGCATGAAAGAGTCAAAACTACACTCTGGGTATGTTTTTAGATGAGAGAAGGACATTTTAGCATGATAAAAAATTCAAAAAAGTTGATTTTGCACCCCCTCTCATATATTTTAGAGCAGTAATATGTTGCTGAGTCTCCTTTTTGTTTGCCATTTATTCTTAAGCAATGTTTTCACCAATCTTGCTCTGCAGAGTTGACATTACTCCACTGTTCGCTGTTTTGTTTGCAGTATTTCATTTCAAATTTGATCAAAAAGTGGCTGACAGCTACAACTATCTGTGAAATGAAAATGTGCTTACTTACAGTAGATGGAAGATTAAGCTCAAAAACCCCTAAGTAGGATGCAGCATGTTTTAGCACCTTTACAAATGTCCAGTTTTCTTTTGTTTAGAAACTGTGTGGTGTTACCTTTCCAGATGGTCTCTAAACACTTCAGCCTGAAGCTAAAAGCAATAATTAGTTCTAAAATGAGTTTTCACATTGCCCTAGTCCATTTTATTTGGGCGTAGGTCCAGAGCAAAATGTCCTTTATTCTGTTTCTTTGTTTCTATTGTTTTCAGTTGTATAAAGTTTCAACTTGCATTTGTTGATGCAGCAAGAAACTGTTTACTAAAATGGTTTACAGAAGTTTTACTGAGCTCATGAATTGATTTCCACTGCAGAGTTATGTCTGCTTTCAGCGTGCTGCTGTCCAATAGCTCAAAGATTCAATAATGATTTCCTGTCTTGCCACTTGTCTACAGAGATTCTTCTGGATTCTTTTTACCATTAAAGTTCCCATACAATTAAATATGATGCCAAAATATCTTGGACAATATATCACCCAAGCTTTAATATTTATCCCAATAAAATGAAAAAAATTAAAAAGAAGATGTTTGTTTGTTGTTTTGTTTTTTTTACTTTTTTTTTTTTACTTTTGGTGGCAATCAGCTGCTAATGAAAGCTTTCTTTCTATCTGGCCTGGTTGCAGAGCTGTTTCCAATCAGCTCAATCAGTTGTGCCAAGTCTCGTTTTGCACTGATTCATTGTTTTAAATTTTTTGAACCTTTTTGCTCCTCATTTAATTTTTTCTCCATTTTTTCCATACAATAAAAGCTGATTTGAAACATAAATGTAAACAAATTAAAAAAAACATGATTTTGCAAATTTATTAAAATTTTCTCTACCTTTTCAGGAAAATAAAAGCTTCAGTCTAACCTTGCAAAGCCCTTGCACTCGGCACAGAAACAAGTCACTCTTTAATAAATCCAGGGTAACGGAACAGTAGATGTGCCGTGTAGCACAGAGTGTTATATTGAGTAGCATTCATGTGAAAATGCAATGAATGACAGAGATACCCTTCATTGCCTGGGGTTGAGATGGTGAAAATGAACCTGAAAATACTTCACAAGACAAAACCATTATTGGCACCCCTTTCACTGGCATAATGGGTCATCTAACCTTCTTCAGACCTCTCCTGTTTGGGATTATTGCACTGTTAAATTGGCCAGCTGACTATGCAGACTGGCTGCAAATGTGTCATCTGCAATCAACTCCACCTGTCTGAAACCAGGGATGCCAAAAGAGTCAAGCTTTTTTTTCCCCCAGCAAGTGCAAATTCAAACACAGCAGAATGTACTGAACTCATTTTCACTTAGAATACTTTGCTTACAATGCCCATATGTCATGGAACAGGAACCATCATACCATGCATGCACGCTTTATTCATTGAAGTAGAGAACATCATGGGTGTCTAAACATGCTGAAAGTAGGACAAATGGGCTGTCACAAAACAAATCAACTAGCTATTTGAGAAAACAAAAATCAATATTTTGAAAACAAGGCAAAATGTGAATCTATCATCACACAGTTCTACACTGTGCCCTTAACTCTTCAGAGCATTGTAGCTCATTCAGTTCAGTCTCACTAGTTTCAGAATTGTTTCCAGCCACAGCAGGCAGCCTGAGTAACAGAGTGAAGCACTGAAAAACTAAGCAGACGGTTTTTATTTGTTCCCTTAGACAGTGTCAGAAGGCAAAACAGACGAAAAAAGAGCTTGATAACTATTCTAAAAATAACAAGATATGCAGAAAAATAGCACAAAATTGTATAACATCCAAAAGTATTTTTAAATGTACTACCAAAATGTGTTTGCACATAGTTTCCGTTACCTAAAAGCTTTTATATTTATATGAATAATTGGCAAGAAAACCTTTTTTTTTTTCATTCTTTCAGAAAACGAGCCACAACAGTGTGACACAGACTTTTAGATACAATTGGAAGATATTTATTTGTCTATCATTCATTGAAGATGATTCGAAGAATGGGAACACAAGTCAACATCTCAATCCTGTGGCTGGGTTTTGTCTGAGCACTATTAAACTATATTTACAGTGAACTATTAAAAAAGTCCAGCATACAAAATTTAGACCTTGGTATGTCTCAACCTATCAACTTAAATGTCAGGACTTAAGATTTCCAATTAAAACTATGACTAAAGAATCGCATTATGCCTTCTTTCCATGGTTCATTATGTTACCACTTCTTTCACATAGTAAAACACATGAACCACAACATTTAAATAATTTATACAAAATTATCAAACTAGGTCACTTTCTTTAATTGCTCCAAAGTCTAGTTCAAATGTTCCTGTGACCAGTTTAGGGGTTTTTGTGGCAAACATGAGTTCTTTTACCAATTTGCTCAAATCTACAAACTTACTCTTTCTTTTCTTTTTTCATTGTATCACCTTCAAAAATAGGACGTTTGTGTGTTGATTGACATAACCGACAATGTTTTTCACTTCTCCTGTCATTGCTCATATGAACAATTAGGGCATAACCAATGTCCCCTCAAAGACTGAAACGAATATGACTGGTGACAGTAACTGGATTGCTGCTTGAGAAAAAAAAAATCAAAGCGATTTCAAGACATAAAAAACAAATCAGAGAGACAACCATGAGGAGGTGGGCATGCAGCACTCACCGCTTTAAGTCACAGTCACTTGTTGTTGTCTAGTAATAAACATGTCCTGCCAACAGTTCTAGGCTTCAATCTAGCAACAAGAATGTAGGAGGGTTAAATCTCCCATTATATAGTTAGAGCTAATTCAGTAATTGGATCTCACAAGACATGTGTTCAACCTCAGATTGTGGCCAGAGGTCATCATTAACTTAAACAGCAGCTGTTTAATTTTCTTAGAGTGCAATGACTCATCAAGAACAATTTTAGAAACAAAAAATGCCTACAAATATTTGTTTGAAAACCTTAGCAGAGGATCAAAAACCAGGACTAGAAGAACTGAAGGAAGTACACGGCAGAATTAAAATCTTTATCCAACAACTAAACATGACGATGAAGCAGAGAATCCAAAACTAAACACAAAAAACTGTAAAATTACTAAAAACTGACTGGTTTGTTTGTACTGCCAACCAGACACAAACACCAAGGAGCTTACTGGGAGGAGTCCTGAGGTGAATGGATACAAGTGAGTGATGATAACAAGGTTACAAACAGACACAAATGTATAATGTTCAGGGGCCAAATGGTAAAGTCAGGGCGAAATAAGAAAAGCCTCCACTAAACATTTTAAAACCTCAGACAATAACAGAAATATGTAATGAAACTAGCAAAAAATGAAAAGAATAATTCATAATTTTAGTGAGTCATTGTGCAAACATTAACTAATTCAGTCCAGCTTTCTTGTAGATCCATCTATTTTAGATGTGCAGGCAGCCCTGGAGGCATGTTGACCTGAAAAAGACAAACCTCTCCCTTCCTTTCATCTTGAGAATCTCTTCCAGCAAGCAAATGTATCAAGGCCAATATCACGAGGCTTATTTCGGCTGCTCTGCACTGTTCTGAGCAGGGTTTTGTTCCCATTACATTAGTTTTTTTTTTTCAGTGGCGTGTTCCAAAGTAATGCTGTCAAAAGAATATATTAAGATATTGTTGCACAATAAATAGAAAATGCTACAAATATTTGAGAAGGCTGCATTACTCTGTTAACAATGTGGGTGGATTTTTGAAGATGGTGAGGTATAGGATATTATATCACCACCTGCCTCCACACACATCTGATTCATTCTTTATCATAGACCTTCCACTCAAACCTGAAGCAGGTAAAAACTGCAGCTTTGAAAATAAATTTGGACAGCTTCTGTTGACTCATTTGCTATGTATTTTAAAGCAAAAGTGGAAAATAAAAACCTTACAGTGCACTAGAAGATTCCCAATTTTGCTATGCTTTGCATAGCAATGACAACCATTGCAGTACCTTGTCAGAAAATGAAAACCAGAGTTGAGGACAAACAGAACAGGAGAAAAAAAAAAAAGAAAGGGGAAAAGACATTCACACAAAAGAACACACTAAATATATAACAGGATAAGTGAAAGTATTTGAAAAAAAAAATAACAGCTTGGATTTTCTGAACTATACTGCTGAACAAAGCTAAAATTATCTCATACGGAACCATTTAAATGTCATAAATCAAATCTTACAAAACCAACTACTGCCTGAAAATCAACAAGTGAATCAACTATACTTTCTTGCTACAAGTACAAACTGATAGTAGGACCACTTAGGGGTGTAAAACGTATCAATACACTGAAATATTGCAATACTTCATTTTCCGATACTGTATTGATTCTCTAAAGCATTGTATTCATTTTTAATTAAGGTTTAAAATGTAAAATTTTGTAGCAACAGTTCGTTTTTGTGTTGTTATTTAACCTCTGTCCACTAGTGGGCAACAGTATGCCAAACATTTGGCTCCTCCACACTGAAGAGCCTGATAGTGAAATGCTAGCTCAAATGTTAGGGTTGTGAGTAAACATTAGTACTAAGTACCGATGGCTGAACCGGAGCAGATTAAACCGGCACCCGTTGACTTCAAAGCTGAGGTAGGGTTGCCAAATGTCCGGTATTAGCTGAAATGTCCGTATTTTAGGCCAAATTGAAATGTTCTGTACGGATCGCTCTTTTTCCCGACTGTCTGCAGTCAGCTGTCACAATAAGGAAGAATTTATCTAGCGCCCCGAGCAGAAGGGGGTCCTCAAGGGACGGCACTATAGTGGCCAAATACAATGACCATATTCACTGAGTTCATTGAAATGACTTCCTACTCGTGCAACCCCCTTAAGGTGCTCTGTGACAGAAACAGACTGCAGCAGCCTCATTTTATCCATTTACTGAACTTAAGCACAAGATATAGGCTGTTGTCAGTGTGTTGGGTGACTGTATTTTCATAATAAAATAATTTTATAAATCTAAAAGCTGCTACAAATATATTATCAAACTATTCAATGGCACATTTGGTCTAACCATTGAAAACATGGATGAAATATATATGAAACATATAAAAGACATATAAAACATACTGAGGTTTTTAATAGTTGAATTTTGGAAGACAAAATAGTAATATATTGCCTTGCTTACACTATCGTAATATATTGTGATATATCCTATCATGACCCCTGTGTCATTATATGTGTCATATCACCAAAATATTACCAATACACAACCCTAGGACAATGTGTGCCATTGCAAAAACATATTTAGGGATTGTAGTAGCACTGCACTTATTTGAATACTACTTTTTTTTCTATGAGTAATGGTTGTGAGTGGAATGATGTGGCCTTGCAAAGGTATTATTCCAGGGACATTCCCACTTCCCCCCTCCTTGACACCCTCAAAAGGAAAGAAACGGTTGCAGGCTTGTTGATTTAATAAGCCCACTTCAGAGAGCCTCTTTAAGAGTGTGCTCCCTTCTTTGGAGGAATGAAAGGAAAAAGACCTGTGCATTATTTACCACCTGCCTCAGTACCACCACACCATGTGCAGACAAAGAGATCTACTGCAGGAAAATGGATTTTTCTTCCGAGGAGCTCAGATAAGAAGTGTAGCGAGAAGAAAGGCATGGCAACCGAGAACTACATGCGGTAGATAAAGATGAGGAAAATTATTCAAATTCAGAAGAAGTAAAATTTTCTCACAGCAGTCAGTCTACTATCGCCCCATCTCTCTCCCGTTTGGGCTGATAAGTGCTGTTCTTTACTTCAGAGGCCTTCATGGATCAGTCACTTTTTGTGAAAGGTCAAAACAGTGACACAAAGCTCAATTCACACTGGGAAGTCATCATGCCAGCTCTTTATCTTTCAGGTGAAGGATGATCCTAGTCTCAGTGTCATGCCATTCTGCCCTTAGTGTGCCCTATAACCTCTTCAACAAATCTTTCACATGTCCTTGGTCTGCTCTCAGAAAGAGAGAAATAAAGACCAAATTCTCCTGGCATAGTGTCGATGAATAAAGGTATAAGTATAGATCCATTTGGTGGCAATCTCACAACACTACTGCAGTGTCTGCATGATGGGTTGGTCAGGTTATCTTCAAACACCCATCTCTTCTTAACAAGTGAGTTAGGAGATGTGAAGAATAGGTAAAACATGCCACCATATAGTAGCCACCTGAAACTTTCCTCTAACTCCTAGAAAACTAAAACCTGCAACAAATTGCTTACATCACCTAATTAAATTGTAACACAGTTGTGTATATGCATTTTTGTGAAGTTGTGTACAAGTCTGTGTGTGCATCAGTGTTGTCACATTCCCAAAATGGCAGTAGCACTGTAAATGATGTGCTGGCACAATTTGAGTGTCACTGTACTGTGGGACGACTCAACTGACAAGACTTCCTGCTTTGCTGCCTGGGTAATGAGTCATTCCAGCCCTGGAGAAAAAACAATCTGGTATTTTTAAACTGCATCTTTCAGCTGTTCCTTTCTCCCTCGAGCTCCAGTTTGTATGCTCATGGTGACTTGTAAAATCTATCCCGTTTCTAGTCCTAATGCTAACGTGCCTGATATGTGTGAATAATATAAATGCATTACAAAGCTTTTAATGGTACTTTTCGTCCACCCATGCTCAGCTGATTTATACTTAGTGTTCTACACATTGTTACAAAGTACCCTTTACAAATTAGGTCCACCAGTAGACTGGTGCTATTAGTGTCTTTTTAAGTTATAAAACTCATGTGTTACCAATGTTTACCCAAAGCGCCACCAATTTACACAGTGGTGTGAAGTCAGATTTTTATATATGCAGTGTTTTCACAATAACTGAAGGAAACATAGTTATAGGATTGAACTATGTGCCTGGAAAAAAAATAAATCCCCATCCCCCCCAAACCCCCATACATGGCTTAAATATTTTCTATACTGATATTGCAAACACTGATTTTGAGACGTTACGTGTTTTGTATCCTTGGACATTAATGACACAATTCTAATATAATGTGCACCTTTAGAAAATGTATACTTTTTTTGGGAATGACTTTTATCTCTGCAGTAAATTGCAACAAATGAATGAGTTGCACAGCCCATTGCTAATGATGATTGATCTTTACCTTGTCACAAATCATAGACACAGCTACCACTGTGCCAGTGCTCAGCCTGAAAGCCCCTCTGATTTAGCTCTGTCACCAGCTCGGCTCAGGCCTCGGCTCCTGACTGTTGTTCCCCACTGCTCTGCTGTACTCTGCTTCTGGCTCCTGCACCTGCTTCTGCCATAGGCTCCACATTTTTACTTTAGAATTAACCTATTTGTAAATACATTTAATCGTTAAATGCTCAATAAACCTTTATGGAGTAAGACATAAACCCTACCACTCCTGAATTACCCCCATTGAAACCCTGAAGAGTCACACAAGAGCTCTTGGTTAGATTTTATTGCTTTAAGATACTGATTCAGAAACCTCAATAAAATAACTGCTTTTATTAAAATGACACAAATGAGGATAAAGTTTAATGGGTCAACAGACAATTGAAAAAAAAACCTTTGTTATCCAAATACTCAGATATTGCATTAATGGCTGTTTCTCAATTCCAGCGGCATACGAAGGGCGCATTTGTTGGCTGTTTATGTTACTGAGCCGCACCGTAGGCTGTCCCAATATGTAGGTGCATACTCATGTAGCTGATAAATGCAGCCCACAAAACTCCAAAACATAGGCAGCATGTGAGTATCCTACATGGCTAACAATATCCCAGTCATCAGCAAACTAAACAGAAAAACGAAGCCACGTGATATAAAATATAACACCATCGTAACGGGGCAGCACAAAGTCACTCAACATACATCAGCCGTAGACTAAACCATCTCATAACACAGCTGTTTATGCAGCCTGCACGGGCAGCCTACAGCCCACGTAGGTTGTGGCCTACGTGGCCTGCACCCCTGAATTGAGACACAGCTTTTGTCATATGTAAGCTAATACTGCTAACACAATGTTCACTTGGACTATTTACATACAAAATAAAGTCTTTGAACTTACTCCAGTTTTCTAAATAACCTTCTTTTTCCCGTTTGCGTTTCCTACACGGCAGGAGGTACTCTTGTGTTTTTGTAAAGCGTTTGTATTAACTTGCGGTTTATACATGTGCCTCTTCACATTATGCTTAAACATTTGCACGCTGCATGACTTGCATCCTTGAAGAAAAACAAGAAAGAAACTGCACCGAATAAAATCCCTCCTGATCCCCTCTCAAATGAAAACCTTTACTGTCGTCTCTCTGTCTGTTCAAACTCTGCTTAGAGAGACTCTAGCATTGTACCAGATCACCTGAGCAGCCATCACCCAAAGGCAGGGATTTCAATCATTGTGCTGAGCTAGTATCTTTGTCTGCTCAACCATCTTCTCTTTT
This sequence comes from Cynodonichthys magdalenae, assembly GCA_031762555.1. Classification (NCBI taxonomy): domain Eukaryota; kingdom Metazoa; phylum Chordata; class Actinopteri; order Cyprinodontiformes; family Rivulidae; genus Cynodonichthys; species Cynodonichthys magdalenae. The sequence goes on along the minus strand of JARVJO010000394.1, from coordinate 3,117,711 downwards.
AGTCCATTCACTGTGATGCCACTGGGTTGCTAATTTATGAGCACACACTGATATGTGCACCCACGTTTTAGGGCTTTCTTGCAGACTATATTTCAGGCTGGTAATTAAAGGTTAGCATGATTTGAAACAAAAACCCAAGAGATATGTTTGGTTTCTTCTAGGGAATATAGATGTTCAATAAAAGGTCATAAGACAACAAAATATGTTCATAAACATGTTTTCCAAAGAAAAAAATAGCCTAGAGTCAAAGGAAACAGACAGCAGAGAGAGTTACTGAGAGTTCACAGGTATATGAGTGCATTTCTACAGGGCATCTAGAAATAGCAGCTGTGCAGCAGTTAACAATAGATTATGTTTGCGCTTCCACTTTTGTTGTCTGTATCTATGGTAAACCGCCTCAGGTAAAGAACGATAAACAGGAAAACTGAGGCTCCGCATCAGCTCTGAGCAAAAATTTTGCTTCTACAGATTACCATTAGTTTCACTAGCAAGCAATAAGGGACACGAGTCCTGGAATTAATTCAACATACAAAGAAAGGCAACAAAGCATAAAGTGCTGGTATTGGCTGATTTTATTTATTCAGGTACCAAACAGGATCATCTTCCCAATCTTCAAACATTACAGAAGTTAGCACTTTCCACTTGCCGAGCTTTTACAATTCCTCACGAACACAGAGCTCTATTTATGATTAATGGTATTACCAGCGGGGCCGAGATAAGAGCTCAATTAGCTGTGTGGGCAAGGACCTTGACTCCATCTCCAATGACTAATCCCATAGCTTTTGTTATGATTAGCTATAGCAGAGTTTTAATCTTGACTTCTGAGTGCCTGACATTGGCCAAAACACAAGCTGTTCATTAGCACTTGAAGATGAACTTGTGCTGTTAAGTGACACATCTCAGCACTGCATTATAGTGGCAACATGAATGTTACATCACTCAATCTCTGCTTCTCGTGTGCTCGGGCAATATTGGTGGCAACAGTCATTGGCAGGAAATTACATTAAGTCCTTTAAGTGAGATGAATTCATCCACCTTGTTAATATTTCAGCAAGAGCCGTCTCTGGACAGTCGCCATGCGCGGCAACTCCACTCATCCTGCTGGGTGCGGTCGGGAGCGTGCATGTGTTTGTTGGAGGGCTGGGTTTCTACCTGCATGCCTGAAATGATGTTACATCGCTGCAAATATATTTTTTAAAACAACAGTGTCCAAAGAGATGTGCTGAAGGCCTCGCTCTCTGCAGAATAACCGTGAAACTCAAAGATGTTCTATAACAAATCTCATAGGAATTTACATGTTGTGTACTAAAAATAGTCAATTAGCAGTTTAGTGTTTTTCACATAGACAAGGTTCTTTTATTTAAAAAAATGTATGCAAAATACATTAAGAAACATTTATAAACACTAGACATAAACATAAAAACCTTCTAAATAAGAATATAGGAATATTAATTGGTGCTTATGTTATTAAATGAAATCTCGGCAGTGAAACCCATCTTGTATGATGCTGCACTTTGTAGCGCTCACCCTCTGCAGGGGGAAAATGTAACGCACCATCTGTTCCTCAAATCCCTACCAACAAACAACTAACGTACAGCACACAAACCAGCAGACTGCTGTCTTTACACCAGCAAGGAATTGTGGGGAAATAGGAACTCTGCCACACAAATGCATGTAAGTTAAACATGGAAGCACTCATCCACTGCTTGGACTTGATCAGAAAGCCCAGGATGACGCTGCTTACCAAGAAGTGATGCAAATTGAGACAGACACTGCAAAGAAGCCGCCTGCAATGAGAGTGATTCTCATTAGTGAAGGACCGGAAGAGAGGGAACCCATAGGGTGAGGCAGGAGACGAGGGAGCAAGAGAAAGGAGTACATTGACACAGTGTAACAAGGAAAAGGCAGGGGAGAATATGGAAGGGTCTTTAGTGTATTTAAAGAGATTTTCTGAAACAATAGAGATGGGGGGGGGTTTAAGATGTGAGGCAAAGAAGAAGGGGGAACAAGGCTGGGGAAAGATTCAGAGATACACTCCATTTTTCTAATCTGAGCTGCCAGAATTTCAAACAACTGTCATTGGTTTGAATGCTTAGCTTCATTAGCATTTTAAACATTTTTTGGTGGAAAATTAATGCAGCTAACCTGCTACATACAAAGTGTGTGTCCACAATCTGAAGCAAACACAGAACCCCTGTGATACATGCAAATAATCTCCAGTGTTTACAGTCAGAATAGGAAGGACAATATACCTAAAGCTTCTATGGAATGTGTGTGCCAAGCTTAAGCTTGCCCCCTAGTGTTCAACTCTGTTCTTTCCCAGAACAACACAGATAACATTAGACATGAGTGCCAGTTGGGATGTACTGATGTATAACACACAACATGTCAGTTTTAAATAAAAATGTTCCAATAAGAAAATGACATCTAAAGAGTTCAAGAAATGAATTCTCACCACAGATGGATAGATAAACCGAGGAGGGATCAACAGAAAGTTGGATAGATAAATGGGAAGATCAAATCTTATATCTGTGGATATTTTCTGTAATTGGATTCATATGCTGATAAATTATACAGTAGTTTAGCATAAAAACCATAAAAAAATGTGATTCTTTAGGAGGTAAAATAAAATAAGCTTGAATTCAATGAAAAGTAGACAGCTTTATGACTAATGGCTTATACGCCTGTGGATGAACACCAAAGTCAGCTCCACATTAAAAGAGAGATTTATTATTTGAAAAGATAAAAAAAAGAATGCAATCCATTAAAAAGGCCTCCTTCCACTCAACTTTTGAAATTCTCCATTTTGTATTGCTGGCTGCAGATTTGATTAAATATTGTGTGATGATTCAACAGTAAAATGCCATCACCAGGCACAAGAAGTGAGGAAAACACTTCAAAACCTTTCACACTGGACTTGTTTGAGCAAAGAAAATGACATAAAAGTGCTTAATGAGAATGAAAATGAAATAAGACAAAATTAATGTGACTCAACTGGCTCATAAATTAAATGGGCCAACACCTCATTGTAAAACACTGAAGTTTAATGAAAAAAAAACACTAACACCATATACAGTACAGACCAAAAGTTTGGACACACCTTTTCATTCAAATAGTTTTCCTTATTTTCATGACTATAAAAATTGTAGATTCACACTGAAGGCATCAAAACTTTGAATTAACACATGTGGAATTATATACTTAACAAGTGTGAAACAACTGAAAACATGTCTTATATTCTAGGTTCTTCAAAGTATCCACCTTTTGCTTTGATTACTGCTTTGTACACTCTTGGCATCCTCTTGATGAGCTTCAAGAGGTAGTCACCTGAAATGGTTTTCATTTCACAGGTGTGCCCTGTC
>JARVJO010000394.1:3090782-3112283 GCA_031762555.1 Cynodonichthys magdalenae | reverse complement strand
GGGTGAGTGACTGTAGTGTAAAGCGCTTTGGGGGTCCGGAGGGACTTATAAAGCACTATATAAGTTCAGGCCATTTACCATGTTGAATAGTTTTTGAGTTATAAGCAGTTTTGTATGTCCAGTGACCCTCTTTTTAGATGAAGCCCCCTCCTTAAATATGGTGTCTATGGTAAAACTGTTGGCTGGCGCAGTGTAGGTTAGACACATCTACATTCCTGCAAAGTTTCACATTGATCCGTGTAGCCGTTTTATTATTTTACCAAAAATCTTGAAGGAAAAAAAAACAATGAACAGTACTAAAACAATATGACCCCTGCTTTGCATGCGGGGGTCATAATTAACAACAGATGATTTGTATCTGAAAGGGGTTTTCTTAAGAAATTTTTAAAAGTCCAGTAAAACAAGAGAGTTGCACGAGTTTATTAACTAACCAACTATTAACTTTAACGACTCTGCCACATCTAGTAATCTAGATTTTTTGGTGCAGACTCAACACTTTTATATCATCTGTAAGTTTAGCAACATGGCTTAAAAAAAACTTCAGACATAAGCACACGACTGAAAATCTATGAAAAAGCAGCAGTGCCAAAAAAATAAATAAAATAAAAGGTCTAAAATAATATTGTTCAGAACCACTTCAGAAGCATGAGACATTTAGCAAAGACAGGTAGCTCAAAGTTAATGCCCTAACTTCTATCTTTCATTTGGATTTAACAGAATAGACAGTCCATTAATGCCTATTATTTATCTCCTTTTCGCCTTTTTCAGTGAAACAAATTGCCTGTCTAAGATCTTTTCATCAAAAAGGGTCATAAGTAAAAAAAAAAGCTAATGTTTTCTCTCACAAAAATGCATTCCCTTTTGTGATTTATTCACAGCAAAATTTCCCCCTCACTTAAGAGCTTCTTCTTCTGCGGAGCTATTCGGTTGACGCAGAACTGGACACGAGGGTCACGACCTTCAGTACAGTGCAGCCTCTGCTCCAGAAGGATATTATACAGACAAGATAAGCAACTGCCCTTTATAAGTGGAGAGGCCTATTACATGAGGTTGTACAATTTTCTCTTTGCAGCCTGCCCTCTGATGCAGCCAGCAGAGCTCCGGATTGAAAATGCAAAGCCATCACTTTATTGGAAGAGGAGAGAGAGCGCGACTTTGTGGATTACTACTTTTTTTCTGTATTTTTTATTTTTTTTCCCCCTAAACTGAGGCACAAAGAAGGGATAAGCAAGCAACAGCAGGAAATCCGCTTGTACATTTGAGTGTACTATCAGGCCTGTTTGCGTTTAAAGTAGTTTCCTGTTCCATACATGTGATCACAAAAGTATCTTATGTCTTTAGGAAACTTGCAGAATTGACCGGCTGCATTATTGGCAGCAGAATGGGTCTAATAATGAAGGTGAAGAAAAGTAAAGTGTCACATTAAAAACTTTTTTTTTTTAATCCAATCTCAAATGTTTTCTGTTCTGTCAACAGAATCTTCCACTACAAAACCAACCTGGTGGTTTTTTATCTCATCCTAAAGACTAATATCCCAGCAGGAGAGCTTATCTGATGGGACTTCACACTTAAATCAACCCTTCCAAGATCAGACCTGAGGTCACCATTCAGAGTCTATTCCCCAAAGAAACTCAGACATTCTTGAGATCGTGGAGACTTGACACACTCCCCTAAAAGAAGTCGATTAAGTATCTGCTCATCAGAAGAGCTTGACAGCCTGAAAGATGAGATCACATCAATCATGTGGACTCCAGTAACCCTTCTATGGCTCAGAAGAAATAGCGAGTGCAGGCTAGCAGTTCCATAAATAGGCACAAAAGGAAGCCAGCAAGACAATTTCTCTAACTTGGAGAGGACAAAATTTTTGAGTTTTTTACTGCTGTAAATATTGTTTATTTATATATTAATTGATTGATTAATTTTTTTGTCATTTCTGAATAAATCTTACATGATTAATTTAATTTGACACTCAGATTTCTAAAAACAAAAACAAAATGCCAGAGACCTTTGACCAGAGCCCTTGAGGAATAGGAAACAAACTGCAGTTGTACCCATTCTTCGTGAGGAGAAAATGACAGGTGCACTGCCATGCAGCAGGGAAAATGTGTCAGTGCAAAAGTGCTTGTGTTCGCAGCTGACATTTAAACTTTAGGAAAAAGATCTTCACACAATAACACCTTTTTGTTTGCATTTCTCCTCCTCTTGGATCAGCTTAGTCGTCTGTTTTTTGGCACCTGAAAACATATTATGCTAACTGAGAAAAATTATGCAAAATCTAATCCAGTCTGACCATTTTATTTAAAGTGTAAAGCTTCAGACCTAATGAGAAACTGATTAGTTTACTTTAACATACTTAGATCCAACATGCATTAGATTTAAATTTTGATGGATTTTCAACATAATATTGAAGTGAGAAACACTAAAAATGATGGAAAAGACAAGATGGGAGAATCAGAAACTTTACTAATAAAATATCCTTTTTTTGATCTGCTTGTATGTTTTACAGTATTTGAAATGTATCAATCTATCCAACCATTCTGATCGAGATGACAGCTTTAAAGAACAGCCGTGCACAGATTCAATACAAGACAATAATGCATTACTCTCACTGCATCTCTCTGCTCAGTTCCATACAGATTGGTTTATCCAACCCCAGCTCACTGCCTATAGATGATTTCTGTGCAGGGTTTTTATTCAGATTAAAGCAGCAGAAACCTGCACATTGAAAACAGCACAAGTTTGCCTTCTGGCCTTTTTGTGATGGAGTTTGTGTTCTCCTGTGTGAGTTTTCTATGGCTATTTTTTAATTTAAAACATGCATGTTAGGTTATTCGGTGGCTCTAAATTGTCCCAATAGGTTTGATTAAGACTGAGAAAAGTTGTCTGTCTCATTTGTCTCTACGTGGCTCTGAGTCCTGGGTGGGTTCTAAATGTTGGAAATAAGCAACAATTCCCCACGACCAGAAAGGGGGAAAACTGGGATGGAAACATTATGAGATTATTGTTTCATTGAAAAACCTGTCCATCTAACTAATTTGTACAATCTATCCAGCCAAAAATGTATTTTTGATCTTGATTTGAGATGGATTTATTAAGCAAGACCCCATGACCCTGAATGAAATAAACAGGTAAAAGATGATGGATGGATGCATTACATTATTATTCTTATTAGTCTGATTTTTTTTCTTATTTCAAGAAGTGCAACTCAGTGCAATTGTCTTACTGCACTGGAAGATTAGAAAATTCAAGACTATAATCTAGTATTTTAATTTTATATTCAGATGGCTAATTGTTGCAGTGATTAGACATATCGCCCAATTGTAAGACTCTGACTGCAAATATTTTCATCTTTTTTCTTCAATTTATTAGTTTTTTCAAAGTAATTGCTTAGAGTAAATTCAATATATTTGAAAAGATACTAAACATGTGCACAAAAATACTTTTTTGCATGCCAATGCTTTTTTAACTTTGCTGTAGGTGATGTCGTCTGCTTTTTCACTCCTAAGCTGTTTTTTATTTTATTTTATTTATTTATTTTTTTGGTTCTGGTGCTCTGACATAGGTCCCATGCCTACTTCTGACATGCTTTCTTGTTAAGGGCTGTGTTTTGACATTTTCTGTCCAACATCAATCCCTGCAATTCAACATAGCATATTTTTTTTCTTCAACACGAGTCAAGTCAAATCTTTTCACACTGCAATCACTGTAAAAATAGACAAATAAATAAAAACATCTCCAGTGCTGTGAGCCACATTGGTTGCCGATAGAGGAAAAGTCCTTAATTTGAGGAGGTGCTGAAGAAAATACAAGGCATAGAACCATTTCATGGATCTCTAGGTTCATTCATCTTGTACAATCACCAAACAAAAGAAAATTTAGATTCTTGTGTTGTTTTTTATGATTTATATACCAAGCTAGGACTGGTGTAATACAAATAGAAATGTTTTGTCTTAAAGTCGTGATTGATGGCCATTATTTCTGAGTATCTCAACAAACTAAAGGTAGTTTGGCCAAATGGGTATTTCAGAATCATTTGTTACGTAGAATCTGTGCCTCTTCTCCGAGCTGATAGTCAGCATCAGTCACCTTCATCTGTTTTCATCCCCTCCTCTCAGACAGATAACCCATCTGAGCGGCTCCTCGAGTACTCGCTGTGGTACAGTATGCGGCTAATGGCATAAATATAAGGCAGACACCCCACCATTTATCTTTTTACTACCATCATTTCTAAGTCAATTAGCCCAGTCAATATGTTGCGTCAGTTATTGCCCACATTATAGTATAGGTAAATTAATTCGATGCCGCTCAGACGCCTCTATCAGGTTCACAACGGCAAAGGCAGTTGGATGAAAATTAGGATGAAATATTGACAGCGGTGAATGGAAAACACCTCGGCTGGGTGATTCATGAAGGTTTCAGTGGTGAATTTATATTAAAGCAGGAACATTGTGGAGGAGGTAAAAAAGTGAAATTTAAAGCTGAAGTAAAGCCTCTTTATGCAAAGTAGAAAAAGAGGGACCAGAATGCAGAGGATAGCATTAGTATTCATGCTTTCTCTCCTTTTTTTTTTTTCCATGGGCTTTCTCCGTTCCCAGGGTTTCTTCACTGCTGTCTGATCTTCTGTGCCATCACCAATCCTGCTACATCATTTTCCAAGGTCCTTTCTTCCCTGTTTTATTTCAAACACGCAACGTCAGTGACAGCGACGTCGTACAGGGAAGAAGAAGCTGAAATCTTACTTTTGAGAAACTCATGAGGCTGTTGTGACACTCGATCTTCTGCTGCCTCGCAATGCAGCGAAGGAACAAGGACGTATACTCTAGCCAAGGGGACATGTTTGAAAATTGCTACTTTTTCAGATGTGAAACGATGCACGTATATATATTTTTTTTACAAACAAACAAAAAATAAAAATGTAACAGGAAAATAGGTCATTGGAATATATAAACATGGGCTGGAGTGCCAGGGAAAATGAGGATTTTGTCTTTCAGTCGCACTTAAAGGGAAAATATGGAACTTTTTTAGCTGTTAAAACATTTTGTTGTTGACTTAGAGTCTCTAGGAGACAGAAAAGTTGAATTTAGTCTCTCCTGGTGCTGCAAAGATATCTTTATATTCTGTTTGGGTCAGATGTTTCAGCCTGTTCAGTTTTCTCTATTTTCTTTTACATTTTCTGAACTATAACGTCAAATTATCTGCAACAAAATTACCATACAAGGTCGGGACCAACTACAACTTTGTTGTCTCAATCCTCCTCTGGTTCTGGATCAGACTCTGGTTCTGGGTCAGACTCTGGCTCCAACACGTAAGGCTGGATGGACAAGTCTTCTGTTGTTGACATCTTTCAATTAAATTGCAAATAAAATGATTCTGCAAGCTAGCTAGCTAACCCCTTCTCTCGAGCCGGAGTGGACCGGTCTGGGAGTTGGAGGGGGCAGAGCTTGAAGCATTTTAGAGGAACAGTAACAAAACCAGCTGCTTTGAGGTGCTGGTAAAAAATATGAAAAGAAAGAATTTAAAAGCAGGATATGCCTACTTTAATGTTTTGTAGTGCATCGTTCATCCAGAATAATCTATTTTCCTTGTAAAAACTATCTGCAGGAACATGTTTTTTTTGTTGTTGTTGTTTTACCTTTCAGTTTTTATGTTCTTTTATCAGTGGTTTTAAATTCAACATTTAAAAAAACAGTTTAAAAATGTACAATTCAATTTATTGTATGAAAAAAGCCAATTTATTTATTCCTGAGAAAAAGTGAATTGTTTTTTCGTTGAATAATAAAGTTAAGGTGTCCCAAAAAATCATATCCTAAATAATTGAACCTGCCTGAGTGAGTTTATCCTTTTGATATAATTTTAGGAGTATTCTCAGATATTATGCTCAATATTATAAAATATTAACAATACAAGGATGAAACTAGGATTAATTTCAACCGTTTACAAAAATCTAACTTCACTGGTTCGACTTTTCCCCTTTTTTGTGTTTATTTGATGTTTTGGGTTTATTCTGGTTGCATCGCATTTTAATTTGGGAATTCATCCTTGAAATTAAAAGAAGATAAAAAAGAAAACTGCTGCTTTGTTAAGTTCTCTTTGAAGAGGGATTCAGTCTGGCAACAGAATGCCTTGGCCTTATTTTTCCTTCCCTTTCCTGTCTTCCTGTATTCAGCGCAGTGGATGAGAGATAACTGCACAGTCAGCTTAGCAACATCTTACCTTAGGTGGTGTAACTCTTAAAGCAATCTCCTTTCATCCCGTCCCTGTTGCAGAAACCACATTTTGTTTGGTCTTATTAATCGACATCTGGACAATGAATATTTATTTATGTGTGATTTCTGCTTGTTTCTACATCCCACCCCACAGAGAGACACAGAGTGCACCTGTTTCTTTGGGTTTTCAAAAGTATAAATTAACATTAGGATCAATGCGATCAGCATGTATTTATGTGAAGGAGAAAAAAAAAAAACACTTTATGCTTCCAGACTGCAGCTTGTTAATGGCTGAACAAAAATAAGTTATTTTTTCACAATCACAGTCATTATGCAAGTCCTTCATGCATTTAACCTGCATAATCCTCCATTAGAAGGACTGATAATGAAAATGGGTTAAAGTACAACCAAATTGGAACATTGTAGGTCAACATTCAACAGTTTTTGCATGTTAATTTTGGTGATGTAACATGCAGTTACTGTTGACATCTGTTTTTTTTTTCCAGAGTTTCAGCAACTACAAAAACAGCTGCAGAGTTAGAGGTAAATACTGTGTTTTTCTTTATTTGCTGCAAGCTTTGACTTCATATTCTCACATAAGCTTATTTTTTTTATTGTTAGCCAAAAACAACGTAAATGATATGTTCTGAATGCCAGTCATCAGGAAAATTAGGTAACATTGTTTTTTTAGTTTTTTTAGTTTTATTTTTCCTGTGAGTTGTCAAGGAGAGCTTCAGAGCCAAATAGTGTTAAGTGTGAGAAGCAATCTGTCACAGTTTTCATGACACCCATATCAGCCCTCTGTAACCAGGCCACCATCTTGACGAGCCCCCAACAAGTCACGCTGTGACTTTAATAGGCAGTTAATTATTCCTGTCTTGACCTGACAGTAAAATGAGCTAATGTTTCTGTTATCTGTGCAAAACTGCGTTAGCGTATGCCCCCAACCCCACCGCCACCCCTGCCTAATGGCTTTAATTAGTTGTAAACGGAGCTTATTCTCCATTTAAGCGGATGAGGAGTCGATACTGTAATACAGTCCCAGTATGCACGGCTCCAACTCTATCTCACTAAAAAGGTGGTGCACTTGAGTATAGCGCTCACAGCTCCAGCCCTCGGGCCAATAAACCCGTTCTATGGTAAGGAAGGCAAACAGACAGCACTCCCTCAGTGCTCGGATATGAAAAAAGAAGAAAAAAAAAACACAATTAGTGTGATGCTGCATTGACAGAGAAATCGTTACAGAGGAGCTGTTTTAATGGCAGTTGCGTAATGTGGAAAAAGTTTCCACTGGAGCAGATGAAGCATCCGCAGGGCCCATTATCAGGAGAGGAAAAGGAGTCATCTTCTCGTCAATAAAGCAAACATATCCTTGAGATAATTCGGAAGGAAATGAACATGGTGGAGAAATTTGTGAATGCAAAACAACAAAAGCAGAAGAGAGCCTTTGTTTTTGTTCTGTCACTCCTTGAAGGGAAAAGTGTCAGAATTTCAAACAAATCAAAAATAATTCTGGTTTGGATTGGCAGCGTTTGAACGACAAAACCTCGTTCAGTAAAAAAAACTGGTAAAGCCCAGCTTGGTTGTTTTATTTTTGTTATACTTTTTCAACAGCAGTCAAGTGCAGAGCTCTCATTCTGTAATAATTCAAAACATATGCTTTAGGTACATTGGTTTGTCTCATTAATTTCATTCAGCAAACACCCTATTTGTGTGTGTAATAAATGCAATTTACCCTTTTTTAGCAGGATGTAAGCCTGAAATATAGAAGGCATGAAACACTGCAATGTTTTATCACTGGAGAGAATAAGTCTGGGTATTTAAGCTTTTTTTCTTCCTTTTATACCATCAACTTAGTGTCATACAAAAATAAATTATCCTAAACGATTTATGGGGAAAAAGGATAAACAAGTAAGCTTTGGAAAGAGGATTGTGCACTCGTGGTTGGGAGGTGGGGGTGTTCCAACAGGAACATGTATAGAACAGAATATTTGGTATAATCTGCAGATGTCCAGCTCCATGTGAATTAACTGTGTCAGAGGTAAACTCTGAAAATCTCAGCATCTTTGTTTATTTCATTTAATTGATGTTTTTTCTTTCCCTTTTTGTTGGATCTAGACGACGTATCCCCTAAAAGAGCTCTTATTTCACATTTATTTATTTATTCATTCAATTTTATTTAGTTTGTATAGCTCATTCTATACTAAAGTTATGCTTAAAATAAATGAAACAGGTGCTTTGATTTTAAATACACTGGAATTATTTAATTGCGCAGTCGTTATTAAATTCTATGTTTAATTCAGTAATCCAGAAATAATATTTCCTCTGTGTAAGTTTTAAAAAGTGCTGAGCACATGCATGTTTCTAATGCTGAATTATATATAAACTGTAAAGAGGATACTGATGCAGTGGTTACTCATGCATTTAAAAAATTAAGATGCAACTATTTTTCCTGACTTTTCCTCCAGAGTTAACTGCGGGACTGTGGATGTAACCTGAACTTTTCACCCCTCTTACAAATATTGTTTGCCTGCTCAGCCCTGTGTGAAGGAGCATTCAATGGGTGGGGGGGTTCAAGCAGTCAGTTTCTGTATACCGGCATGGATGCTGAGTTTGTTCCTCTAAACTGCGTGAGGCAAAGAGGGGAGGTATAGACTCTGCACTCTGTCTCCTCTCATATTTCTCTGTGGTTTACCGTGCCGCCTATTCTTGTGAACAGTTTAAATGCAAGGTGGGCTTTGCTTAAGAGTCAGGCACAAACTCAATATGCTAATGTGTTTCATGGCAGCTCTGTGAGAGAGGAAAACATAACCTGTCAATTATGTGGCAAAATCACCAAAAGATTTCCTTTAAAACACTAGAAAAGTCCGTAAGAAAAAAAAAAGATTAAATGCAAGCTGGCACTTGTTTAACTAATTATGAAACCATGTCAGTAAAATTAACCTCCTCTGACTTTTTGGGATTGTGTTGAATTGTATTATGCTTAAGGAAGCATATGCCACTTGTAGCTCCATCAGTTGTTTCATTAAAATGCCAGGTGGAAATTTAGGGCTTTGATTTATGCTAAGTGAGAAAATATGGATCTGCCAAAACTCATTACCAAAACTAACAGAAAAAAAGCATCTGCTGTAGAGATGAAACAAAAAATAGAAAAATACATGTAAAAAATTATTCAACCACAAATAGTCACTCTATTTGGAAAGCATTGCTACAACATCCATTTCTTTCCAGGTTGAAGATTTTTCCCTCCCACAGTTATCTTCTAGTTGAGGACCTATTGGCAGCACAGTGGGGCAGAATTGGTTTCAGACCATTTTGTTTCTCATACAGATATTGTCAAGATCCCCTCAGCATAATTTGTTTACAGCTCAGAGATGGAGTGTTGGCAGTGTTCATTTCTCTCCCTGGAATAATTGCTGTGATGATAGGCTTTGCTGAAAACATGAACACACACGTGAACAAGACTGTAAAATGCGCAGGGCTGTAAAATGTTTTTTTTACTCCTGCAGGTTTCAGGCCCGGTCTGACATGACAAATTCAAAACAGTAACACATTACCAGCACATTCTCACACCTGTCGGATCGTTTCATCTTTTATGTGCTTCGCTTGTTAGCAGCTGTTAATTTGCTGTTATCACTTGGACAAATATTACCAGTGAGAGGCCTCTGCAGTGGCCTGATGCAACATTCCGTTTACCCCAGAAGTTGGAGGTTGTGACAGTGTCACACTCTGGATGTCCACTGACCACGGTGCAGTTAACAAGTCATCTTTCATCTGCACTTCTACAACAACAATGTGATGCGTAAAAAAAGGTCTGATGCTTTTTTTTTAATTTGTAGACTTAAAGCACAAACTGATTAAAGAATGTCCACTTCAGAAAGCTGTAATACATTCTTAAAGTAGACATATCCTGCTTTAAAATTATTCTTTTTCACATTTAAATCATTCTGTTGTCTTTATAAAGTGGAACTACAATGTTTTGGTTTGAAGTCCTTATTTTAACTTTACCAGCCCTTCTTTCACCACTTTTCTGGTGTGTGTTAATAAGCAGCTGGAATTGATACTGTTCCTTTAAGATGCTTCAAGCCCCGCCCCCTCCTGCTTCCAGATCGGTCCACCTTCATTTGAGAGAGGGGGTTACGTTTTCTAGCGATGCGAAAACATTTATTTACAATTAAATTGAAAGATATCAATAACAGAAATCTTGTCCATCCAGTCTTCCATGTTGGAGCTAGAGTCTGACCACCAAAGTGGAGAATGAAGACCTTACTTGAAAGTTCCATCACAGAATATTTGTCGTAATAGTTCAGAAAACATCATTAAAAATAGAGAAACTGAACGGGTTGAGAAATACGACCCTAACAGAATCTAAAGATATCTACGTAGCACCAGGAGAGACTACATTCAAAGACTTCAAGTACACAACAAAATATATTTAAGGGCTAAAAAGGTTGATTTTGCAGGATACGCCCCCTTTAAATCCATAGATTTAAGACAAACAAGACTCCACCTCAGAAATCTGTAGACATACAATCTTAGAAAGGCAAATAATAAGTTTTAAAACAAGAATATAGGAATAGAAATTTGAAATCATAATTGTTCTCAATCAGACTTTATTTACTTAAAGTTGTCCTATTAAAGGATCGGGGGGAAATGAAGAAAACTAATTTAGCTAGACACACAAACAAGTTTAAAATGTCTTTTAAGGACACAGTGTAACTTGTGGACTATGCAAAACTCACTGTGAACTCAAGTTTGCCATTTTCCTGCCTGCTTCTCGGTCTGTATTAAAACCCTACACCACTGTCTTTATCTTCCCAACCCTCCCCAGTGCTTCCCCTGAGCCCAGCAGATTACAGATATCATTATAATGGACGTCCTGGCAGGCTAGTTGCGGTCACATTTAATTTGCTGTGACCTGATATCTACACAAGATAATCAACATTTACACCTGAGAGTGAAGACAGAAAGATTGTCAATGTGTATATGGCTGAAACGGTAATAGAATTATAAAGAAAATGAATTCTCAACACAATGTGGGCTGAGATAAAAAATAAATAAATAATTAGTATTGTAAAAAATTGTAAAGAATATGCATTCAGCTTACAATCTGCAGGGACGAGGAAAGTAAAGATGAAGCACACTTGTCAGATTTGCATTCAAATAAGAATAATCTACTATAGGTCCCTGGATGACTGAGAGCAAGACCTGATTCACATGGGCACCCCTAAACGCAGACCTTCCATCTTAGCTTGGAAGGAGTTCTTTTATGTAGTGGTTTTCTTTGCGGGGGCAGTCCTGTCCAATTACATGCAGATAAACATAAGTGTTCTTTCAAATTGAAGGTTATAGGCTACCCTTACTGCTGCAGAGGAGTGGGATCTTCATTGATTCCACTGTTAAGCCTGTCAGTATGTTTAGAAGCTCTTTACCCCCTCTAGAAGAATTGTGTGTTTCCTTTTGTACGAATCTTTTTACTCCTACCTGCCATTTGTGCGCGTAAGAAAAATGCCATCCGTCTCAAACGTGTTGAATTCCTATGTGCGGCTGCCAAAACAGGCATTTATTATATATGTTTTACACCTATTGCCTGAGCTTTCACATCTACAACAGATCAATTTCCCAACCGAGCTGCGGAGTGACAACCTATTTCTTTTAAAGGGCTCCACATACATATTTCAGACGTGATCCTCACAGAAGGAGATGCATTGTGGTTGTGAATGCACAGAAAACCGACTGAAAGTGCAATCTCTAACAAAAATTCTGCAATTGCTTTGTTCTACCACTATATCATACAAAAGTCTATCCATCTATCAAAGTAATTTATGGTTAGCTATCAACCTGAACTGTTGTTTTTTTTCCCTCTTTACACTGAACCTTGCTAATGTGTGCAGTCTTCAAAAAACGGCCTTTGTTTTTCTCATAAAACATTCCAAAATGATCTTGCTTTGCATTAAAACAAATCAAATCCAGTAATACTTGCTGACAATGTTAAGCACATCAACAACTTGATGCCAGTGATTGATTCAAGATGTCACACCAAAACACCCCCCATATGGTGAGTTTGCAAACCTAATGACAACAGAAGGCACGCTCACGTGGAATGATGGGAAGCCTTGGCTAGGAGTTCATTCCACGTCACTACAGCTAATGAGATCAACATGACTAAAAATACTAATGAATATTTATCTTCCCCAGGAGAGATGAAAACTGGTTCATCCTTGGGATATCCTTTATTTAAAAACTTCACTGATTAACATTTTACAGCCCAGCTGTAAAAGCACAGCAGCCGGAACTAAGACCAAGCGTCAAACACAGTTGTGTGTTAGCAAAAATGCAAATAATCCCAATTGTGGATTCTTAAAATTAGAGTCATATGTAGATGGAATCAAACATTGCGTAACTTCTCCAAAGAAAACAGCAAAACAGAATATTTGTTACAACATTTGGATGCTACAATTGAACCACAACAGTAGAAAGTCTCTCAAACATATTAGGGGCTTTTTATGTTTATTTTCTGTCTAGTCATTGTACCTGGCAATAACATTTTGAACAATATGATAAAAAAGGAAAATGGGCCAGTGGACGACAAAAAAGTTATTATTAAACGAGATGAACAGTTACTGCAAAACAGGTGTTTAAAAAATAAGAAAGCATCCAACAAACACATTGGGAATAAAGTTTTTTGGGGTAATTTTATAGATCCAGCTAAAGATATGGGAACAAATTGTATCTTTGTGACAGGTTACTGCTCACAAAGTGCCTAAAGGTTTGACTGAAATGTGGTTCTTTGCCAAGTTGTCAGTTGTGCAAAGACAGAACTGCTTCATCCCTTGAGTTTTTAATGCTGGAATTGTTCATAGTTTAAAGTTAGGCTAAAACATCAGAATGACTGAACTCATTCAAGACTACTCCAACTTTACAATCCTTAAAAAGCTACAATTTTTTATCGAAAAATTCTAACCTGACTATTTGTTTTTTGGTATTGATCAGTTGTGCTTGCTTCACTGGAACACTCTTTACGTCACGGATCAGTCACTTTTATCTAACGGCAGCTCAGCCTGCCCTGCATGGGGAGGAGCAGAGAAGGGTTGACTTATAAGGCTGACAATGTCTCCATTCACACATCTAATTTAAGAGCAGCTTCTGCTCTGCCTAATTAACAATTTAGTAGGCCATCAGTCAGTCTCGGTGTTGTGGTAGGATCCGAGTCAGCCAGCATTCAAGTAGTTGTGTGCCCACTAACACATCTACATTAGCATCAGAGATACCGTCTAAATTTTAAAGATAACCAAATAGAAAAAAGGAGACTTTAAGTTTTTAATGTTTGAACAGAACAACTAGGGATTTGTATATTTATTTAAAGATCTTACATCAAAACTGACCTGCATGTTTGACGAATCAACTAGCTCTGTTTGAGCATCTTAAAGGAGCTGCTGGTGCATAATGATATTGTCCTTTTAATGGAATCAAGGGAGAGAATATTTATGCAGGATGGAGCTCAAAGTGTTTATGGGCTCATTCAGTTTGTATCGAGACATGTTTTCACTGAGGTTAAAGCTACGGAAGGTTTTGATTAGATCTTCAATGAATGCATAGACACCTCTAAGGGATTATGATACAGTGTCAGAGTGAATTTTAGTGAAAAGACAAATAAACACCCTCACAAAAATTCCACAGCCTCATCCTAAAATTACATAATGCTGCATCCTCCCTGTTTACTAACACTCTTTTTTGGAGTCATTTGATTTTCTAAATTTGGAAAAAAGAAAAAAAAAAAAGCAGTGTTGAGATTATGTGTGTATGTGTGTGTTAGCGGATGGTGGGGGCGTGGGAGGAGCGTCTCTATTGGTTGTCTTCCTAAATTTTCTAACAGCACAATAATAACCCACAGAGAGGATTAAGGACTGGCAATCTGGGGGGATAGCGTATTTTGTTTTGTCCGCTTTACGTTTTCGCCCCTTAGCTTTCTCTGGATAAACAAATAGAATTTCACTCGTTTATCCACTTAGTTCCTCTGTCTTGCTGATTAGCAGTGAAGGGCTGGGAGAATGGGATAACCTCGAGTGGTTGGTTCCAAGGATATCTAAGGCCTGCGTTCTTGTGTGTGTGGATATATGTATGTGACGGAAAAAAAAAGGGAATGTGTGAGTGCACCGTATAAACAAGTGCAGTGCGACTTGAAGGGTGCGCCCAATTAAAGAAGCTCCTGAAGCAGTGTGCTCATCAGGATGCAGTGAACATAGCAGATCCAGTCTCAGATAGCTTGCTGCAGCCTGTCGCTGTAACTAAGGCATTAACACCTCCCAGATTCACAGCTCACACAACTGACATCTATATCCTTCAGACACTCAGAGATCTAGGCAAAAATAGACACAACTGGTCACAAAACTATTTTACCCTGCCTGCATGTATAAACAATACCATAAAGCACAGTTTTAAAGACGCAAAATAAAAAGTTCAAACCATTGGTAATTATGACGCCTGCTTCACATGTGAGGGTTATATTGTTTCCATACTCTTTATATATATATATATATATATATATATATATATATATAGTCTGTGATTTTTGGTCAACCATAGCACAGAAACAGCTGCATCAAAATTTGAAAATTTGGCAGGAATGTAGATGTATCCGACCTACACTGTGCCAGCCAACGGTTTTACAATAGACCCCATATTTTGAGGAGGGGGCTCCATCTAAGATGGGGATGTCTGGACATACAAAGATGCTTATAACTCAAAAACTATTCAATATAGGAGCTTCAGTTTTGTTTTGTTGTTTAGCTCTGATGAAGGGCTATTGATCGGGCCCACCAATGAGCGACCCCTTCTGGTGCTCTGTTTATGTGCGGGGGTCATGCATGCTACTGCTATGTGGTATCTAGTTAAATTTATACTGAAACTTGCTTCAGAAGAAAACATGAGCAAATATTATTGCCTGTTTTGCAGCGAGTCGACTTGATGCAACTTGCCAAGCTTCCATTTAGCTGAATAAATAAAAATGCAGCCAATACAGTTATTTTATTATCTGTCCTTTCTTTTTATAGTACCAGAGGACACTGCACAATCAATGAGCTGGTGTGTGACCAAATTAGGTGCCAGTATTACCTCTATTTATTAAAAACAACAATGAAATAGGATTTATGATGTACATTTAAAAACACACAACTAACAATATTAATAAAAACATCAGAATTACTTTAGTGGTTTATTTTCTGCATGTGAAGTTTTGGGCAAATAGCTACAAATCAACTTGTTACTAATTGTTACCAAAAATGTCATTTTTGGACTTTTATTTAGAAGCAGCTAAAACATGTTGGACATTCAAGCTTCTGTACTCATCCCAGTGTGGAGCTAAACCCTTTTGCATGAAATGCTGAGTAAGAAGGTTTTATTTGCAGCTTGGCTTATTTTTGTATCCTGATGTCAAATTGGCTCTCTGACATCTTTATCTGTTCATTGTGGACTTTAATGAAAACAAAGAGCCAACAACACTGCTATATTCGCTGCATTACATTGAACCTGGCTAAAGATAAAGAATTGCATCTGTGAAAAAGAATTTATCAGTGTTTTCATACAAATTAACGTTCTGTGTGGCTGAACAGACTTAGCAAATGAACTAACAGACCTGTGAACATTTTGTTCTGTTTATAGATGAAAAATATTGTTGTGTGTAAAAAGGGCAAATTCCAAAGCAGAATATTTGCACTGTCTGGAGCAAACACTGTTTTCATTGTGTAAATTCTCTTGTTGCAGAACACAACATAACTGCCAAGCAAAGCCGTCTGTTCAGCTTTTCATTATGATTTGGTTGCAGCTATCACCAATATGAAGCAATTTATTAAAAAGCCCAACCAGAAACTTCACACTAATCAACAAATGCTGCTTTATTAAACTAAATATGTAGTATTAGATTAACCAGGACACTTTCTTATCGAGCAATAAGGGTTATTTTTCCTCAAGGTTTAAGTGCTGCCTTAATTTATAAAGGTTTAGAGACACCTTGTGGTGTAACTGCAAGTTAGAACCAACAGCAGTCACACAGCATCATATAAAAAGTCAAAGTTGTAAGATTATAGTCAACATGACTATGAATCAAATGATCCATGCAGTGTTATTTTCATAAAAACAAAGTTTCTTTCCTTTATTATAGATTTCCCAAAATGTCACACACTGGAACTTTAAAAACCTGAAAAAAAAACTGCCCAAATTAAACTGAGATATTCAAGCTAAAAGACTGGGGGGAAATAAAAGCTAAAAATCTCTAAATCTAGCAGGATCAGTCAGAGACTCAGCTGCTTTGATCACCATCCTTCCCAAAACATAAATTACGGTCCAGAAGTGTGCGCTGTAGGGATGTTAAAATTCCATCTTTTCTGGAAGGCTTTACCTCAAACGTGCAGATGTGTGATGCTTTCTTCAGTCTCATTGTTGATGATGGTCAGTCACAGAGAACAAACCCCCCCAAAAAGCATAAACAACATTCCCAAAGTAGCAATCAATTTTCTTTTGTGTTGTTGCAACATCCCACTGACCGTGATGGAAGGCACCTTAACAAGAAAATATATCTGTCTTCATTTCCATTTACTGCCTCCCACTTCTTCAGACCACCCTATAAACTAACAAAACACCACACACACACACACACACACACAAAATCTCTGCAGCCTTCCTACTGTGCTTTTTCAAACATCCATACAAACACAAAGATGGATCAATTCCACATTCTCTTTCAAGGGGTTAGAAATGCCTTGTCTTGTTGTGAGGTTATGACTTAGTGTTTGATCTCACCTAATGCAAATCAGACATCCACCTTTTTATTTTTTTTTCCGCTTTGCATGTCATCTTTTTTTTACAGTTTAATATGCTCTAAATAATTACTTTCCTCACGTTAGAATCTGCATCTCGTGGCCTATTTTTAAAACCAAGGCTGATTGTCTTTTGAGGGAAAATATAAAAACAAGAAATAAAAGAAATTGCTAATTTGATGACAAAAGTAAGTCCTTGTTGTGGTTTAAGCCTCCTGAAGAGAAAGCTTTCAGTTCCACCGTAATGGTTTTAACCATTCATTTGCACTTTATTGGCTTTGCTTGGCAGTAGACAGGGAGCAACGACACCCCCGAGCAACAGCGTTCCCACAGAGGCATTTGATCATATGCTGACTGGGTGAAAAAGAGTGTAAATTAAAGTCCCTCCTCACCCTGACACTTTAAACACAAGACACGACAGGCCATATTTTCTCAGCCAAATCAGAAGGCAGAGAAATGGATACCAATTACATAACAAAAGAAAATCAAACATATAGGTGTCTGTCTGTGGCCTGGTGCTAAATCACAACAACAGTAGGGTGATGAAAACTTGCCTGGAGGGTTTGAGGGACCCAGAGCCATTCTTAGCCAGTGATGGGATGTGCTCTTGAATTTGCATCACTTTGTGACATATCAAAGAGAATGCACAAGCAGATATGCCTCTTTGATTTTTGTGAGATGCCGAGTTATTCTGTGGACCCACAATAATCTGAGGCTTTCTCACACTATAAATTACTGGGTCTAAAATAACCCACGTTGTAACCCTGCATGGGTCAAATATGGACTGAGCCAACCCTGGGTATTTTAACCTCACCAGGATTGGGTTATTTAGATCAGTTTGGCCCAGCATAATTGGTTAAGTTTTCCAATATAGGGCTGTGCAGCATATCACAAATTTATTGTCTTGCAAGGTCAGCGAGTGCAATATCAATAACTCAAAGGACTGCTTGGACTGTAATAAATCATAGACAATTATATTTCAAATATCACGCATTCGTGTTCTACATACTAAAATTATATTTGTTTGGCTGGTTGGGATGCCCACACCTGGTTTATACAATACATGAAATAAAGTGAAAAGTGAGAAAAATTGTAAGTTTATTGCCAATGTTATTGTTATTGTATTGTTTAACAATAATTTTGCACATAAGTTTGTCTTATGGCACAAACCTATATTTTACCCCAAGATTTGGGGATGTCGCAAAAAACTGCATAAACTGCAATAAATGGTTGGTTAAAAAGTATGCATTTATGCGTTTTGTCACGCAGATGGATACTTGAAGTATTTTACCAATTAACTGGAGCCCTTCATGTATTTGGCCAATTGGATAGATCTCTTCATATTTAAAAAAAGCATGCTGGAATGGAAATTATTAGTATTTGTTTATTATTGTTTTTGTTGTTTTTTGCTCTGAACCCTGACCAGAAAGACATCAACACTTATGTATTTGTTCATTTATCTTAAGTCATATCGTCATCGCAATATTACTGTAATCGCACATCGGAGGTTTTCTTAATATCATGCAGCCTAGTAAAAATGACAATTTGTTGAATTAGAGCTACTAAAAAATTTAGTTAGAAAAATTAATCAATCTAGAATGTTAAACGATTACAACTTGTGCTAGCTTACTGGGGCCAACTGTAATTAGCGCCAGCTAGCTAGCTGATGTTATTGACCTTTTTACAGACGCTAATGTGATACGTAAAATCGGACACTGTGTCCAAACACATGCATAGCTACTTTCGGTAGTCAAAGTCAAGAGTTCAGCTCAAATATTATAGTCCTTCACACCTACTTTTTGTTGACTTTTATATTCAGTCCATACATTTGTTTTATTGGTATTTTATATTGTGATAGGAAAATGTTCTTAACATCCAATGTTGCCAGATGTTGGAATTACTGCAGAGCACAGCTGGAACACAACTGTTCCGACTAAGTGTTTCAATGAAGCAGACGTGGACTCAACCACAGTGTACTGCAAAGTACTGCATGACTTTGAGGATGTCCATTAGTACCTATAAAAAGGTGAATTGTAGGAAGCCAACTTCAGTCGTCCTGGGTTATCAAAATAACCCAGCAGTTTTTAGTGTGTACCATAATCCTTCAATTTTAGCCAAGTAATGAACATTGTGCAGAAGATGTTGTGTACAGCGTGTTGCATAAGCACTTTAGGTGTGTGAATGTGTGTGTAGGGGTGGGGTCTGGTAAACATTGGGCTATTCACTCAAGCTTTAGATGCCACACACTGATTGTTTCACACACACATTTATCCCCCCGCTGCTTGTCAAACACCAACTCTCCACGTTATTTTATCTCTGCACTGCATTGAGCTTTATGCATACGAAAGTAGGAGCTGGTACACGCAGGTGCAGGAAGACGCAGGAGGACGCCAGGTGCTCCATACCCCCCCACCACCACCACCTATCTGCGCGCACATGAATACTAGCCAACAATAACCTCCTGCCAAGGAATAAAAATTCCTAACCATTTCTGGCGGGAATGTGAGGGGAGGAACGTTCTTGCTCTCATTAGAGGAAGTCCAAAACCACAAGGCCCAGTTTCCTGTCACTGTGTGGGACGATGCCACAAAAACAATTATTATGAGCCAAGGAGCTGCGGTGATACTGAGCCGCCAAGCGGACCATCTGCAGCCTTCATTAAAAAGCTCCTGTCTGGGTTAAGTTTATATTATACTGAGCATATTGATCACCATATACATAATGGACTCTCACACACACTCCATGTCTCCCTCATGTACACAATTACATAAATAGTATGAAAGAAAACAGTAATCTGCTCTGATTTACTCAATTAAGACCAAATAAGTCAAGGTCGTTTATATCCACAGCTCATGTTGACTCATCTTCTTTTTACTGATCCAAACCAAAAACATTTAGGTGCGCATATGTTAGTTTGTTTTTTAAGAAAACCACCAGAGTAAATTCCAATCAGGACAGCTGGTTTTATTCTTATCCACGGAGATGTGGCACCGCGCGGAGGTGGCTTTTGTCAGTGCGCGAAAACCCAACGAAACCCTCTGATTTAATGAGCAAACTTTGCAAATAAGAAAGCTCTGCGGTGTCTAATACTCACCATCAAAAACAACGGTCCTCATGGTGGTTTAGATGGGGGTGTAGTCCAGAAGAACCGTAATAAATCCAAGAGGACTGACTTCCGTCGCGCGCGGAGATAAGATAAGGTATCCGCTGTTTAGTGAAATTTATGGATGATTGCAAATCCAGCGCGCGAGGTGGGAGGAAGGAACAAAAAAAAAACCAACCCCGGACCCACCAAAAGCAGCCTCTCTGTGCACCCTTCAAACTTCAGCCGCAGGTCTTCCCGAGCGGGGAGCCGCGTCTCCGGTTAAACCCTGGCTCAGTCATGAGGAATTTAAAAACAAGTCAGCAGTAAACATCCAAATCTGGGATCAGTAGACTCGCCACCTCCCCATAAGAAAGAAAGAAAAAAAAGAAGATAAAAGAAAAAACTGCGCATACAGACGCAGCTCTGGAGGGAAAAAAAAACTCCCAAGTGTTCCCGCTGAAGTGGAGAATCAGCGACAAACCAAAACCGAATCCATCTTTTGTGTGTGTGCAGAACAGATCCAGTCCGATCACTTTGCTCCACTGCTAGATTTCCCAGGAACACAGAGGGAAGTGTGCGTGAGCCGCACTGGTGCGCATCAGTGTGCGCGCTTACCGGGGCGAGGAGGAGACTGAGGGCGGGGCAGAGAGGTGCGTCTGGCGGAAAGAGACAGAAAGAGAGAGAGAGAGAGGGATGGATCCAAAGATGAATCTTTTATGGGTCTGTATCACGGTACAAAAATATTCCTCTTTATTCTAGAAGTTTGAATATTTATATCGGAGGGATAAAATGTCTCCAGGCTGTCTCCTGCCTGTGTTTCATGATCCTCACAGTTAGAGCCATTAGGAGGACGTGGGGAAATTTCCTGATTTTTAAGAGAGTGTCTGAGACCTAATGACATTTCTTGCAGCGCTCTGATGAATGTTTTATGCGCAGAGGGGTTTAGGGGTTGTGTGTGTCACTTTCAGTGAGTGTGTGTGTGTGTGTGTGTGTGTGTGCGTGTGTGTGTAGGATGGTGACGTGAGGCGAATCTATTTGTATCGGACTCGCGCAGACACGCACATGCATAAAAAAAATAAACCCCACCAAAATAAAAGGCACGAACAGAGGTTTAGCTGTTCTGGTGTTTTCTGTGAAGTTTCAAAGAAAATAGAAAAGAAAACATCCAATTTAAGCATTGATCAAATACACTCAATCTACTTTTCTTTAATCTGTTTTAGGTATAATCATTATTCCAGTGTGTAGAAAAAAAAAAAAAAATCATCCACAGAATGCTGTGTATCCATGCAGTTTATCTGCATACATTAGTAAAACATACTTTTTTGACTAAGTGGTTGAAGTGTTGAACCTCCCAGCTTGTTTGTCAGTGCTGATTGAACCACAGAGCAGTTTTCAG